>CM050163.1:108865833-108923333 GCA_027410445.1 Discoglossus pictus
AAAATAATCCTCAATCCCGGCTAGATTGAATTAATTTAGAGAGGTATGTACTACTAAAGGATGTCATTTGTGGGCAACATGAGGTAACTCAAAAGTTATCTTTCTGAAAATAGAGTTAAAAAAATAAATAAAACTAGTGCTCACCTTCAAAACTCCTATTGAATGCAATACAAAAGCTCTTATTTTGCAGCATTGTATAACACTATATCAACATTTGGGGAGATAGTTGTGCATCTCTGTTTGGTTTATGAAGACACCCTTCACTGAAATTTGTAAGATTATCTAAAGTTACAAAATTTCAACCCATTTACTCCTACATAATTATTTGTTGTTTTTAAACGGATCTATGTAAAAATTAAAGAAACAGGAACATATATCCTACTTTAGGCAACATACAACACATTTTAAAGCATTGTGAAGCACTTATAACAAATTTGCTTATTTAATACTTTTCACTGGCTAATGTCCTAAACTGACAGTGATCACTTCGGAGCTCCAGAAAATTTTTAACCAGTGATGACAGGACAATTTTTTTTTTTTTTTTTTTTACCATTTTGACTTCCTTAAAGACAATGCTTGATACGTAAAAGCTGTCTTCATTAATTTGTTTACAACTGTGACCTACAGTAGTGTCATGGTTAAAAATACTATCATGTATTCATTTATATGATCATGTTTATAACATTACAAAAGTTCTTTAAGAAAAATGGACACTGAATTATTTTCTTGTCTTGACCTGCTCTATGATAAATAGAGTGCCTCTGTAATAACAGTCTTATAAATGTACAATTTTCCTTGCAGGGAAGATTAAGTGTATTATATAAGTTTGACCAGGTTTCAGGTACAGGCAACTAACTGGTCTGGACTCGCATAGGAAATCTATTTCACTTGAAAATCTTCTCTCTATCACCGACCTAGACACGGACTCAAGTATTTCAGTGAACTTATGCTCAGCACGGAGCATAAAACCTCTGCAGTTTACAACTATATACTTATATGCACTATTTGTGTTTTTTGCAATATCCCTGCTGCATCTCTGTAAAGGAGATAGACTACTATATTTTCCTACAAAATACAGGATATTAGCAGTTTTATACATTTGATTACATATCTAGGTAGCACTGAAAGGAGAAAATCCTAATGATTGCATTGGTAATGGCGATAATTGGAACCAAGTATCTCCCCAAATTCTGCATATCATATATGGAAGGGATGTCCCATTATCTCATTCCAAAAGCAAGCCTGGAGACACCATGACACACGCCACATAGGTGTCCTGCTTGACTCATCTGAGAAAGTCCTCTCATATTTAGTTACCCGAACTGGAGCTTCAGTGGAAGTCTTTAAAAATGACTGTACAGACGTGTCTTCTGGATAAAATGTCTCAATGTGTTCTTTAGCGGGAACCATTTTCTTAACCGACTGGCATTTAACCTTAGATTAAAAATAAAAATGATTGAAGGTTAATAAATGGGGGAGACCTGTATAGATAATTTATGTCCAAAATAAAAACTTTCAAGCTAACTCCAGCTCAAAATATTTAACAACCAATTGCAATTAACCGCATTTCTTTGTGCACTTTTCAGTTGCAATAACTATGATATGCTCGGTTCCACTTTAAAAGGAGAATTGCATTCCCTGAACAAAAAAATCAGGTGAACAGAATTAACAATTCATGTTTTTATTTCCTTGATGGAAGATTGACTTATTCAGTTTGTCTTCTCTTTATAAATATTTTTCAGAATATTTTATTCAGTTCCATTTACCTTGGGATGTTCTGAAGCAAGTTGTAATATAACATCAGCCCACTACATTTAGGTTCAAATTAATTAATCTTATTAGAAGAAAGTTATTGTACATTTCTAAACTCTGAAATGGAAGCCTTGTTGGTACCTTGTTTTGATTGGTTAATTCTTTATGTTTTCGCACCACACAGTCCACAATATCACAAACTATCTGTATCTTTCTTTCTGAAAATCCACACTGAAGAAACTGTTGCTTAGTTAAGACAGGTTTATAATTAAATAAGTCTCGGAGAACCTGAAAAAAACCAAAAAAAACAAACAGTCCGATCAGTTACACTCTTGAAGCACATTAAGTTTTATGGTCAGGCTGCGATTTATCTCCACATCTAATACATGTTTTAATACACACATACCAATTCATTTTTATGCAGTTTAGGACACATCCTGGACTGTTCCTCTATGTGCTACCAGGCTCGTGTGAATATTTTGAAGCCCTCTAAGTGAAAAATATCCTAGCCAAACACTTTCCTCTGTATCTGTTCTTGTAACGCAAGTCAGTATCTACTAGACATTTCAACTGTTAATTTGGTCAGATATTGAACAATCATCAATACAATGTAAAAAGTACCTAAAAATTTTCAACTTTATAAAATTATTTCACGCTGTCTTTAAAAAACAAAGTGAGTCCACATAATTCATTCCAAACCACATAAATCAAATGAAAAACATAATCTATTAAAAAGGGATAGCATGGAAGGTTAGGCCTATGACCTCGGTGGGTCCTCCTTCCTGGCAGGCTAAGAGATAACCCAAATCTGGCTAAGAGTCCTGCAATAGATAGAAGAAATAGCGTCACATACTCTTGAAAGGATATTGTGGACTTTAATCCCAATATTGAATGTGATAGTGAATGATGAGTCCACTGTATGATAAAAACAATAAAGAACCCTAGTTTACATTTCCAGCAGATTAACTCATAGGCTTAAACAAAGAGAATATTCTCCAAGAGATACACAAGCCATAACACTACATTTCACAGCACAAAAAAATTGCAACAACCAAATTACTGAAACACATTTGTGTCTTAGTTTAAGTAAAGTCTGGGTTGAATTAATTATTCTTGCACAAATTTGGTCCAGATTCACTAACAGGCAAACTGAGGATGATTGTTAATTTCATTAGAAGATTTAAAAAGCTATTTTTATAATAATGCAATCATACTCCTAATTTAGTTTTCACTGGTGGCATTTAGAGGATGACTGTTCATGTATATCACTTGCTATTCACAATAAGCCATGAGTTGACAGAAAACCTCTCAAAATTACATTTACCTTGCTGCCGAGGTGCCTATAACCACTTTTCAAATTTAGAGAAAAACTCCAGTAGCACTAACATAATTAAAATAAATAACAGAATATATATATATATATATATATATATATATATATATATATATATATATATATATATAATCCTTCTAGATCACCAACGTGTCATGGTGAAGGGGCTTATGAACCTCAATGAAGCTGTGAGCTATACCATGCAGGTTCACCCAAGATGGGAAGGTTATAGCAGAAAGGTCAGAAATTGTGGTCCACTAGAAAAGGAACTAAATCTTTTACTAACTCAATAAAACATAAAATTACAAAATGTCAAGTTACCTTATAGACTGCATCTATAAATCTAAGGTCACTCTTTGCGGTGAGCTCTATATCCAATGACACCAGGATCTCTGCAATGTTTGTTGAATAACATGTAAATGCATAACTGATGATAGGCAGTGAAGCAGCAGGATCTCCTTTTACCAACCTATTTTGAGGTATAAATATATAAAAAAAAAAAATTAAAAACAAAGAAGTAGAAACGTAAAACATTTTCAAAAGGCTTTGCCCTGTCTTTGGAAAATGGGGTCACTGGGGGAATATCAAGATTTTAGGGAAGGCTATTTGAGGTCTTTGGAGGGAAGGAAGGGGCGGAGTTCATTTTATAATTAAATTATGTAGGCAGAGATGTGACATGAGCCTCAAAGTTTACAAAAATAAATAAATTCACAAATCATGATGCAGTATTGATTAATACAATGTGTTCAGACATCACACACAAATCTAAAGGAGTACCTCTAATACATTTTTAAATATGTTAATCACAGGTAAGACCTGATAAACAAACCGCAAAATTGATTAAAACTCATAACCTTGCGCAACATAGCTACCTAGACTAAGATTGGCTAATCAGAATTAGTTACATTGCACATAGGACAAATTTTCTATAGAATTATTTGACTAGGTTTACTGTTTGACTGCGGATCTTCTTCTACCCTGCAATTATTTGCATCTACACAAATTTATAAGATAGCCCACTCAAAGCCAAGAAAAATAACCTTTAACGAAGAAAAAACAAACAAACACTTGCTTTACCTGCATGATATATTAAAACAAGAAGACTTGTTGAACTTACATTTAGTAAATATTTATACAATTGTGTGCAATCCTAGCCATCTTCACTGTTGTCTTCTAATGCCTCTACCTATCTGTGAGTATTTACTAAAGTATGTAGCAAACTTGGAGGCTAAAATTGAGCAATATAATTAAGGTAATGCCGTTTGCCACAGACATTAATTTTTTTGGTGGTCTGAGATCGTCCGACGCTCATTGCGAGCCTCTTGGTTGTTGTATTTTTTGTTATCCTAGGCGCTTTTGCTGTCATTGTAAGGTCGGCACTGATCTGGTTTTTGCGATTATTGCAAGGCTGTCCCCTGGTGTAGTGTGTGTGCTATGAAAAGGCGCTCGTTGTGAGGCGTGCTGTGAATGGCTTTTGCTTTTATTGCGATAGTGTTTTTTGTGTGTATATGTTGTTTTTTATGCCAATTAAATAAGTAATAAATTAATATACTTTACCTATTTGTAATTAATATATGCAGGAAGCATTGTGCTGAAGAGCTGACAATTTGTTTTAATGTTCCTGCAGCATACAATGTAGATTTGCACTGTTGTGGAGCTGAGGTGCAAGTGTGAGCAATGTGTGCAGTGTGTAGTGTAAATAGGCTGCGTGCGCGAGGGAAAGCTGTTAGTGTAGCTGGGTATTTCCGCATTCTGTAAGTTAGTGTTGTAAAATGGCGGCGAATGTGGTACGCGGGTGTGGATGATTTAGCGTCCTTGCTAAAAGTGTATCTTGTACAGCTTTTTGGAAAAGCTGTATGTGCTTGGTGGCGTTTTGCGGCTTTAGGGGGACGTATAGCCTCGTTTTCTTCGGCAACCATTTTTTCTCTAGCTTAGTGGATATTCGAGTGGCTAAACGCGGTAAATTGGACTTAAATTGAGGTGTAACCTCACTTCTAGAGGTCCTGGGTGCCCCCCCCTCCTTGCTGTGGGTACGTTTTTTATGTCATTTTTGTGTGTATTTATTGTTTTCCGCTGCATGCAGTTCGGCCTTTAAGGTCGTATTTTTGCAAGTTCGTAATGGTTTTTTTTCTAAGTCCCGCGGCTCGTATTTTTTTGTGTAAGTCCGTATTTAGTCATTGCGTGTTAGATGTTTTTTTTTTTTTTTACAAAGTCCCGCTTCTGTGGGTGTCAGTAACCACTTGTGAGGCGCCGTAGAGCCTCCACCTGCGCAAATGCTTTGGCTCATTGCAGCCAACGTGGAGCCTCCACCTTCCACAAATACAGCCCCTCGCTTTGCGAGGGTCCGCATTTGCGGCCTGAACTGCTTCGCGAGGGACGCAGTTCTTGCAAGCTTGCAAAGCGTGATGACGTTTCGGAGTTTGACAACCATTATATGTGATATATTTGTTGTGCACTTACCCTTCAAGCATAAACACAGCAGGGTTTGCTAAAATAGTATGAAATGTGTGTATCTATATTTTTGTAACCAACATAGAGAGTAGAGCTACAAAAAACCTTTAGGAGCCATAGCTCATTGCATTTATCAACTCCTTAGGGTAAATATAACAACAAAATTCAGTGAACATACACCTATACAGGTGTTGCTTCAAAAGCAGCAAATAAATAAATAATTTCTCCAACTGCAAACTGGAGACCATCAAGAAACCTAGTTTATCTACCAATAGTGGCCTATCAAACAATCCTTTAATTAGGCATTTTTCAATTAAATACAACTAATTCAATAATTCATCTCTGTTCAGTTTTGCATTAATGCCAATCTTTAAGTAATGCCATAAATTCCAGAAGTCTTTCTGAAACTACAAAATATTATTTTTGTATTCTATGACATGCATGTACCATTCCCTCCCACCCAATACAACTGTTTGTGTCGCTCCATTATGTGAGCCCAAAAACAAAGGGGGAAAAAAACGTAACAATTGTATAAAAAGCATAAATATAAATAATTTATGTGCCTTCAATAGGGCCCCAAAAAAAATAGCCTGGAGTGCGTGTCTTTCAAAAACTTCATACAACTAATAAACTGTTATGCACATTATAGTGTGTCCTGCAATTTAATTTTTACTACAATAATATCGATACAGTGTTTTTCTAAAATAATGATTGCTAAAATTATTAAAAAGGAGCTATAAGAAAGAATAATTACCCAGAATAGTTCACATCTCTAGGATAGCGGATTAATCTCAATCTTTGTTCTAATTTTCGGAGGCCTCCTTTAACATCCCCGGTGGTCATGATGCGTCTAAGTTTTATTGTTTTCTCTTTGGATCTTAAGTTTTAATGGTCAATTAAGAACTCTTCCACCTATAAAGAAACACAACTGAAATTACATAAGTAATATAAAACAAATTTAATACAAATAATAAAAAAAAAGCTGGTTTTAAACTTTACAAAAAAAATGTATTTGAATAGTAACTCTAGTCCCAAAAGTTTTACCATGCATATAAAAAAAAAACATGCATTAATACTAGACAAGCAGAGGTACCAGATATGGTATAACGTTTAACAATAAGTAACAAGTGAATGATATTAAAAAGTATCCTTGCCTTGCCTACAGTAAAATCAATGTCTGCTAATTTTAGCTGTCATTTAGCCTTTCTGATCCACCTCCACAAAAATTAATTTATCTTAATAATTAAACATCATTACCAATAATTACTGAAGAGACCAGGGGCATTACATCCATTGTCTTCAGTGTAAGTCTTTAAGCCCAGGGAGCATGTCCAGTCTTTTCTTCTTAGCTGACTTGACCGAAGACCCAAAGCCCCAGTGGCAATCAGTAATTATTGGTAATGATATTTAATTTGCAAGATATGAATCTGTTTGTGGCTCAGAAAGGCTGTCTAAACTGCATTTTTTTTTAGGTAACATTGAACTGATATGTTGTTGGTTTTTACATACAGTTTTAAAATTATAACATATTAAGAACAACATAACTGTAACCCAGTTCTATAGTTTTTCCCGTATTAAAACATACCTGGCCTTCATATACTCCTTAACATAACCAGAAAGCAGATAAATCTAACCATGTCAAAACACACACACACTTTACTTAACAAAAAAAGACAGGCAACACTGCAATGTGAGAAAGTGCACCTGAGATTCATGTATATGCAGAACCCACTGATGCTGCAATAATCACTCACATACTCTATGTGCATTTGTGACCCACTCCTCCTCCAATAGTCTAAACTCAGTGATGTTTGAAGGGGTTGAGATCCAGCTTTTTTTCTTGGTCATTACAAAATCCTGATTTTTTTTTTTCTTTCTGCAAATTGCTCCACATTTTGTTAGAGAGAAATTTATGGTGAACTCAACTACTAAAACCAACTCCTTCAGCAATCACCAGCATTGTTACCTCCTTTTTTTTCTCCCGTTCACATTTTTTTTTTTTTTTTCCTGATAAGAGATACATTTGCATTGACTGATAATCCTATTCAATATTTATTTAGTTATGATGTTTTCCAAAGTTAGAGAAATACATACTACTAATAAATAGGTAAGTCTGATACAGTGTCATCAGTTAAAAAATTAAAACTAATTATATTAAAGGCATATTTAAAATTTCCTGAATTATAAATGCATTTGATAGAGGGGAATCAGTAGTGTTTGAAAAAAAGTTTTGCATGAAAAAAATACCAAAACAAACATTAACAAACTCACCCTGATGTTTGCCAACTCTTGAGTTTGCAAGCAGTTACATTTATTTATTAATGCCTCATGATGTCTCTACTTAAAATAGCATAAAATTAATAATCAATTTTAAGGAAGCAGTAGGAAGCCAGACACTGATCTCTGCATTGAGCGGCTGTTGGCTTGAAGATTAGTAAAAGGTTCAAATCCGTACCTAAATTCAGTGTTTCTATAGGTAGGTAGCAGGTGCCTATTTAAGCAGCTCTGGGGGTGTGGAAAACAAGTTTTATTTTTAAATCAAATAAATACGTATGTGTATAGAATGACTCAATGGAGGTGTGTGATATAAGCAGCAGGTGTTACATTAGAACAAGGTAAACAGGGTAAACAGGGATAAGTAGATATACCTTTAACTTAGCAGCTTGCCTACCTATGATACTACATGAAAAGCTCACTTGGATTTTCCCCAAACATGCTTATAAAATTCAGGCAGACAATCGGATCCAAATTTCGGTTTGCTGTTGCTTTGGCTGTGATTTGCAGTTATTTTATTAAATTAGAGCAAAAAAATAGGTTATGCATAAAATAGGCATAAAATGTAAGTAACCTAATTCAGTGGTTCTCAACAGCCAGTCCTAGGATCAGTGCCAAAGAGGGGGAATAGTAAAGTCTAACACTTTAAACATATCATTAGCCATAACTAGACAGATTATTGATAAACTGATCTGCAGTTAAAAAGAAATCCTTTCAAATTTGTACAAACTAGATGAAAAATGTGTGTGCCATGTATACTACGAACATGCTCAAAATGTTCTGGATCTCAAAGGAAGTCCCCATGAGTATTAGAAATAGCCAGCTGGTCCCCAGACGACAAATGTTGAGAACCTCTGGTCTAAATGATATTGGACTTGTTTTTAATTAATTGCAATATACCGATGTGTTGGGGGAAGGAAGAAGGAAAGAGGAGAGACACAGGGATTTCACCGCTGTGACCTGGGTTCAGTCCCAGTCAGGAAACCAAGAGGTCACACCACCCTGAAGCCATGCAGGATTGGACCTGGTCAATACTTGGATGAGGGACCACCTAGGAATATCACGAGCTGTATGCTGTGGCCCATCAGAGAAGGAACTGGCAACTCACTCCAGTATCTCTGTCATGAATACCAAGTGGTGTGTTGCGGTCCATGAGGTCACAAAGAGTCAGACACAACTGAGCAACGAAAACACACACACAGTATGACAAAACCAGATGCCTCTGACTTCCAATACAAGTGAAAGCATGTGACCACGTGATGAGGCATTCCTATATGAACCTTGTAGTATTGACATTATAATAATACAACTACTTATGTTCGGTTTATAATACTAGAGAAATAATGCACCTGTAACAGATAGATTGGGCTGTCTATAAATATTACCAAGTCATTTGCAGAACTATACTCATTTTTGACAATTGTTTTTCTCTTGGAGGTTAGCAATAAAACCTAAAGAAAACAGGGTTGAAACAAATACATTTTAAACTTTTCCCTTCGAAAACATCTATTTCAACACAACAGGTAACAAGTCTTACCAATAAGGGGTTGTGCATGAAGTCCAGACCCTTCAAATCACTTACTGTCTCTCCTGGTATCCACTGAACTCCTGAGACTCATTATGTGTCAAGAAAACAAAGCTCCCGCCATTCCAGCTGATAGACCGCTCAGACACACGCGCGTTCTCGACGATACCAAAATAACTGCGCTCGTGCAACTCAACTGCTAAACTGTACGGCGCGAGCTTACTGGCGCCTCTAGACCCGGAAGTGTAGCTTACACATTCAAACAACTGCCGTTAGCCTCGCGCGTGCACGAGAAAGATCAGTATAGAGTGGGTGTAACCAACAAATGTAACCGCGCATGCGTCAACTGATCGCAACAATCTGAAATGACATAATACTGAGCAAGATAAGCTGAAGTGACGTGTGTAGAAAAAGAGAAAACACTATATGTAGTGTAATTTGTAAAATACATCATTCAGACTTCATGAATACATAAAATCACACTGAATAAAGGTTTAAACTGAGAATAACTTTAAAAAATACATTGTAAAGTGAAAATGATTAATGTGTCACTGTTTACTATTAAAAACTAACTGCTTTATTGTGGGTCATAATACTGAAAGGGTGGTGCTGGACAAGTGTTAAAGGAGAACACAGATCTATCCCGTTGTGCGTGCACAAGAGATCATCAGCACTGACAGCTGCAGTGCCAGCAAGTTTCCGCTAGATGGCGCCGTCAGATTTCAGGGAAGGCCTATAATTATTCCCCCTTCCGATGTGGCGCAACTCAATGGCGCTGAATCGACAGCAAGGCCATTGCTATGTTCGGCGCAGGCTACTCGGCCCTCTAGGGCCTCGGGCGTGCCTCTCATAGTTCAAGGCCTCTTCTGATCGGTGCTCCTTATATGCAATGTGCAGTAGTATTCCCAAAATCGGCAGCGCCACCTAGCGGTTGGCGGCGGCACTGCTGCTGCCAATCTTTTGCTTAGGGGAAGAGGGAAAGGCCCGAGAACACTAATGATAAATATATGTTAAAATTTCAATGTTATGTGCATTTTACACAAACACACAACTGATACACTTTCATTTTAAGTTGGCAATGCAGTGAGTATTCTATATCACATATCAGTATAGATGGACATTCTATATCACATATCAGTATAGAAGGACATTCTATATCACATATCAGTATAGAAGGACATTCTATATCACATATCAGTATAGATGGACATTCTATATCACATATCAGTATAGAAAGACATTCTATATCACATATCAGTATAGAAGGACATTCTATATCACATATCAGTATAGATGGACATTCTATATCACATATCAGTATAGACTATTCTAAAGCCTCTGACTGTGGATCACAAAAAATGTGGGAAGTTCTTAAAGATATGTGGATACCAGACCAACTCATCCACCTCCTGAGGAAGAAAGGTCGTATATTGCCACTTTTTTTTCTTTGCAGAATACGTCATGTGTAAGGTTGGGCTGGGTGAATCCAAAGCCGGAATCAATATTGCTGGAAGAAATATATACAGGGATGATACTACGCTGATGGCTGAAAGTGAGGAGGAAATAAAGGACTTATTGATGAGGTAAAAGAAGAGAGTACAAAAGTTGGCCTGCTGCTCAACGTTAAAAAGTCGAAGATCATGGCAAACGGCAATATCACTTCCTGGCAAATAGGGGAAGAAGTTGAGGCAGTGACAGATTTTATTTTCCTAGGATCCAAGATCTCTTCAGATGGTGACTGTATCCATGGAATTAAAACATGTTTGCTTCTATGGAGGAAAGTTATGGCAAGCTTGGACAATCTAGTAAGTAAATATATTACACTATCAACAAAGATCTGTATAGTTAGAACTATGGTATTCTCAATAGTAACATATGGATGTGAGAGCTGGACCATAAAAAAGCTGAGCTCTGTAGAATTGACCGCTTTGAAATGTGGTGTTTGCAAAAACTACTTAAGAGTCCCATGGACTGAAAGAAGATCCAATAAATCAGTACTACTGTAAATCAAGACAAACTGTTTACTGGAAGGTATGATCACGAGACTGAAGCTCAAATAGTCACAGATTTTACTTTCCTGGGCTCCAAGATCTCTGCAGATGATTACTGCAGACATGGAGTTAAAAGAATGTTAAGACGAGTCTGGACAAGCTATTAAAAAGTAAAGATATTACACTTTCAACAGAGATCTGCATAATTAGAACTATCATATTCCCAGTAGTAGCATACAGATGTGAGAGCTGGACAATAATGAAGTCTGAGCTCTGTAGAATTGACGCCTTTGAATCGTAGTGTTGGTAAAGACTGCTTAGAGACCCTTGGACTGCAAGAATATCCAATAAATTAGTACTTCAAGAAATCAAGACAAACTGTTCACTGGAAGGTATAATCATGAGGCTGAAACTCAAATATTTTGGCCATATCATGAGAAGACAGGATTCCCAAGACAAGACACTGATGCTGGGAAAGATTGAAGGTACACAACAGAGGTGGAGATGGATGGAGCTCTGGCAGTGGCTGACACATGTGCCTGGTTTGCTGCGGTCCGTACCATCACAGAGAATTGAAATGTGACTGAACGACTAAACAACAATAAGATATTTTCCCTAGCATGTATATCTACAGTTCTGGATTTTACTTCTAGCCTATTTGTCCTTATGCTTTTATCATCATGTAACCCCTCCACTTTTCATCTTTAAACTCGGTATATAGCCCTGATTTACGTCACAGCATTTAGGAGCTCTGTATGGTTGTTTCATACTTGTACATTAATAAAAATAAATTAAGAATCACTTTGACCTCCTGAAGATGGAGAGTGTCGGTCAGTTTCATTTTTATGTGACCATTGAGTTTATCTGTGTATTTATCTAATTGTATCTCGGTAGCACTGGCTGTAATGTATTACAATTTAATAGATGTCAAATAACAAAAGGCAATTAGTACAGTACGTGAAATAGATTTTACTATAACATTGTAAGTGTATCTTGTAAATGCTTCCCCCTTATATAAATGCAGCAACAACTACATGGAATTTACCAGGATTGATTCACTTTAGAAATAAATGAATAACACAAACTAAAGACAGTTTTCATGCTCTTTGAGAATAACTTAAAATAAATAACTTGATTTGGAGTGACAAAGTCAATTTAAAAGTCATGAAAACTAAATCATTAAAGTAACCATTTACTAAATTAAAGGATATACCTAACTTTTTAGCCTTTTCAAATTCTTTCTCATTATTAATTCTATTGTTTCATATTTTTAAAGAAGTATAATTACTAGCTAAAATTTATTTTCAAACTGATATTTTAAACCCATTAATTGCAACGTATGTGTACTCATCAGGCATCTTCTGATGGGTCTGTATATGTTTAAACAGAGCTGGTCAGTTGGTTAGTGTGATTAAAATACCATTTTCAAAGCACATTTTTAACTAGTAAATTAAACTGTTGGTAGTTCTAAAAGTTCTAAAGTCAGTTTTCAACATTTAAATTTATATCTCCCATCAATACCCATCAATCTCTCCTCAATGTCTCCATTTAGCTGCTGAACATGTTAACCTTTTTGCAACACTGTTAATGTTCTATTATTCTGCTTAAACTATTTTATCAAGAAAGAGCCCAATCTACCAGGACCTTGAAGAATTTCATTAACAGCTATAAGCCCATTAACAGTCTTTATCAAAATTAATACAACTACTGATGCTGAAACCATTTTGTGACAAACTATGAAGAGCAATTGGAGGTGAAAAGAAATTACCATTCAGCAGTCTTCAAGACATCGATACAAGAAATATGATCACAGGTTTGTTAATGTATGGTATGAAAAGTGATTATATGGAAGCACCTCCAACAATGTGTTTATACTGCTTTCCATGCTTGTTTTTTGGTGGGGATGTGGTTTGGATCAAAACTGGAGTTAATGTCCTAAACCATTTTCTAGATAACTCACTAAAGTTACCATATATGTACTAAAAAGAGAATGAGTGTGCTATGAGTGTTTCATATATATAGTTGTCTAATTGCGAGTTTGTCGGTAACGCTCGCAATTACAACAACTACGTGCATGCGTTGCGAGTTGCACATGCACAAAGCGCGGCATGAGCCGTGCATGGGCATTACGATATGAGTTGGAAGTTGCGCAATGTGTTGAAAGAGTCGGGCATGAGCATTGTGCTATGAGTTGCGCATGCGTATTACACTGCGAATGCCGCGCTAGCGCATGCGCAATGCACATTGGGAGAGGGGGAAAGGAGACACAGGGGAGGGGGGAAAAGGAGACCGGGAAAAGAGGCACAGGAGAGGGGGGAAGGAGACACAGGAGAGGGGAAAAGGAGACACAGGGGAGGGAGAGGGGGAAGGAGACACAGATGAGGGAGAGGGGGAAAGGAGACACGGGAGGGAGAGGGGGAAGGAGACACAGGGGAGGGAGAGGGGGAAAGAGACATACAGGAGGGAGAGGGGGGAAGACACAGGGGAGGGAGGGGGAAGAGACACAGGGAAGGAAGAGGATGGAGAGACACAGGGGAGGGAGAGGGGGGAAACAGACACAGGGGAGGGAGAGGGGGGAAAGAGACACAGGGTAGGGAGAGGGGGGAAACAGACACAGGGGAGGGAGAGGGGGGAAAGAGACACAGGGGAGGGAGATGGGGGAGGGAGAAAAGGTGAGGGAGAGGGGGAAATGAGGCACAGGAGAGGTAGAGGGGTAAAGGAGACACAGGGGAGTGATAGGGTAAGGAGACACAGGGGAGGGAGAGGGGGAAGAGACACAGGGGAGGGAGGGGGTAGAGAAACAGGGGAGGGAGGGGGAAGAGACACAGGGGAGGGAAAGGGGGGGAATAGACACAGGGGAATGAGACAGGGGAAGAGACACAGGGGAGGGGTGATGAGACACAGGGGAGAGAAATGAGACACAAGGGAGGGAGAGGGGGAAGATACACGGGAAGGCAGAGGGGGAGGAGAGACACAGCAGGAGAAAGAGACACAGGAGAAGGGGGAGAGACACAGGGGAGGGAGAGGGGGGAAAGAGACACAGGGGAGGGAGAGGGGGGAAGAAAGAGATACACAGGGTACACAGAGAGATAGTACATAAACAGACAGAAAACACAATGTATAACACTATATCATGCCATCATTTTTGACTGTCAAGTCACTAGTATGCACATATTGTCTTATCACTGATATTTACGTAAAGGATTTATTCAACTGGGAAAAATACAATAAACCCAGATACTTATAAAATGTAAAATAGCATTTTCTCGCACTAAACTTAGTCTGTGATTTTTGTCAATCATTCAGCCTTTCTGCATCTACTCACATTTCTAGCTTTGTTTTAGTTTAACTATAGACAGTGAAAGTTAGTTTTCAATATATAAACATGAACATATTTGGAACCATCGTGTATTCCTTAAATTACTTAGAATATCTATTTTAAAGGGACATTGACAGCATTTATTTTCATAGTTGCATCTGAAAAGGAGTATCCAGTAGTGTACCTGTTTGTTTTCTTTTTTCAAATAATGCTGTCAAAGCATAAAAAACACATTTACATTTTTAATATCTGGGGGTTTGTCCTTATCAGCCAATGAGCACTAATAAAACCATAACTGCCTGCTAATGAAATCTGCAGCTGTTCATATGCTTTGTAGCATAGTTTAAATGTTTAAGCAGGTTTCAATTAATTTCCCCCGCAAAACACAACATTTATACTGTTTAAAGAATGCTATTTTAAATGTATGAAAAAAAATTGTATTCCATGCTCCTTTAACTATATTATCTGTTCACCCTAAATTGATTAGTGGCACAAATATAACATTCATTTGTGAAGTCTTCTTTAATCTATATTTTTATTATATATTTAGACATGAAACCTTTTGTATCCCTTCAACACAACCATGAGACAGTTCCATAGGCCATTATGATATCATTTGGAATAAAATAATATATTTTAATGCAGTTTATCATTTTATATCTAGACATAGTGGCAACCTTTGTGCATCCCTTTAACAACAGGTTATCACAATCTTCACACAGTCCCATATTATGGGATATTCCGGAATGCAATAATATATATTAATGAAGTGTTTTATTATGCAATAAAGCACAAGTACAACTTTATTAAGATGATCAGTGGAAGCAGTGACATTCCTGCAAAGTGACATTGACAAATCACAGTGACTTGTTTGTGTCTTGTCATAAGCAGCAGAGCTGGAAGAGACTGCATGGAGCTGACATGAATCACAACATCCTGCGCTGTGACGTCAGCGGAAAGGGCGGGGCCTCACTCATTGCCATAGTATCAGCAGAGGCGTCCTATCTTTCTGTGTTTGGTGGCTACAGCACTTACACCTAGTTTGTCCTGGCCATGATCTCGTAGCTGGATGACATCACAGTCACGTGACTGGAAGAGACCAGAGCTACTGGGAGCTCAGGAAGCTGCCAGTGCAGAATAGACAGGAGGGAGCTGGGAGTGACATCACAACACAGTGAGTACTGGGATTATTATAGAGTGTCTCATTCTCTGTACAAGTGCATGTGGTGGGAGTAGGGTGCACCTGAGGGGTCTTTGTAATATGTGCTCTATTCACACAAGTGCAAGTCAGGACACCCAGGCACCATCTACACACTGACAGCTAGGGACTTACACTAACATCAATGACAGAGTCCTATAGAGAGGACACCCAGGCATCATCTACACTGACAGCTAGGGACTTACACTCACAGCAATGACAGAGTCCTATAGAGAAGACACCCGGGTATCATCTACACACTGACAGCTAGGGACTTACACTAACATCAATGACAGAGTCCTATAGAGAGGACACCCATGTATCATTAACACACTCACAGCTAGGGACTTACACTCACAGCAATCACAGAGTCCTATAGACAGGACACCCAGGTATCATCTATACACTGACAGCTAGGGACTTACACTAACAGCAATGACAGAGTCCTATAGACAGGACACCCAGGCATCATCTACACACTGCCAGCTAGGGACTTACACTCACAGCAATGACAGAGTCCTATAGACAGGACACCCAGGCATCATCTACACACTGACAGCTAGGGACTTACACTAACATCAATGACAGAGTCCTATAGACAGGACACCCAGGCACCATCTACACACTGACAGCTAGGGACTTACACTAACAGCAATGACAGAGTCCTATAGACAGGACACCCAGGCACCATCTACACACTGACAGCTAGGGACTTACAGTCACAGCAATGACAGAGTCCTATAGACAGGACACCCAGGCATCATCTATACACCGACAGCTAGGGACTTACACTAACAGCAATCACAGAGTCCTATAGACAGGACACCCAGGTATCATCTACACACTGACAGCTAGGGACTTACACTCACAGCAATGACAGAGTCCTATAGACAGGACACCCAGGCACCATCTACACACTGACAGCTAGGGACTTACACTCACAGCAATGACAGAGTCCTATAGACAGGACACCCGGGCACCATCTACACACTGACAGCTAGGGACTTACACTAACAGCAATGACAGAGTCCTATAGACAGGACACCCAGGCATCATCTATACACTGACAGCTAGGGACTTACACTAACAGCAATCACAGAGTCCTATAGAGAGGACACCCAGGCACCATCTACACACTGACAGCTAGGGACTTACACTAACAGCAATGACAGAGTCCTATAGACAGGACACCCAGGCATCATCTACACACTGACAGCTAGGGACTTACACTAACAGCAATGACAGAGTCCTATAGACAGGACACCCAGGTATCATCTACACACTGACAGCTAGGGACTTACACTAACAGCAATGACAGAGTCCTATAGAGAAGACACCCGGGTATCATCTACACACTGACAGCTAGGGACTTACACTCACAGCAATGACAGAGTCCTATAGAAAAGACACCCGGGTATCATCTACACACTGACAGCTAGGGACTTACACTAACAGCAATGACAGAGTCCTATAGACAGGACACCCAGGCACCCTCTACACACTGACAGCTAGGGACTTACACTCACAGCAATGACAGAGTCCTATAGACAGGACGCCCAGGCATCATCTACACACTGACAGCTAGGGACTTACACTAACATCAATGACAGAGTCCTATAGACAGGACACCCAGGCACCATCTACACACTGACAGCTGGGGACTTACACTCACATCAATGACAGAGTCCTATAGACAGGACACCCAGGTATCATCTACACACTGACAGCTAGGGACTTACACTAACAGCAATGACAGAGTCCTATAGACAGGACACCCAGGCACCATCTACACACTGACAGCTAGGGACTTACACTCACAGCAATGACAGAGTCCTATAGACAGGACACCCAGGTATCATCTACACACTGACAGCTAGGGACTTACACTCACAGCAATGACAGCGTCCTATAGAGAGGACACCCAGGTATCATCTACACACTGACAGCTAGGGACTTACACTAACAGCAATGACAGAGTCCTATAGACAGGACACCCAGGTACCATCTACACACTGACAGCTAGGGACTTACACTAACAGCAATCACAGAGTCCTATAGACAGGACGCCCAGGCATCATCCACACACTGACGGATAGGGACTTACACTGACAGCAATGACAGAGTCCTATAGAGAAGACACCCAGGTATCATCTACACACTGACAGCTAGGGACTTACACTCACAGCAATGACAGAGTCCTATAGAGAGGATACCCAGGCACCATCTACACACTGACAGCTAGGGACTTACACTCACAGCAATGACAGAGTCCTATAGACAGGACACCCAGGCACCATCTACACACTGACAGCTAGGGACTTACACTCACATCAATGACAGAGTCCTATAGACAGGACACCCAGGCACCATCTACACACTGACAGCTAGGGACTTACACTCACAGCAATGACAGAGTCCTATAGACAGGACACCCAGGCACCATCTACACACTGACAGCTAGGGACTTACACTCACAGCAATGACAGAGTCCTATAGACAGGACACCCAGGTATCATCTACACACTGACAGCTAGGGACTTACACTCACAGCAATGACAGAGTCCTATAGAGAAGACACCCAGGTATCATCTACACACTGACAGCTAGGGACTTACACTCACAGCAATAACAGCGTCCTATAGACAGGACACCCAGGCACCATCTACACACTGACAGCTAGGGACTTACACTCACAGCAATAACAGCGTCCTATAGACAGGACACCCAGGCACCATCTACACACTGACAGCTAGGGACTTACACTCACAGCAATGACAGAGTCCTATAGAGAAGACACCCAGGTATCATCTACACACTGACAGCTAGGGACTTACACTCACAGCAATAACAGCGTCCTATAGACAGGACACCCAGGCACCATCTACACACTG
Organism: Discoglossus pictus; assembly: GCA_027410445.1. Lineage (NCBI taxonomy): Eukaryota > Metazoa > Chordata > Amphibia > Anura > Alytidae > Discoglossus > Discoglossus pictus. Next base: position 108,884,568 of record CM050163.1, read on the forward strand.
ACAGCTAGGGACTTACACTAACAGCAATGACAGAGTCCTATAGAAAAGACACCCAGGTATCATCTACACACTGACAGCTAGGGACTTACACTCACAGCAATAACAGCGTCCTATAGACAGGACACCCAGGCATCATCTACACACTGACAGCTAGGGACTTACACTAACAGCAATGACAGAGTCCTATAGACAGGACACCCAGGCACCATCTACACACTGACAGCTAGGGACTTACACTCACAGCAATGACAGAGTCCTATAGACAGGACACCCAGGCACCATCTACACACTGACAGCTAGGGACTTACACTCACAGCAATGACAGAGTCCTATAGACAGGACACCCAGGTATCATCTACACACTGACAGCTAGGGACTTACACTCACAGCAATGACAGAGTCCTATAGACAGGACACCCAGGCATCATCTACACACTGACAGCTAGGGACTTACACTCACAGCAATGACAGAGTCCTATAGACAGGACACCCAGGCATCATCTACACACTGACAGCTAGGGACTTACACTAACAGCAATCACAGAGTCCTATAGAGAGGATACCAGGCATCATCTATACACTGACAGCTAGGGACTTACAGTCACAGCAATGACAGAGTCCTATAGACAGGACACCCAGGCATCATCTATACACTGACAGCTAGGGACTTACACTAACAGCAATCACAGAGTCCTATAGACAGGACACCCAGGCACCATCTACACACTGCCAGCTAGGGACTTACACTCACAGCAATGACAGAGTCCTATAGACAGGACACCCAGGCATCATCTACACACTGCCAGCTAGGGACTTACACTCACAGCAATGACAGAGTCCTATAGACAGGACACCCAGGCACCATCTACACACTGCCAGCTAGGGACTTACACTCACAGCAATGACAGAGTCCTATAGACAGGACACCCAGGCATCATCTACACACTGACAGCTAGGGACTTACACTCACAGCAATGACAGAGTCCTATAGAGAGGATACCAGGCATCATCTATACACTGACAGCTAGGGACTTACACTCACAGTAATGACAGAGTCCTATAGACAGGACACCCAGGCATCATCTATACACTGACAGCTAGGGACTTACACTAACAGCAATGACAGAGTCCTATAGAGAGGATACCAGGCATCATCTATACACTGACAGCTAGGGACTTACACTCACAGCAATGACAGAGTCCTATAGACAGGACACCCAAATATCATCTACACACTGACAGCTAGGGACTTACACTAACAGCAATGACAGAGTCCTATAGACAGGACACCCAGGCACCCTCTACACACTGACAGCTAGGGACTTACACTCACAGCAATGACAGAGTCCTATAGAGAGGACAACCAGGCACCATCTACACACTGACAGCTAGGGACTTACACTCACAGCAATGACAGAGTCCTATAGAGAGGACACCCAGGTATCATCTACACACTGACAGCTAGGGACTTACACTCACAGCAATGACAGCGTCCTATAGAGAGGACACCCAGGTATCATCTACACACTGACAGCTAGGGACTTACACTAACAGCAATGACAGAGTCCTATAGACAGGACACCCAGGTACCATCTACACACTGACAGCTAGGGACTTACACTAACAGCAATCACAGAGTCCTATAGACAGGACGCCCAGGCATCATCCACACACTGACGGATAGGGACTTACACTGACAGCAATGACAGAGTCCTATAGAGAAGACACCCAGGTATCATCTACACACTGACAGCTAGGGACTTACACTCACAGCAATGACAGAGTCCTATAGAGAGGATACCCAGGCACCATCTACACACTGACAGCTAGGGACTTACACTCACAGCAATGACAGAGTCCTATAGACAGGACACCCAGGCACCATCTACACACTGACAGCTAGGGACTTACACTCACATCAATGACAGAGTCCTATAGACAGGACACCCAGGCACCATCTACACACTGACAGCTAGGGACTTACACTAACAGCAATGACAGAGTCCTATAGACAGGACACCCAGGCACCATCTACACACTGACAGCTAGGGACTTACACTCACAGCAATGACAGAGTCCTATAGACAGGACACCCAGGTATCATCTACACACTGACAGCTAGGGACTTACACTAACAGCAATCACAGAGTCCTATAGACAGGACACCCAGGCACCATCTACACACTGACAGCTAGGGACTTACACTCACAGCAATGACAGAGTCCTATAGAGAAGACACCCAGGTATCATCTACACACTGACAGCTAGGGACTTACACTCACAGCAATGACAGAGTCCTATAGAGAAGACACCCAGGTATCATCTACACACTGACAGCTAGGGACTTACACTCACAGCAATAACAGCGTCCTATAGACAGGACACCCAGGCACCATCTACACACTGACAGCTAGGGACTTACACTCACAGCAATAACAGCGTCCTATAGACAGGACACCCAGGCACCATCTACACACTGACAGCTAGGGACTTACACTCACAGCAATGACAGAGTCCTATAGAGAAGACACCCAGGTATCATCTACACACTGACAGCTAGGGACTTACACTCACAGCAATGACAGAGTCCTATAGACAGGACACCCAGGCACCATCTACACACTGACAGCTAGGGACTTACACTAACAGCAATGACAGAGTCCTATAGACAGGACACCCAGGCACCATCTACACACTGACAGCTAGGGACTTACACTCACAGCAATAACAGCGTCCTATAGACAGGACACCCAGGCACCATCTACACACTGACAGCTAGGGACTTACACTCACAGCAATAACAGCGTCCTATAGACAGGACACCCAGGCATCATCTACACACTGACAGCTAGGGACTTACACTAACAGCAATGACAGAGTCCTATAGACAGGACACCCAGGCACCATCTACACACTGACAGCTAGGGACTTACACTCACAGCAATGACAGAGTCCTATAGACAGGACACCCAGGCACCATCTACACACTGACAGCTAGGGACTTACACTCACAGCAATGACAGAGTCCTATAGACAGGACACCCAGGTATCATCTACACACTGACAGCTAGGGACTTACACTCACAGCAATGACAGAGTCCTATAGACAGAATATAGACCGTGCTCTGACATATAATAATATCCCAGCACAGGCTTAGTGATGTATCATGTATCTAGTATTACATCTATATTTAATACATGTCCATGTACATATTCTGCTCCCTTTGCAAGCCTAATATATTCTTATTATTGTTTATTTGTAACATTTTAAAATATTTTATAGTATATTTATTTTTGTTAATGTAATTTATATATGAAACATTATCTACCTGCCCTTATTCCATATAATGCACTGTTATTCTCTTTCATTTAAGTGGAAATTAAACCACTGGAATCCTATAATATGCATTTTAGAAAGAAATACAAACTTTAACTCCGAAATTCAGTTTTGCTACAGTGAGAATTTATTTTTCTTTTCCTGGATGTTCCTTGCTTTATTTGATTTTTCTAAACTTTCACATGAGAGGTACCATAGATGCACATAAGATTTTCTTTCTTTCTTTATTTTGAATGGCTCAAACTGCCACAATGTTGGGGAAATTAAAATAAGATTAAATGGATGTGCAACTCAAAATCACATGTGACACATCTTTCCTGAAGGGGCTCTGCCAGCACAGTGGCATGTCGCAGAAAGCAGTTGGGTTAGAGTTAGGCACAGTATGCCACTACTTTACTATGTAAAGCTTATCATTTGCCACTACCCTAACCCTAAGAACAAATTCAACAAAGTCCATGTGCGCCACCTGCTGACCTTTGTATGCCACTGGTGGGGACATAACAGGATAGATCAAATGTGACATTTCAGAAAAGCAATACATACAGGGTACAAAAATAACATTTTTTTTTTCTTTCACTGATATAGTATTTCAAGAGCACAGTATTATTATTATTATTATTATTATTATTATTATTTATTTGTAACCTGCCAACATACTCTGTAACGCTATACACGGGATACGTTCAAGGCAAAAACTATTCTAACACATTGCAAAGAGTGGAGGGTCCTGTGTGAGCTTCTAGTCTAGTGTACATAAAGCTTTCCCTAAAGCATCTTGCAAAATAAAAAACTAGCAAACGTACAATCTAAAGTATAAATAAGGGACTTCACTGCCCTTTTAACTTTTTAGTAGTAATGAAAAACCAATAAATAAACCCCTTCTATAGCTCATGATATTTAAAGTCGTATAACGGTAATGGTGAAGCTGTTATATACTCTGCATTTCTCCTTATTAAATGTATAAATGATATTTCATTTGGTGGACACAATACAGATATGACTGTTTTGGTGTTGGTAACTTTTTTGTATGTGTTTCTATATTGATATGTGGAGCTTGCTGTCAGGGTGTGATCGTGGGCACAAAGTTCAGCTGATATAATTATAGTCGGTCCAAGTGTTGTGTCGAGGTATGTGTTATAGGATCCAAGATCATCTAGTTTAGCAAGATCTTCAATTCAAGGGTGTCGTATTTACCATATCCGTACACATTCCTGTGTATACATTCCACAAGGGTCAGTATTTCTACATTCCACATACTTTAATCAGGGGTAAGCAACATTGTCCTGGATTTCAGTATTTCTCTGCTGAATCCAAGTGAGGCAATCGCAGGCAGTGACTAACCCAACTATAAAAATGAGATAAATACAGAAATTCAGGATCATGTCTGGCCCTCCAGGACAAAGATTGCCTATCCCAGTGTGTTTATGGCACGTAAATAACTTGACATACAATATTTTCTTTTTATTGTGCTGGTAATTCAGTAAAGTATAAAAGGGGTAGATTTTGATAAAATTATGTTTGAATGTTTTGTATACATGACAATACTTCTGTTTCTTTTGATTTAAATATGAGACAAACAAAAATATACAGTCTTAATGCTGTATGATTGTAAAACTAATTTTCCTATCTTTGCTGTGTTTATTTTTTCCTAGTTAAGGCTATCTACTTTTCTATGGATAGGTCTAGACAGTATGTGAAAGGTAACACACTTTCTTGTAAATATATCATTGTATGATTGTATTGTATTGTAGGAACATTCAAATATATCAAATGATTTAATAAAGTTCAAGAGGAAAGAGTATTCCAGAAAAAGAGAAATGCAAGAACAAGAGGTCATGATATGAAGTTCTAAGGTGTAAGATTTAGGGATAATGTGAGAAACTACTACATAACACAAAGAGTAGTATATAAGTGCAACAGCCTTGTAGTGGAAGTCAGAGGCAAATGCAGTTAGTGAATTTAAACATGCCTGGGATAAGCATAGGGCTATTCTGGTATTTTATTAAGATACACTTTTACGTAGATAGAATGACCAGATGGGCCTTTTTTACTCTTGTTTGCTATCAAATCTTTGTTTTTATTTACCCCTCTGGCCTAGATCACAGCTTTTTATGAAGTCAGAAAACTGTTGCCCTTATATTACAGATACCGGTATATATATTTCAGATGGCTTATCCCGACTCTCTTGCTCCATCAGTACTGTTCTGTCTAGTACTCAGTACTGGATCTAGAGAATAAATGGTGAGATCTTCACAGCTATACATAAGTCATCATTTGGGAGTACAAGTATTTTATACAGGTTTTTTTTTTATTTTGCTTCTTGTATAAAATAAAATGTCTCACTATAATTGTAACCCATTATATCTAACGATATTTTAAAAGGTTGGAGAAAAAAATATATTTTTTAATATATTGCATTTTACAAATTTCTGCAATATAAATTCAAATGTGGTCACACACACATGCAAGACTTCAGGGGCTTTCAGGGCCCTCTTTTTGTGACCCTATATACTAGTTCATCTTAAACCCCCCTGCAGATGGCCCGGCCTGGAAAATGTATGTACACACTCTACAGTCATGTCACTTTCTTAGAAAGGATTCTAGTTCTTAATGTCTCTATCATGCCTGATCTTCATGATTCCTTGGAAAGTTCTGTTTAATCAGTGGATCAATCAGTCTGATGGACTTGCCATTGTGCACAAATGTATATACAGCAAATCTGGGCCGAGGATAGTTAATATAACATTATTATATTATTAATGTAATATAGGTTTCTTTATTTCACTTTCCCTGTGCTTGGCATTTTAGATTTTTGCATTGAAGACTGAAACATTTCCATTCCTCATTATTTCTAAGCCTAAGAGATTGTCTCACAGGTATAAATAACCTCCTTTCATTTAATATAAATGCACATTGTTATTGGATGGTGTCATGCATTCTTCTACATATTGTGCATGCTCAGGACACCTGTTGTTGGAATCTTAAATATAGGTCAGTCTGTACGAGCACGCACCTTGTGTTGGAGATAGAAATAAGATACCTTTTCTTTTACAGTGAATTTAGTTTAAACACATAGTATAAAATGGCATTCCTTGAGAATAACCGTATTGTTTATAATTTGTACATATTGTGGAGGGACAATCTGTTTTTGTAGTGTTAGCTTTCATCTAACGATTCTCATCCCAATAAATGTTATCTGTAGCCTGGGATTCCACCATTTAGCGCCTAGTAACCATCTAGCTGATGCTTAGTAGCCCACTCCTCAGTGGCTCATGCATCTATCTCTTAGCTCTCCTGTTGGTCCTTATGTTTTTAATTTAGTTACTGATATTTTATAACTATATACTGATATTTTATAACTATAGAGTGCTGAGAGTGTTCCCCAATAGTCCGAACAGGCACCATATAGCTGCAGTTTTAGCTGCCTTGCCTATAGAAGAGATCTTCTGGGAGTGTGTTGCACTACCTATAGAAGACATCTTCTGGGAGTGTGTTGCACTACCTATAGAAGACATCTTCTGGGAATGTGTTGCATTACCTATAGAAGACATCTTCTGGGAGTGTGTTGCACTACCTATAGAAGACATCTTCTGGGAGTGTGTTGCACTACCTATAGAAGACATCTTCTGGGAGTGTGTTGCACTACCTATAGAAGACATCTTCTGGGAGTGTGTTGCACTACCTATAGAAGACATCTTCTGGGAGTGTGTTGCATTACCTATAGAAGACATCTTCTGGGAATGTGTTGCATTATCTATAGAAGACATCTTCTGGGAATGTGTTGCATTACCTATAGAAGACATCTTCTCGGAATGTGTTGCATTACTTATAGAAGACATCTTCTGGGAGCGTGTTGCATTACCTATAGAAGACATCTTCTGGGAGTGTCTTGCACTACCTATAGAAGACATCTTCTGGGAGTGTCTTGCACTACCTATAGAAGACATCTTCTGGGAGTGTCTTGCACTACCTATAGAAGACATCTTCTGGGAGTGTCTTGCACTACCTATAGAAGAGATCTGATAACTATATATCATCTTATGTATGGCACTGGGGGCTCAGATCTCTCAGGGTATCTGAAAAATGTATGTAATGAATCTGAAGTAACAGTATGCTGTACGTTTTTACTTTATATTACATGAAACCCCCAAAGCTGCCTACCAATAAGTTAACGTTCACAATATATTACAGTATAATGAAGGAGAAGGATGACCTTGACCCTGAGTGGTCAGGGTTTTGGGTTCTATGTATATTATTATGGAGAGGAATGGGTGGCTGTCCTGACCCTCTGGGACATTATGTACCCCCAGACATATGTATCAGCCTCTCTAAATCTTCTAGTAAATATCAATGATTTGATTGCCTACAAATATATGAACAGTGCTCTTTAGCTCCTCAGATTTCCTTAAATATTTAATGAAAACGCATCTAAAACTAAAAGTACTTTCTGCTTCTCATATGTGTAGCTTTTTTTTTTTTCTGTAAAATTAAAACTGATCCTAATGGATACGGCGTTTAGTAATGAGGTTTAGGCAGCAGGGGATTATGTCCCTTGTTATAGTCATCTGGTCACTACCACAGACGAGGTTTAGATTTATATGGATTACTTTTTTTCTGATCAAGGGGCACAAAACCTTTCACATGCTGCTGTAATTATCCTGTTTATTTCCCCATATAATATCGTCACTGTGATCAATAATACAGTACATAAATAGCTGATAATTTCAGATTCATGTTTATCTAGAGATAGCTGTACATTTCTGTGATATTGTGCAGGTCCGCGTTGCTTTGGCTGCACTCCGCATTTCAGTTGACCTTTGCCACGAAAAATAAAATAGGAATGTAAATGATCTTATTTATAGATCGTGACAGAAGAGCACACATTTGTTTTCTGTTTTGCATTCGTCAGATCAGCTGGCTATTTTGAACACATGGGTAAAGTTGTCCCTCGGGTTAGATTTTAGGTTACAAACTTTGAGGCCTAGGCTTTATTTAAAAATAACAAAGACAATATGCACAGAACAATCAGAAGATGCCATATTGCCGTACTTGCTTAATTTAATCTTCATTTACAAAAAATATTTGTTAGAAATAAATGTTGGATAAATTGTGTTCTACTGAGATATTCAGTATTACAGAGTCCATCAATGTCTAAATATATTTTGGGGCAAATGAATCCAAGGGCTGAAGTGCATATATTATTTTTTTTGTAATATAATGGCAATGAAAAGGAGTACAAGATGGAAGATTATGTAGGGAATAAGACAGAGAGAACATTTTACAATTTAACTAAAAGCTTATTTAAGGATATGGAAGATTTAATAGGTAATTTATACATAATGTAATGATGATCCAAAGGTCCTGATTTGGACCCAGGTCAGCCTATTGACTAACCCTGCAAATAAAAATTAGTGGGTGTTTTTTTAGCATTTTATAAAATGTGTTTAGTATTTTCTATCTTGGTTTTCAGCCACTTAGTGGAATTGAATCCTGGGTATCTAAATAATAGGAATTGGCAAATTTGACTAAAGGAATAGTCAAAATAGAAATAGCCTTATGGAAAAGCCCATGAGAGGATAATACATAATATATAACCTTTATTGGGTATGATTAAAAATGGTATTATGAAAAAAAATACATAAAAATGAATATATAAAAATTAATATGTTAATTAATACCAATATTTACCGTTGTTTAGTATATAAAGCTAAGCCTTGGGATTTGTCCTGCTCAGTATTAATACATGTTTAATATACAAATGAATAATTAAACAATTACTAATTTTTGCTGAAATGCTGTTGTTTCGAATGAGACAATGTGTCATTTGTTTATATATATGTATGTATGTATGTATGTATGTATGTATGTATGTATGTATATAAATTCATTGTTTGGTAACCAGAACTTGACTTACACAGTTATGTTGGAATTAATGATAATTGATAATAACTAGTCGGTGAACGTGGGAGATATTTATCTATATTCCCAACTGAGGTCAATAGAAGCCCACACCTGAAAAAAAATAAGTTTGATTAATTATAGAACCACTGAAGAAGTCCTGTATATACAGTATGGTGTTTTGAAATGTACTTGGATATTGGGAAAATAAAAATATTAAATATTATCTTTAATTTAATACTTATTATATATACTGTTATAGGAGCCATTATTGCATGGTTTCCATTCCACTTGCTAAATCGGGTAAACAAATGTAGAGGAAGGCTAATAGAGAGCATTTTTTGAACTTGACTAAAACATTTTTCCCACTATGAAGATGAGCTCTTTAAAAAAGTAGTATATAAATACAGGAGTTCCATTGTCCTTAAAGGACCACTTGAGTAGTAATACAATAGGTATTCATCTGCTTATTTAGTAATAGATTAGTAATAAATAAAACAATCCAGCTTTTAAAACTGACATTTGAAACTGGCATTGCAGCTTCTAGTAGATGAGCTTTTGTCCAACCTCTATTGGGTGTCCAGGGTATAAAAAGAGATCTGCTCAGGAGGCTGTCCTAATTTTTTTCTGACATGTGCAGGTGTCTACAGAAGCCATTGCAGGGAAAGGGAGACTAAACTGTGCTATTAGGATAACAGATAAGGTCTTCTGTCAGTAGAGCCTGTTATGCAGATTCACCCACTGCACATATGATAGGGGGTGGAGAGTAGCATATCTAAAAACTAAACTTCAGGTATAAAGTTTAAATGCTACATTTTTAATTATTTTTTCAAATACATATTTTTGTGCAAATCTGTAACTAAATAAACAAATGAAACCCTGTTGTATAAGCACTATAGTGGTCCTTTAAGGCTATGGAAGACAAACATATATGTATATTATTATTCTATTCAAATAGTTTTACCAGTCTCTTTATAGTATCTGCCATACATCTTTGTAGTTAATGTTGTTGAGAATAAATGGAGAACAAGTCATTCTTTTAGTGAATTTTTGAAATGCATAGAAGATCAAGAAGTGATTGTCCAGTTCTTGTTTTGTTCATATATGCCTACATTTTTACCCGAATGTTGTAATTAAGTATGTTTATTTTTTTCTTTTCCTTTTAGGGACCAGGATGAAAGACTTCATGAATGGTCAATGTTAGACCACCAGAGGAGTATGAGCCTGAGTTGAGTAGCTGCAGAGCTGCACTATTGCTTCCCATTTGACGTAAGTCAACTTTCCATTTTATCTGGCGACAGAGCAAACAAACAGCTGGAATCATTTTACTGTTATATGCGTTAATTGGATTAGACAGAAATTTGTTAAGAAAAAAATATTTCCATTGCTTTATTAGCTGCAAAGCAAGATATAGTAGTACAGAAAAGAGGCTTACCAGCCTTTTTGAAGTGATCAGACCGCTAAAAGGGAGGCTTTCAAATAAAATGACAATATGTAGTGGGGTGGGACGTCTACTGGTTTGCTCTTTCCTGTCTGTGTTGACCCAGGAATACAGTCATGGTCACATCTTCTTAAAATGTGGAATATATATATATATATATATATATATATATATATATATATATATATATATATAATTATTATTATTATTATTATTATTATTAACCTCTATCATTATATTATTATACATTGTTTATATATTATTTCTATGTAAAAATCATCAATATTTGAACAGTATCTTTGTATGTGGACACTCTTCTAGAGGTCACAAAAGTGTTCTGCCTGTTTAGAAATTGTATATAATTTTTTTTATCTAATTTCTACTTCATTTTGTGAGAACTAATAATAATATCCTTTTATTTGTAATGCAGCAATATATTCTGTAGTGTTGTACAGGGGTTAAGTACAAGTCAAATACAATAATATGAGGAATGGAGGGTCCTGACATTGAGCTTAGAATCAAATATACATAGTGTTTGTTTCCAGAGCACTTTACAAGATTGAAAACTCTCAGACTTACAATTTAAAGGGTTTGGGTGTGATACAGAAGGTGATAGATGCAAAATGGCAGTGTGATGGTAATCGGCTCAAGCAAGTGGAGGTGTCTGTGTATTGCACTGTTGATTGTGGTGTGAGTGATATTCTGCTGTAGAGTATGCAGTTGTTCATATTAAGACTGAAGGTGATAGGCTTCTTTAAACAGATGTGATTTTTTTTTTTTTTTTTTTTGAGGCAGGAGGATAGTGCAGTAGGGCGAGGCAAGGATTTCCATAGAGTAGGGGCAGCACAAACTATTAATATCTGTGTATTGTCATGTGAGAATTCTTAGGTATATATGTGCACAATCCTGTTAACGTCTTGAAAAATGCTATTACGACCAGTATAGGGCCCTATTCTATTGGCCAGATCATAATGTTACACATACCGTACTTAAAGTTGGAAGTAAAGTTGCCACATATTCTATTAGCTGCTCGCATCCTGATTGCGAATTACCCGCCCACAATAATTACTGACAAGCCAAAAACGCAACTTAGGGCTAGCCTCTCCATTGGTTTTTGGACATCTCAAACATTACAAGTGCAACATACTTAAAGTTACACCGACTCCATATTTTATTGGAAGTTTACATTTTAGCTAATACATTTAGTGAGACCCACAACTAGAAATATCATCACATTTCTGATAAAAAAAGGGTTTTAATACCAGTTCTGATAGATGTAACAACAATTAAACACACACTACTGTACTTTAAAAGCATGGGAAAGCAAATTGCAGAACAGTCTCCAAGGAACAAATATGCCGCTAAAAATATTTGTAACTGTAATTTATGTGTAACATTGATCCCCAGTACTCATGTGGTTAATACTTATCATGAAAACTACATTGACTAAATGAGATGCTCTAATGCCTTGTATAGAGTGCTAGCTTGATGAAGTCAAAATTAAGATATATAATATATATATATATATATATATATATATATATATATATATATATATATATATATATACACAGTGCTCACACCCCCCCCCCCCCCTTTACTTTTTACCTATTTTGTTACATTACAGCCTTCAGTTCAATGTTTTGTTAATTTGAATTTTATGTGATGGGTCAGAACACAATAGTTAATGTTAGTGAAGGGAAATGAGAAAAATATATACATAAACTTTTTTTTAGAAATAGAAAACAGAAAATTTGCATGTGCGTATGTATTCAACCCCTTTGTTATGAAGCCCATAAAAAGCTCTGGTGCAACCAATTACCTTCAGAAGTCACATAATTAGTGAAATGATGTGCAATCTAAGTGTCATTAACCACTGCCATGAAGACCAAGGAACTCTCCAAACAAGTAAGGGACAATATTGTTGAGAAGTACAAGTCAGGGTTAGGTTTTGAAAACATATCCAAATCTTTGATGATCCCCAGGAGCACCATCAAATCTATCATAACCAAATGGAAAGAACATGGCACAACAGCAAACTTGCCAAGAGACGGCCGCCCACCAAAACTCACGGACCGGGCAAGGAGGGCATTAATCAGAGAGGCAGCACAGAGACCTAAGGTTACCCTGGAGGAGCTGCAGAGTTCCACAGCAGAGACTGGAGTATCTGTACATAGGACAACAATAAGCCGTACGCTCCATAGAGTTGGGCTTTATGGCAGAGTGGCCAGAAGAAAGCCATTACTTTCAGCAAAAAACAAAATGGCATGTTTTGAGTTTGCGAAAAGGCATGTGGGCGACTCCCAAAATGTATGGAGCAAGGTGCTCTGGTCTGATGAGACTAAAATTTAACTTTTCGGCCATCTAAGAAAACTCTATGTCTGGCGCAAACCCAACATATCCCATCACCCAAAGAACACCATCCCCAGTGAAACATGGTGGCAGCATCATGCTGTGGGGATGTTTTTCAGCAGCCGGGATTGGGAAACTAGGTTCACCTTCCAGCAGTACAATGACCCCAAACACATTGCTAAAGCAACACTTGAGTGGTTTAAGGGGAAACATGTAAATGTGTTGGGATGGCCTAGTCAAAGCCCAGACCTCAATCCAATAGAAAATCTGTGGTCAGACTTAAAGATTGCTGTTCACAAGCCCAAACCATCCAACTTGAAGGAGCTGGAGCAGTTTTGCAAGAAGGCAAAAATCCCAGTGGTAAGATGTGGCAAGCTCATACAGATTTATCCAAAGCGACTTGGAACTGTGATTGCCGCAAGGTGGCTCTACAAAGTATTGACTTTAGGGCGGTGAATAGTTATGCACACTGACTTTTTCTGTTATTTTGTCTTATTTGTTGGTTGCTTCATAATAAAAAACATCTTCAAAGTTGTGGGCATGTTCTGTAAATTAAATTATGCAAATCCTTAAAGAATCCATGTTAATTCCAGGTTGTGAGGCAACAAAACACGAAAAAAGTCAAGGGGGGTGAATACTTTTGCAAGGCACTGTGTGTGTATATAATTTTATATATAAATATATCACATTTATAGTTGTGAGCATTGCGGGTTGTTCCTAACGCTTGTGGGGGAAGCGATCCCTACGACCATGTAAAACTAATTGCGCTGATGGAGATGAGCACCATAGGCACTCATTTCTACGACCCACGGGACTACAGATCAAAAGAAATCTCAATTTATACAATTCACAATGCAAGTTTGAAAAATAGCCTGGAAAAATGATGGCCCGTAACACTTTGCAAAGGGAAAGCGGGTTTTTAAAAAAAAATCTGAGGTTGAAAAAAATACAAAGTTAACGGCCAAACCGCGTACATCAAAAAATAACACAAACAAAATAAATAAAAAAAACATCACGGACAGCCAGGATGTCTGGGAGTGAGGTTGAACGCAAATATAAACCGAATTTGCAGAGTTTCATCACTCGAAAAACGCCTAAGGGACGAAAAAAATGGTAGTCGAAAAAAAAATAAAATGAGGTTACACAACCCATAAACACGCAAAACGCCACCAGGCACACCATAATCTGTATCAAAGCCTATTTGGCTTAGGGCCCTGACATGGCCTAAACATTCACCTTATTATCTTCTTTCTAACATGGACACAGCTTTACCTTGCTTTAGGAAGTTGCTCACTACTGCAAATATATAAAAAAAAAGCTATAATTTTCTATGAAGAAGTAAATGATATCAGTAACGATTGTTTGGGTAGCAGTTTAGATAAATATGTTTAATTTCATGTTTCCATACAGCCATTTGAAGAAGTGTATAATAAGTGCTCATTTATTCGTCATAGAGGTCATTAGTAGGTTTATTTTTCCTCCAAAATGTACCCAATGGGGCTTAAAGTGACAGCAGAAGTTCCAAATATGGTATAATGAAACATTCTAGGTGATAACAAGTACTTTATCAATTGTTATATATAAAAAAAAAAAGCATGTCCTACAGTGGAATAACATTGAAGTTTGCCATTTTGAGCTGTCAGTCAGCCTTTATGATTCACCCACAAATACGTTGAAACATTATCTTAATGAGAGGTAATTGTATTTAGTTACTGATAACAGGCCCCTACAATGACCCAAACATTCACCTCATCATCTTCTTTCTGACACATGGACACAGCTTTACCCAGCTTGAAGAAGTTGACCACTACTGCAAATATATAAAAAACTATAATTTTCTATGAAGAAGTAAATTACATCACTAAAGATTGTTTGGGTAGCAGTTTAAAATAGATGATGTAATGCTGTGCAGTATTGAGACTGAGGCAAAGCATCATGGGATGTGTAGTCTTGATCTCCCCCTCCACAAGGAGGAGCTCAGACATTGCTTTGGTGATTTCTACAGTGTGCTGTTGTTGGCTTGAAGTATAGGGTTAAAAAACGTACCTGAATGTAGTATTCATATTCGCTTGTACCAAATACCTAATGTAAGCAATTCTGGGGGTGTGGAAAGCAATTATTGTTTTATATAAAATTAATCTGTATATGTATAGAATGACTCTATGTAAGATGTGTTTCTGATTATAAGCAGCATTTGTTAGATTAGAACAAGGTAAGAACAGGGAAACTTCCATGTTTATCGGCGTATAACACGCACCTCATTTTAAGAAGGAAATTTCAGGAAAAAAAACTTACATTTCAAATAAAGAACTTTGAAGCAAAATAAGGGTAGCTCAGAACTTTTTTTTATTAATATTATTAACACTTATAAGGTAAATAACGTAAAATGACAGTAAAAGCAACTGTTTTAACAAAGAAACTTGGATATTTTATGTTTTTACAAAAGTTTACTCAGAAATCGATGCTCCTCCTCAACCCCCTCCTCAACCTCAACCTCCCTCCTCAACCTCAACCTCCCTCCTCATCCTCAACCTCCCTCCTCATCCTCAACCTCCCTCCTCATCCTCAACCTCCCTCCTCATCCTCAACCTCCCCCCTCATCCTCAACCTCCCCCCTCATCCTCAACCTCCCTCCTCATCCTCAACCTCCCTCCCCCTCCTCAACCTAAACCCTCCTCCTCAAACTAAACCCCCCTAAATACCTCCCCCTCTCCCTTTCCCCTCACTTACCTGCTTCTGCTTCGGCCTCCGCTCCTTCTTGACCGGCGCGCATGTGACGTCACATGCGCACCACACCATTAGCATATACCGGGTGCATGTTGAGTGACAATAGCACTAGTTATAGGTCCCCTGACTCCACTAATAGCTAACAATATCCTATTAATTATATACATATTAATATATCATTAGCATTTTATTTATAACTTATATGGTATGTACCTTCGCCATTAATAAATCCCCCGACACGCCAATGGCTGGCACGCATGTGATGTCACATGCGCGCCGGGTCAAGAAGGAGCAGTGGCCTGAGCCAGAAGCAGGTAAGTGAGGGGAAAGCGAGAGAGGGAGGTATTTAGGGGGGTTTAGAATGAGGAGGGGGGGGGTTTAGAATGAGGAGGGGGGGGGTTTAGAATGAGGAGGGGGGGTTTAGAATGAGGAGGGGGGGTTTAGAATGAGGAGGGGGGGTTTAGAATGAGGAGGGGGGGTTTAGAATGAGGAGGGGGGGGTTTAGAATGAGGGGGGGGGGTTTAGAATGAGGAGGGGGGGGTTTAGAATGAGGAGGGGGGGGTTTAGAATGAGGAGGGGGGGTTTAGAATGAGGAGGGGGGGGTTTAGAATGAGGAGGGGGGGGGTTTAGAATGAGATGGGGGGGGTTTAGAATGAGATGGGGGGGGTTTAGAATGAGGAGGGGGGGTTTAGAATGAGGGGGGGGGGTTTAGAATGAGGAGGGGGGGTTTAGAATGAGGAGGGGGGGTTTAGAATGAGGAGGAGGGGTTGAGGATGAGGAGGGGGGAGGGAAAGAGACACAGTCCTTAACATTATATCGTCGTATAACACGCACACATCATTTGCCCCCTATTTTCAGGGAGAAAAGTGTGTGTAATGCGCAGATAAATACGGTACTTTGAAGGGATCTAGTAGAAGTCAGAATAAGAAAAAACTATCATAAAACAATATAATATACTATTGTCAAATTGCAATGTTCTATTAGTAAAATATGTTTAATTTGGTGTCTGCATACAGCCATTTGAAGCAGTGTATAATAAGTGCTCATTTATTCGTCATAGAGGTCATTATTAGTTTTTCTTTTCCTCCAAAATAAACCCAATGGTGCTTAAAGTGACAGCAGAAGTTCCAAATATGGTATAATGAAAAATTATAGGCGATAACAAGTACTTTATCAATTGTTATTTAAAGTATGCATGTCCTACAGTAGAATAACATTGAAGTTTCTCATTTTGAGCTGTCAGTCAGCCATATCTGATCCACCAACAAAAAAAAGAGAGAGAGAGATCATGAGCATTGCAGTATATTGTGATACCTCTTGTATTGGAACATCTTATTTTATACGCGCTTTCGAGAGGTAAGAACTTGCTGTAAAAACTATTGCATACTCCTTGCATAAATATAGTAATTGCTAATATAAATTTGTTACATACTTCACAAACTTTTTTGCCTATAGTACACTTCTCTTTTGTGTAGCTGCTTGGTGAAGTTGTCCATTGCTTTGTTAGGACTGTAGTTTCCAGATATTTTTCCATAAACCATTTAAAAGCAGATCAGGATCTTATTGGACAGTTTAAATTCTGCTGAAGGTGTTCATGGACCACCCAATTAATTTTCTACCTTCTTCTTAGAAATTATAACATCTCCCCCCTCTCCCCACTGCGCCATGCAAGCGCAGTTGCACGATTCCCCGTATTCCCCGCAATCGGCTTGTTAGTAACGCCTGTGCAGAACTCATCTCGCAGGCGTTACTCACAACTGAGAACTATTGGACTAGTGCATTGCCAATTGTGCCATGGACAGACGAGATCGAGCTCATGGTCCACTTGTAATCTGCAGACCATAGTTTGGGAACATTTATTTTAGTAGATTTTATCAAACATTGTGCAGAAATAGGAGGTCTTTTCAAGTGGATATATTCGCCACAGATGAGTAGATCACATGCCCACAATGCTGCATTGTCTATTAAAATGGCACAGCAAACTATCTGGCATTGCAACAGTTAATGTCACAATTTTTTGTTGTTGTACGGACTGGAAAAAAAAAATGGAAATGTAATCCTATGTTCAATTCTAAGCCTTGAGGACACTTCAAAGACTTCTTTCTGAACAGAGAGTACTCTTCAAAGTTTACTTTTTGGAAAGCATATTTTAAATATTTATACTCACATCAAGCATTTCCTGCTGAATAAATTCCATTTAGCCAATTCAAGGAAAAATATATAGATGAAGCAATTATTTTAATGTAGAACTGTGTTTGCTTGTAGTACATTTTAAGCTTCTTTATCTATATACACTACCTGGCACAAAAGAAACAAGAAACCAACTCATTTGCAAAAACGTGGTTGAAATCAAATATATGCAAACCGTCTGCACAGTAAAATAACCTACTTTCAGATGAGCAGTTTGTTTGAAGTTAGTTTGCTATAAATTACCTTAAAGGCGATGCTCAACAATCTGATACATCAGTCGCAAGAATTGGCTGATACCATAGTTTCTAGTAGCAAAGGGAACAAATACCTTAAAGGCACTACCAAAAGAGGTGGTGACAGCGGATTCGATGGATACCTTTAAAAAGGGATTATATATATATATATATATATATATATATATATATATATTCTAAATAAAAAGGGCATTCAGGGATATCCTAGATAATTAGAGAAAGAGAGTATTGATCCAGGGAGGAGTATGATCGCCAGTATCTGGGGTCAGGAAGGAATTTTCTTTTCCACCTTTTGAGTTATTCTATGGGGCTTTATTCTGCCACATCCAGCCCAAAAGAGCCTGTGTCTGCATATTCTGCAGTGGTATGACTTATGTTGGAACTATTTGTATGACTTTTTTTGGGGGGGGGGGGGGACTAAATTCTTGCTACTCTGAAAATCCTGAATTTCAAAAAGATTCATTTTCTTGCATTTCCATGATCAGTAAAACTATTTTTTGAATTTGTGGGTATGCAGATGGTAGCAGGATGTAGGCCGTGACAAGAATGGCACCACACACACTTCCATCCATGCTTTTGTATATGATTAACACAAGAGATTGTATACAAGAAAGGCATGATGAAAAGTAAAGTGCTTATAGGATAATTTGCATAAATATTATACACATTTCTGTAAAAGTTGGTTTATTTGTGGAAAGATAGCAATATGGATTGAAAATATGGTTTATAAATGGTAGGCATTAAGCTTATAAGTAGATCATGTAATATTTTTTAAGTGTAAACACATGTAATAACAAGCTATGGGACACAGTACCGAACACCCATGTCAGAGCTATTCCTCTTTCTCAAAACATCTTTTATTTATGCTACTTGTCCTCTCCAGTATTGCAATCTTTGTATTTCCCTACCTCTACCCAAACCATCCACCTTCTGGATTGCTACCTTGTCATGGTGAAGGGTCTTCAATGAGGGTGTAAGCTGCACCATGTAGGGTCACCCAAGATGGGCAGGTCACAGCAGAGAGGTCAGACAATCACGGTCCACTGCAGAAGGAACTGCCAACCCACTCCACAGTATCTTTGCCATGACAACCTTATGGATAGGCACAACCAGATACATGATTGTCCTGGCGTACTGTGGTCCATCAGGTCATGGAGAGTCTGACACGATTGAACGGATAACAACAACCCAAAACATACCATAGAATTATACTGCTAGAAATTAATTAATCTTCTAATTTTTTCCTACCTGTTTAATTACTAAGTAATTTTAGTACACCATGTATTGAACTGTATATATATTTATTTACTTTTAATTTGAGGTGGAAGGTGCTAAATACTAAAAATATATCTCAATCCCCGTAAGACAAATCCTCCTCGTCTACGGCAGTCCTGTGCTCAAGGGGAAAAAATGGCAGACACTACTAAAAATGCAGAAGACCCCATGGAAACTAAAATATAAAATGTTATTCAAAATGTTTGCACAACTGATAGTGTTGTGATTTTTATTCAAAACTACTGTGGTCCTTTAATAAATATAATTTTATAAAATGTTTTTTTTAACAAGTGATTCTTCTTAATTTTATTTGTAATTTCTTTTAGAGTTCACAGATGGGTCAAGGGCTTTGGAGAGTGGCAAGAAACCAGCAGTTCCAACAGGGATATATTGAGCCCAGCTACCTTTCCACAGATAATGGCAGAAGGATAATAGTCGGTGATGGCAATATGAACCACAGAAGGCACACCCAAGGGGGAGTGGACCTTTACCATCTACTTAAAGCAAGAAAAAAAGACGAACAAGGATTTATAAATCTTGAAATGCTGCCACCAGAGTTAAGCCTTACAATTTTATCCTATCTCAATGCAACTGACTTGTGTCTGGCATCATGTGTTTGGCAAGATCTTGCTAACGATGAAGTACTTTGGCAAGGGTGAGTAAAATATGTTTTTTCTAGCAAAAGCATTAATATTCTGAGAGGGAAGCAATTTTTCCCAGGCAGACGAAGAGCAGTAGGTTGCCACAAAGGGCAGTGATTACCAACCTTATTAGTAACATGGTACACTTCAATGAAACAAAAAGATCCAAAGAACACACAAGTTTAATCCATGTATTGATTTCAATTATTATATAGTTCATGTACATTTCTCTTTAATACCTGATCACTGTTAACAAAACCCTATAGTTATAAATACTGTCAAGGTGTGGCTAAATATATTTAATATTTTCTTCCTTTTCCTAATAATCACAAATTCTAGAATGGACGAGCTGATCCTAAATTTAAAATTTTGGCCAAAAAACATTTGTAAACTATCCTTGACACATCAACTAAAATATCTATAAATTTCCAGATCTAAAAGAGAAATGTAATATACCTATAAACAAATATCCTCAACTTTTTATCTCAAAGTTTCATATTATTGTTAATCACTCAAAGTAGTACTTCAACTACAGTTAGAATCTAATACTTGGTCCTAGAAGGGCCTCCAGCAGTCCAGAATTTCTGTAATTCTTTGCTTGTGTATTCACAATCACGTTCATGCATGCGGATTGATCCACCTATGTTCATGCAGAGAAATATAGAAATCTTGGATTGTCAATGGTTCTCCTTGGATAGGGTTTGCCATCACTTCTCTAAATTATCTTACATTTATTTATATTCATTCATTTTCCAAAATTAAATATTATTTCTTGAAATTTTGCAGTCTTCCAAAAAAACAAAAAACAAAAACAACCTAAAATATCATATTCAATGAAAAAGCATGTTCAAGTGTTAAAATAAACTAAGTATTGAAAAGGTTAAAATATAGTATTCTGCGAAATATAGGATTATCAATGATCAATTATGGACTGACGTATTTTTTTATCCAATAGAAAAAGAACAGTCTAAAAGCACCAAGTAATCCTTCTCCACTATTCGTTCCATTGTTTCCTTTTATGTATAAAACCTGTTCATCATGTTACAGCTGTTATTGGTGGTTTGATAATGATATGTAATCCACAAAACTGCATATAATTGCAAATATTATTTTTACTTTTTGAATATGGCTAATTAAAGGGTCTTTTTTTCAAAGGATATATACATATTGTAAATGTGGAAGTTCACCGTCTCATTAAGATATAGTAGAAGATGTTTGTTGGGTATCTTTCAGATCTTGACCTTTCTTTATCAACATACTCCAAAGTGTGATATAGAAGAACTTCCTTGTAAATATGCCTCTGATAAGATCTTTCTATCAATCCAAATGTTTGATGGCTAGATAGAAGCTCTCCCTATGTGGCCATGTTGTGGGTTACGGTACTAGGCCAAGCAAACCGTTGTTGCTTCTCAAGGTTCTCACAAAAAAACACAACTTGGTCAATAGCTAGATTAATTGTGTTTTGTTTTTTTTTGGGATGGTTTTAAATTGGGTAGAATTTTAGTTTTTATGTTATTTCAACTGAGATAACATTAATTCGGCAGGGCAGATAGTCTAGAGCATGCTCCCTTTTGAAGATGCAGGGGCTTATGGGATTGCAACTATAGTCCTCTCACCCTACAGATCATGCTTCAGGTTACTGCCATTGCCTAATTAATGTTGTTTTTGCTGAAAAATGTTTTTCTTTTCAGCAGTGCTCTTGACAATGAGAGAGTTTGGGGGAGGATACAACCGGCATTAATGTAAACTCTTCACCGTTCAATTTGATTATATTTTCTGGCTAA
This sequence comes from Discoglossus pictus, assembly GCA_027410445.1. NCBI lineage: Eukaryota > Metazoa > Chordata > Amphibia > Anura > Alytidae > Discoglossus > Discoglossus pictus. The sequence continues at coordinate 108,906,467 of CM050163.1, forward strand.
AGCTTTGCTGATGTTTGCAGGTATATTTTAGTGTTAAATAATGGTGAACTAAAATAGAATTAGTATGAAAAGCACTTGTATTCTCAGATGCCCGTGAGCCTGGCCAGTCTTGTGTTTTACATATGGCTACACTGATGACAATAAATTCAGAGGCCTAGGGGGTAATTGGCAATTATCAAAATTGATCTCCCATTAAATAGAGATATAATTGCATTTTTTACCTGTCAACCAGTCTTTCCAATACACCCACAAAGCAAACTTCTGTTTAAAGTAAGCCATAGGAAAATGCAAGTTTTAATTACCGTACATTCAATTGTTTGTTTTTATCTGTAGTTTAAATTATACTGTATTTGGAACCTCTGTTTTGTCACTTTTTAAATTGAAACTTAAAATATATGACTGCTTAGTGTTCTAAAACATAATAGCAATTAAGTTAATGATTTTTCTTTTTCTTATCTTTTCATATCTTGGGTATGTTTCTGACCTTGCGGTTATAACCTGTGCATTTTCCATTTATTATTCTCTGGTACTTATTGGGACTGACAGCCTTTTAGGGCACAGAGTCCTGTCTGTATATAAAGTGGTGCCATTTTTTAGCAACAGGGTCCTATTAGTGTACCGTTAGCATATAAACAAAAAGTCAAGATCCAATCACTGATGAGCCTTTTACATGGTCAAATCAACCCGCAAAACAAGTACGAGTGGAAGAGTTTTGTTCTTGCCAAATGGTAATGCAAGAAGGTTTTTTTAAACTAATTGCTTGATGTGTTCACTCTTGACTTTGCTTACTGACACCGTTCCAGATTTTGTCTCCATGCATCTTGAAGATGGAAAGAGTGTTTATTTTTAGCTACTCCCTTTTTTTTTTTTTTTTTTAAGTATGAAGCGTCCATGCATCCTAAGTGGTAAGGAGCAAATTATCTAGAAATATTACAGTACAGCCATTCTGACAGTGTAATTTATTTTTAAACTGTAATTTTATTTTCTTATGCTTATATAGTTCCATGAGCTAGTCATTTTTCACATACCCTTTGTTGTAATCTGTGCTAATCCACTATGCCCTATATAGCACACTACTACTATATCCCACATAGCACAAACTAGCCTACTTAATCTATTAGCTGACCTCTTCCCTGCATCTAGTCTCAATTTAGCAGCTTTAATCATCCAGTAAGACACGGCTATTATTCTATCATATACATAGACTGATAAAGATCTCTCAAAATTGCTCTAACTTCCAGGCTGAAATGTAAGAAACTGCAGATCCTTTTAAACTCATTCTTGCTTACGAATAATAAATGGACTAAAGATATATTTTCTCAGTGGTAAAGTTCACTAATCCTAAAAGCATCCTCTGTTGAATGCCAGAGTGTAAGAAAATGGTAACAGTATGTCTGTTTATTTTTTATTGGTAGTATGTATGTAACAAAGTATGTTTACCACAAAGACCACATTGTCTGGGAAATAATAGAGTTTGTAATGAAGTATTTGCACTCATAAGTTCTAGTGCTACCATACTTCAAAGTGGTTGTCAGATTCTGAATACACACCTTTTTAAACATTTGTGAAAACACACATCTTAATCAGATATGTGATTACTTTGAAGCAACACGTACTGTATTGTTTGCTTTTGAAAAGTATGTAACGTCATTCCAAGAACACCTTGTTTTATTCAGTATCCTAAAACTTTTCAGGAGTTTGAAACATCCCATACTCCTCAGTATAACAAAAACTGTACTTTTTCTCACCAAAGTTACTCGCCATTTACTACAAAAACTTATTGTTGCCAAATTCACAAACGTAGTCTTTCTGGAGGCAGACTTACACCTTCAAGATCCTTTAACACTTCATGGAATCTTCTCAGTGGTACAGAAATGGAGGGGAGTACCTGATGAAGTCACAGCACATCTATATTGTTCATAGCTGAGCCTGCGCCTGCCTGTGTGCGTAAGGGAGCCTGCGCCTGCCTGTGTGAGTAAGGGAGCCTGCGCCTGCCTGTGTGCGTAAGGGAGCCTGCGCCTGCCTGTGTGCGTAAGGGAGCCTGCGCCTGCCTGTGTGAGTAAGGGAGCCTGCGCCTGCCTGTGTGCGTAAGGGAGTTTGCGCCTGCCTGTGTGCGTAAGGGAGCCTGCGCCTGCCTGTGTGCGTAAGGGAGCCTGCGCCTGCCTGTGTGCGTAAGGGAGCCTGCGCCTGCCTGTGTGCGTAAGGGAGCCTGCGCCTGCCTGTGTGCGTAAGGGAGCCTGCGCCTGCCTGTGTGCGTAAGGGAGCCTGCGCCTGCCTGTGTGCGTAAGGGAGCCTGCGCCTGCCTGTGTGCGTAAGGGAGCCTGCGCCTGCCTGTGTGCGTAAGGGAGCCTGCGCCTGCCTGTGTGCGTAAGGGAGGCCTGTAGTTGTATCTACGTGCTTCGTCGCTGATCGCAAGCGCTGCAATGAGCGCTCATTGCAGAATAAGTCCCGCGGGCCTCGCGATGAGAGCCTGCGGTGCTCATTGCAAGGCCTGCAATGAGCACCTTCGCTGCTCATTGCATTCTCTCAACTGCGGGCCTCGCTTTGCAAAGCCCGCAGTTGCGGCTATGCCGCAACGTGACCAACGTTCTTGGTCCACAACTATTATAGTGATGGCATTTAATGAAATACAGAAATAACTAAACATCAAAGTTAGTGTTCAGTGAATGTGTTATGAATTCAAGTGATCACAATGTGTGTCTGAGCAGCTTCCCTCCTTTTTGGATAATAATTAGTCACCGTTTTTCATCAGGCATGACTTTTACAAAACTATTCCAGCCTCACTGTATGGGCCTTCCAGTTCCCTGGTATGGGAGTAGCTCTGCAGGAGGAAGCAGGATAGCTGACGGAGGAGCCGCTGCCTGCCATGTAATCGCCATGTCCTAGTATGCACAGACAGGATCTTCCTATGCGCTGCTTAGCCTGACATTACATAGGGGAGGAAGTTATGACAAAGGAGATTAAGTTGGTGCCTGATCCTCCTCCTCGCTCCAGGCTATGGATCCGCTGAGATTTTTTAAAATTAAACTGCCCTTTTTACATATGATTTATGGAGCGCCCTAGGCACCCCTACCCCTCTCCTCCTCCTCTCGCAGCGCATTGTGCATAAACAGCTCTCATTGAGCCTGAACCGCTGTTGCTGCGCAACTTCCAGATTTAATGGCGAGCGTTACACAGAAACTCGCATCACCACAACTATAAATGTTATACCCTATAACCGAGATCAGTTTCCTGTGATCAGTTTTCTATCCATCTCGTCAATATCCATTTTTTTGCGATAAATCTATCCCTTTTCAGGTCTTCTATTGGTCTCTTGGTGAAAGCTAGAAAATGTTTTTCTCGCTGTAGATGGCAGATCCATTGAACACCTATTATTGGTGTAACTGTTTCTGTATATTTACGTTTAGATGTTTGAATGTTGGCTATGATCACCTCTAAATATGTGCGTTACGGCACAGTTTTACATCTAAAAATTGTCTGTACATTTATTAGTGAGTACTTGGCTTCCAAAAAAGTATATAATATCAATTGCCAGACATTTGTGCTATTTTGTGCTAGATTATTAGTTATGAAATTATATCAATGGAGTAGGTGATGAGTTACCCATTGTGTGATTAAAGCTTGTTTAATATTAATAACCAACTCCATCCAGTACTGTTTCTGGCCATTGAAATATTCTTTATATTAAGGCACTCCACACTTATAATAACAGTTGAATAACTTGTCTTTGATTGGTGATTGAATTGAAGGAAATGTTTGTTTCATAGGAAGACCATAAAATGATATATAGATATAGATATATTTATTTTTTTTGCGGCAAGATGTTTGCTTTGTTATTGCAGTGATTTATACATAGTAATAATTCTATGACTTTTAACAATGAAATGTAATTTAAAATGCAATCCTTGAGACACATAAACAGTTACAGCATTCACAAAAAAAGAATAATAACTTCAGTCATAGACCTGACACTAAATATGATTATTATAATGTGTTCTGAGCAGACATCATGCCAACTTAATGGAAATCCTTCCGGATCTCTACCTTGTCATGGTGAAGTGGCTTGAGTAAGAAGTTGTGAGCTATACCATATAAGGTCACCCAAGGGTAGGTCATAGCAGAGAGGTGAGTCAAATCGTGGACCACTGGAGAAGGAACTGGCAAACCACTCCAGTATATTTGCCAGGAAATCCTTATGGATCCGCACAACTAAAAACACAGATGTGCCTGGATTACTGCGTTAATATGGTCACTGAGAGTCTGACACGACTGAAGGACTGAACGCACACACCGCAACAGTACAGTAATGGAGAAGAAATATCAAGAATTACAGAATAAACAAAATGCAAACATTCTAATTTAATACAAAGCCAATCATCCTTGATGCATTATATCTTCATAAAATGCCTCTGCCCAAAGCAAACAAAAATAAGAAAATTTCTCATCAATTGTTGCTCTTTAGAAAAACAAGTTGGAACATAATGTATGAACAAGGAAAAGGTGCTTTCAAGAAATCAAAACCAGTAATGTCCTATCAATGTCCCAAAGGTGCACATCAAGGGTCAAAAATAGAGCTAAAGAGCACCAACATTAAGTCATTCTCACTCTTCAGTTTAAATAGGCTACTCGGATTACCTGAAATGATTGATGTAAAATATCTACATGATTAGGTTCAGATGTGTCTCAAAAACATCAATGTATTTTGGGCTTTATTCATAAGAAACCAAGAAATGCAAGTGTTCCATATTTGTTTAGAAGCTGGAAGCACTTATTTAAATGAGGAAATGACTGCGTCCTGTTGTATTGGTAATAGCGGCTTGCAGATTAATACTTCAGTGGGCAGAGTGGCATTAATATGAAAGCATAGATTTTCTTTGCGTAAGGACTAAACGACTCCTTTAGTGGGGGGAGCACAACCTTCTTACTTTTACCAATGTTGGGAAAAGACAGTGGACTATCCTTAGTGCAGACAACGGAGCATGGAACACTATTCCTTTTTTTTCTCTTTATTGCTTAAAAATAGAATACAGTCATAAATCATCAAATACCCTCTTTCAGATGCAACAAAAATGCTTTTAATGTCCTTTAACGTTTATTAGAACTTTTAGGAAATGAAGCTCACAATGTAGAAGTACATTTCTAAACAGGGTTACAGAAATTATCTCTGGATTCTTGAACACAGTGGAGTGAGTACTGAAGAGTTGTTTGGAAGTTGATAAAATACTACCCTAGTATGCTCTCAGAATGCAATAAAATTGTTCCATATGGCTCCAAATTGTTATCACATATATAGTTGTCAGCAGTGTGGGTTGACAAATGTTGTTCGTAACGCTGTGGGCTCGCATAGCAAAGCGAGGGCCGCAGTTGCTGGCCAAAGGCGCTCCTTGCACTGCTGATGAGCGCCATAAGCGCTCATCCCTACAACCCCCTCCGACTTTAGGCACGCAAATGCGGACCCTCGCGAAGCAAGGGGCCGCATTTGCGGAGGTGGAGGCTCCCACGTAGCCTGTAATGAGCCGCAGGCGGGACTTACACCGAAAAATGTACGGACTTACCATCCACAAATACGAGCCGCGGGACTTAGAAAAAAAAGCATTACGAGCTTGCAAAAATACGACCTTAGCGCACGAACCCTGCACACATGAAAACATTAAAAACACAATAAATACACACAACAAACACATAAAAAGCTTACCCACAGCAAGGGGGGGGGGGGGGGGGCACCCAGGACCTCTGGACTTAAATAAAATGTGTTTTATAAAGATTAATATTAACAGTAATATCTGCATTTCATAGCTCAGGAATAATGAAGTTATGTTCAAAACCCTTTATTAATAATGATGTACTTATACATTGTGGCACTGACATGTTCTATAGGTAAATACTGTTAAGTAAAGTGTATAGATTTTTTATAAAAAATGTAAAATCTAATTATCTGAAACATTGTGGGCTCATAGTGGTACTGTATGTCCTGAATCTACTGGCAAAACTACAGTCAGGTATATCTCAGTTTCCCTGTTTTTAACTTTTTCAAATCTAACACTTACTGTTTATATCCGAAACATACATTACGTTCATTCATTCTATACACATACACATTTATTTTATTTAAAAAAATATATGGTTTTCCATACCCCCAAAGCTTCTTACATAGGCACCTGGTACCTACCAATAGAAACACTTCTTTCAAGTACATATTTTAAAACTATATTAACCTTCAAGCCAACAAAAGCACAACGCAGAAATCCATATAGCAATGTCTGAGCTTCTCCTTGCTTCCTTGTGCAGGGAAAATACAAAACTATTCCATTGATTGGACACATTCCATGATGCTTTGCTGCACAAACTTTTTTATTTACCCTTCTAAATGTAACAATCAATGATGGCGGTTTGTGCAGGAAGGAAACGCCTGTAGAAGGATATAGGAGGAGTCAGACACTGATCTGTAGATCTTTGCATTGAGCTGCTGCTAGCTTGAAGTTTAGTAAAGAATGTTGTGCTAATGTTAGCAGGTATTTTCAGTGGTGACAACTCTCAACTGCTTGCAAACTCAAAATTTAGGGTTAGTTCAATAATTTTTTATTTTGGTATTTCTTCATGCAAAAAATGTTTTTCATTCACTGCTTATTCTCCTCTATCGGATGCATTCATAGGTTTTAGCCTTTTATAGTTTATATACATCTCTACTGTCTTTTAGTGTTATAACATGAAACAAACTATCCAATCATTTCATCTTCTGACAATTTTTGATCTATTGAAGTGTTTAAATTGGTCTCACAAGCCTATAGTCACTAATGTAATCCTTTATTTCACAAAGAAGGGTTTCACAAAATGTATCCTTAATCTTCTAGAGTCAGTACTGTCAACAACAATACAGGCTGAAGACTCAATACGTAAGCTCCTTAATCTTAACTCAAAGTTTAGTGAATTGATGTTGGCAAATGTAAGCAATTACCGAGATTATCAAAGTGACCTTTGAGACTCCTCTTAATCAAGTGCTGCTCAATTGTATATATTATTTATGAACAATTTAAATTATAAAGTATGTGCATGGAGAAGGTCATTCATTGGTATTATTTCAAAGGCTAAATGCGTTTAGTGGTTCTGATGTTGTTGGTTTTTTTTTATGTATTTTTATAGCATTTCTGTTTTTAATGCAAAATTCCTATATAGTGAAAAAAACATACAAATAAATGATCCACAAATTAACCCCTTACATTGTGCACATTCTAACTGTCCAGCCTTCCATATGAAAACACATTTTATTCTGTTCATTCTGTGCAATATAAATTATTAATTTGTGCTCAATAAGGGCCTCATTCTATTATCGGCCGTAAACCGTCCGTAAGGCTGCGATTCCTTGCGGGGGTCCCGTTACCTTGCAATTCTATTATACGGCCCCGCAGGGATCTCATCTTACGGCCGGCAGTAAATCTTGCAACCAGCCGTAAGCTCTGAAATCTAAAAACGCAAAAATAAATTCAAGCCCGCACTGTACAGCTCTGTAAATGCTAGGGATCATATTGGGGGACATGAGGATTAAAAGTAACCCACTCTCAAGCTTGCACATCAGCCCAAACCCGAGTTTAAATTAACTGTTTATTTTCCGGCTTCGGCGTGGGCAGGTCTGAGGTGCTCCAAGCACTCTGGACTTTTTACATGGATATTTGACGTATATTAAAAAAAATATATTTTACGGATTTGAGTATAGGGGAATTTTGTGCTATTTTTGCTAACACCGAAAATCACTTTATAGTCTTCTCAAAGTGCAGGATGGCTTTATTTGCGCTATATTTCGTGCTTAATTGGTGCTAGCGGGACCTCTTTCCTGCAAGTAAGCTGCGGCTCGGTTTTTAGCCTTGCAGACAGGGTTCCCGGAGCTATTGAATTGCAAATAGGATTTTCTTACGGCCGATTTCCTTGCAGACGTTTTAGATCAAAGGATTTCCTCCGGCGCGAGCGGCCGCAAGAGATAGCAAGGTGCCGGCCGCAAGCCTGCCGGAATCCCCGGCCGGAGGGTAATAGAATAGCCGGATAGCTTGTGGCCGGTCCTAAGTAAATAAAGCTTGCCACAGAGAGAAACATTTAATTATTAGTAATTTGTAAAAACAAACTAGACCAATCCTAATGTTCTGGTGCATAACCCCACATCTTACAAAATTTAAATTGATAAGTTGGAAAACATGTCATTTTTTTAAAATTATTTCGATATGGAATCCACAGTCTGGGAAGTCTACTGCTTTAACCCATGTTATTGTACACATTTCAGTCCTCCTATCATCCTCATTCATACCCATTCTTTTTTCACACTTATACAGGGTTTGAATAAGTCCTAGGAGAAGAGAGGTAACTAAAGTGAACTTTTTCTCAATCATGGATTTAAGAAATGTAACATACATATCAGTATCATTGTTTTTTTGGAGTGGTTCTACAAACCAGATTTTGGAAGTTACTTAGTTACGTTGGTTATAAGTCACAACATTGTGTGGAAATAATAATTCTATTGAATGCTTGTTTATAAAAACCCAGAATAAAATGCGTTCTAGAACCATCGAGAATATAGAAAGCATGAGAATATCAAATTATAGATTTCAGTTTTTTTTCATGTTCCAGACTTTGAACTTCCCAAACTGTTAGGTTACATTAAAGGCATATCTAAATTTCCTGGATTATGAATGCATCTGATAGAGGAGAATCAGTGTTGTATGAAAATACTTGCTGCATGAAAAAATATAAAAATAAGCATTTACAAACTCACCCTGATGTTTGCTAAATCTCTTTTTTTAGTTCACACCCCTGGACTTCATTTGTTTTGGCCAATTACAGGCAGCTAGTATTTTAATACAATATTACATAGTAATTGATGTTGAAAAAAGACTTTAGCCCATCAAGTTCAACCTTTTCAGATCTCCTCTAATCTGCAATATGCGGATTAATTGATTCAGAGGAAGGCAAACAGAAAATAAAACCCCAGTGAAACTTTGCCAATCGTCTCAAAAGGGGAAAAAGATTAATTCCTGACATCGGATACTGATGATCAGATTCCTCCCTGGATCAATACTCCTTCTCTAATTAACCAGGATAACCCTGAATGTCCTTTTTATTTAAAAAATATATCTAATCCATTTTTAAAGTTATCTCCTTTGGTAGAGAATTCCACAGATTAACCACCCTTACTGTGAAGAACCCTTTTCTTCCTTTAAGGTGGAATATTTTTACTTCGAACCTCAAAGGATGTCCTCTTGTCAGTTTAAAACCTATTGGCACAAAAAGCTCTGTTGACAAATCTTTATACTGACCCTGGATGTATTTATATAAGGTAATCATCTCCTCTTAGACACCTTTTTTCTAGAGAAAATAAGTTTAAGTTAGTTAGTCTTTCTTCATAACTTAGCCCCTCCATTTCCCTTATTAGTTTTGTAGCTCTTCTCTGTACTTTTTCCAGCTCTAAAATGTTCTTTTTATGAAGTGGTGCCCAAAACTGTACTCCATATTCCAAATGGGGGCGTACTAGAGATTTGTATAGTGGTAGAATTTATATTTGCTTCACTTGCTTCTATACCCTTCTTCATACATGCTAATAGTTTATTTGCCTTTGCAGCTGTTGCTTGGCTGTGAGCGCTGTTACCTAGGTGGTTGTCCACAAGCACTCCCAAATCCCTTTAAATATCTGATACCCCTATATTTGCTTCATTAAGTTTATAAATTGCATGGTTATTTTTCCTTCCCAGATGCATAACTTTACATTTATTCATATTAAATCTGCCATTTAATTGCCCATTTCTCAGATTTTTGCAAATCCCTTTGGAGGTAAAGTACATAATTTTCTGATTTAATTACCTTGTACAACTTTGTGTCATCAGCAAAAATGGAGACAATACTTTCCAGGCCTACTTCTAAGTCGTTAATAAATATGTTAGAAAGGAGAGGACCTAATACTGAACCCTGAGGAACCCCACTTACCACATTAGTCCAATCGGTGTATGTTCCATTTACAACCACCCTTTGCTTCCTGTCTTTTAGCCAGCTCTCAATCCATGTGCATATATTTACTGCAATGCCTGTGTCCCTTAGTTTGCACAATAGTCTCCCATGTGGCACTGTATCAAAAGCCTTTGCAAAATCTAAAAATACTACATCCACTGAGTTGCCTTGATCCAAGTTCCTACTAACGTTCTCATATAAACTAATTCGATTTGTTTGACACGACCTATCCCTCATAATGCCATGTTGGCTCCTACTTATAATCCTGTTTGAATAGACCTATTCTTGTATATAATCTTATTAACCCTTCTAAGTGTAACAATCGATGATGGCAGTTTGTGCAGGAAGGAATCTTGGGATGTGTAGTCTCCTGTAGAATGATATAGGAGGAGTCAGACACTGATCTGTAGATCTATGCATTGAGCTGCTGCTAGCTTGAATGTTAGTTAACTTTTCCCAAATGCAGTGTTCCTATTGGGAGGTTCACTTTGCCTTTGTAATCAGTGCCGGGGTGTGGGAAACAAGTTTTAGTATTAAATAAAATAAATCTGTGTGTGTATAGAATGACTCAGTGTAATGTGTGTGTCCGATATAAGCAGCATGTATTAGATTAGAAGAAGGTAAAAACAAGGAAACTTAGATACACCTTTTAATCCCTTTATGTTGTATGAATTGTGTGTGTTGTGTTTGCGTCATACAGTTGTTTCATACTCTCCATTACCTCATGGAATGTAACACACCAGGACATCTTTATGTCCATGATCATGCTGATCCACTTGGTATTCATGGCAGAGATACTGGAGTGGGTTGCCAGTTCCTTCTCCAGTGGGCCATAGCATTCAGTTCCTGGTATTCATAGGTGGTCTCCCATCCAAGGTCGCAGAGGTGAAAGCACCTAACCAGTGGACCACCAGGGAACCCTTATTGTATGTATCCAATGTTATAAAATATGATGCACTGATTACTCAAGTCGACATCTTTTAGCAAAATGTTTTATGTAAATATATATATATATATATATATATATATATATATATCAGCACTGTCATCAGGAAACTTATGTGTTACCAACTGTATTGAGCCCTAAGTGACACGCATTGTAAAACTTACTGTATGCACAACATTAACACTATAAAATGCTTAGTAATAAAAATAATACAGGATTGTATTTTATGACAGAAAATGATCGTGTGATGACAAAACTAAGTACTCTCAATTAGATATGTGAACATTTTTAAAATGTGTATAAATGCAAAATAGGGGTCCACAGATATAAAACTTAAATATAAAATCCTTGCATCTTGCAAAACAAAACCAATTCTACTTTAAACTGTCAATTGGCAAAACAATCCATATAAATGAGGAATTCATAGATTTGACAGCCCAAAAATTATTTAATAATGATATTTTATTAAACTTGCATAAAAAAAGCTCCTGATCTGGGACCGATCTCCGTGTGTTTCTGTATCACATAACATGCACGTTTTGATATAGGGGACATAAATCAGGAGCCGTCGTGGCCTCTTATCATGAGACTCCATATACAAACCCCCACTGATGGCAACTTTAATTCTAATACCCTTTCATAGCATTATATAGCACTGGCCAAAAGTAGCAGGGTTGGAATGCACACATTTATTGACTTATCGATCTTAACACACAAACAAAATTCCCTTCCTTGCTTTATAACAAATGCCCTGTCTAACACATTGGCATGACAGAACAACTTCCAAAGTGATATCCTACTAAAAATAGATCATCTTCTTTTCTCACTGGAATTTAAAGCAGAAATAAAAAATATTATTTGGCATAATGTGAAGAAATGGATGGAACACCACTGCATTTGAGAATATTAGGGACATCCCCTTCTGGATCACTACCTTGTCATGGTGAAGGGGCTTGTGTACCTCAATGAAGCCGTGAGCTGTACCATGTAGGGTCACACAAGATGGGCAGGTCATAGCAGAGAAGTCAGACAAATTGCAGCCCACTAGCGAAGGAACTGGAAACCTACTCCAGTATTTTTTGCCATGAAAACCTTCTGGATTAGCACAGCTGGACATAAGATGTGCCTGGCGAGCTGTGGTCCGTAGGGTCATAAAGGGTCCACACGACTGAACAACTAAACAACAACAAACATACACAAACTTACATCTAGCCTGCAATTCATAGAGTCTGCATTAAAGGCCATAAAAAATACATGTACAAACAAAATCAAAGCTTTGGCCATAAAATATACTTTTTAAACCGCAGTTTACCTCATTAATGGCCACTGCTGTAATCCTCCCCAATAAAACAAAAAAGTCAGAGGTGCTCATCAAAGAACAAACTAACCTTAATAGGTTAGTTCTATGGACATGAAAACACACTCTGAGAGCAACCTCTTTTAGCTCACTTGTGCCCTTCATAGAGAGAAATATATGTTGGGTCCCACTCACTAGAGTGGTCCAGCCCCGAAATGCCAGGCAATTCTACCCTGAACAGGAGAAACCGCAAACTCCAGACATACGTTTCGAACTTCATTGGGCCTCGTTCGTGAGGTGCAACTGTACTCCCTAAGGCACAGTGAGCAAGAGGTCCACGTCTGGAGTCCCCCATCACCCTTAGGGAGACTAATCCCTAAGGTTATTGTTTTTGTTTTTGTTTATGCAAAGTCAGAGGTGCTCATCAGAGAACGAACTAACCTTAATAGATCAGTTCTATGGACATGATAATCCACTTTGAGAGCAACCTTGTAACGGATCTCCTGGCCCCCCGACCGGGTACCTCTGTTGATGGACGCGTCCTAGCTTGCGTCGAGGCCTACAAGCACCGCACCGGACACCACAACCACCACAGACTCCACAACCGCCTTAGCTTAACTGGAGCCGCGCCGTCTTCCTTCCACCCTGTATGAATCTCCAGCATCCAGGACCGTGTGGGGAAGACCTCTCCTCCAAGGATAGCACATCAGGAACAAGCGTTCAGTAATTACAGCTCAAGGGAGTATGCAAAAGCATAGCAATCCCCAGTATGATAGAGCAATCCCCTCCAATAACGACACGAGGCTACATTTTGAAGGGTCAAGAAGAACTATAACTTTAATAACAGGGGATCTCCTTTTATGCAATGGTGCCCTCTGAAGGGCTACACCCACATAATTATCACAGCCAATTATATACATGGTTCAACCCCCACGTCTCCTCCCCTCAGATAACAGGTAACACAGTTAAAACCGACACAATTTTAACCACATTCTGGATGTACCCCAAAAACAGGGGATACACCTTTAAGTCCAGTACCGTTCAATAGCTCTCACCCAGGGGAACAACATATTAAAAAATGGCATGAATCAGACCAGGGGATCAAAAGTTAGTAAAAGTATCTTTTTCACATAACACACAGACATTTCACATATCCCTCATAGTTGGCCACACAATACACATAGAGAGAACAATAGGTGTGGTCACCCCTCCCTGAGGCTACTTGATATAATCAGACAATGATTAAATCAGCCTTCTTTGTTCTTATGTTTCAGAATGAATAGACTTCCTTATCTGTAACAGGATTATCTCTCCTGCCAAAGTCTGCCCTAGTCTGGGTCAATATTCTGCAGAGCATAAACCACCATACATACAGTATATTACTAGGATCATATTTTAACCAAGAATTAAATAACCATAAAACAGGGTAAAACAGTGATGGCTTCCGTTACAGCTGGGGTCTGAGCGCACAAAACTACCGAATAGCGCTCAGATCCTCTTCACACAGTTCAATTGCCATGTAGCTAAAGTCTTTCCCATAGTCTTTCATTATATGAATGGGCTCCATGGCATAGCTATCTGTGGTATCATGGTTCACACAGGGCAAGTACCGAATGACCCCCCTGTATGTAAAGGGACAGAATGAGTGACATACACTCTGGTATGGCCGAATACTGTGTTTAAAGGGCAATATGTCCCAGGGCCATAGTCGCAGGGCAGGAGGCTGGCAAACAGTCCTCTCCAAGACAAAGTGGCGAAGGGCACTTCGTCACAAACCTCTTTTAGCTCACTTGTGCCCTTCACAGGGAGAAATATCCAGCCAATTCTACCCTGAACAGGAGAAACAGCAAACCCCAGACTCGTTTCGGGCCTCTATGGGCATCATCCGTGAGGTGTAGCTCTACTCCCTAAGGCACAATTAACTAAAGGTTTGCTTTGCTGCTGTTTCCACATGCATTTTTAAGGCTGATTATTGGTGAACTTAAAAATTGGCAATATGAAATGTGTGTATTATTGCCCTTTTTACATTTCTTGCATGAAAAAAGTGTTTGAAAACTTTAAAAAGGTTAATTTCTTATTCGATAGTTCATTTTCATTTTAAATAAATATATGAATTCTATGTTACTTTCATCATATAAAGCATTGCTATGCAACCTTAAAATACTTTTATCAGTGCCTGTTTATTATCTGTACAGCATTTTTGAGCTTTTATCTAAACCGAATTATTGTTATTCTAATATTCTCTTGTTATTTAATGTGCTCTATAAATAGGAAAACCATAATAATTTTATTTTTTTAATTCAGATTATGCAAATCTACTTGGGGACACTGTTCTATATACAATAAAAGACATCCATTTGGATTTTCTTTTCGAAATCTCTACATGCGTCTGGATGAAGGAAGTCTCACCTTTAATGCTAATCCACATGAAGTAAGAATTGTTCAAGAAATGTTATTCAGAACACTACTCTTGTTTTTTTTTTTGTTTTTATACTATGCAATCAGTAGAGCAACTGTCATTATTTCTTGCTGCATGGACAATACTGTTTTATTATAATTTAATATAGCAAATCATAATAGTTGCACTACAAAAAATGGTTGGTAATTTGTAATTATCCCACAAAAATAATACAGTGTATTAAGATTATTACATTTGTAATATAAAGGGAAGTTGGAAGCAGAAACCTGTTTCTTTTTAGTATACATATACAGTATCTCACAAAAGTGAGTACACCCCTCACATTTTTGTAAATATTTTATTATATCTTTTCATGTGACAACACTGAAGAAATGACCCTCTGCTACAATGTAAAGTAGTAAGTGTACAGCATGTATAAAAGTGTAACTTTGCTGTACCCTCAAAATAAGTCAACACACAGCCAATAATGTCTAAACCGTTGGCAACAAATTGGGCCCATCATGTCAATATTTTGTGTGGCCACCATTATTTTCCAGCACTGCCTGGAGTTCACCAGAGCTTCACAGGTTGCCATGATGACATCACGGAGCTGGTGGATGTTAGAGACCTTGCACTCCCCCACCTTCCGTTTTGAAGATGCCCCACAGAGGCTCAATAGGGTTTAGGTCTGGTGACATTCTTGGCCAGTCCATCACCTTTACCTTCAGCTTCTTTGGCAGGGCAGTGGTTGTCTTGGAGGTGTGTTTGGGGTCATTATCATGTTGGAATACTGCCCTGCGGCCCAGTCTCCGATGGGAGGGGATCATGCTCTGCATCAGTATGTCACAGTACATGTTGACATTCATGGTTCCTTCAGTGAACTGTAGCTTCCCGAGAACTGTAGCTTTCGTGTGGTGAAAAACGCCAAATATCGGTGTAATTTGCTTGCAAACTCCCTCACAGGCTTCCTGTGTCTCCCCCCGTGCTGTGTGTGTTCTAATTATGTGTAGATTTGTTTTGTTTTGTTTTTTGGGGGGTTTTAGAGTTGCGTTCTCCGCGGCTGCTTCTCCTCACTTTGCCAGGCTCGCATGTGTGACGGCGCCGCTGGCTGCAATGACTAATCGCAGTTTCACAACTATTATATAGGATTATCATCCTTTATTTGTAGCACTATATTTGCCTGTCACACAATAGTTTAACCCACTTCTTTCCATTTAAACTGTTATGCTCTCTACCAAACTGTGCTTTGCATAGAGTTTCCACTGTGTACAGTTCACAACTGGAACAATAGATATATGGAAAAAAAAAAAGAAATACAACAGCCTGTGTCACATCTTGCATGCTCTTTTAAGAAAACTCTCACATAAGGGAAAATATACTTTTCTTTTTCTCTTCTAACCAAGCAATACTTTGTGTATAATAATTGTAACTTCTGTTTATGTTTTAGGGAATTGAGTACTTTTTATCTAGAGGCATACTAGACGATTCACCAAAAGAAATTGCAAAGTTTATCTTCTGTACCAGAACACTACATTGGAAGAAACTGAGAGTCTACCTTGATGAAAGGTGAATACATTTTTTAAACTGCTCATTGGAAGCGGTTTATTGCAGTATTGCTCCAAGTGAATTAAGTATTCCGAGCCTGTCTGAAGCGAGACCTTTGCTTTCTGGAAGGCTAACGTCTTCTATTACTTGTATTACTGATATCCTATTCAAATATAATATATCAAATAAATGTATAAATAAAACAATATATCAATAAAACCTATTTTCAGTATAGTACTCCTTTTTCTATTCTCTGACCAATTAAATACCATGCTAATTTTTCACCATTTTTCTAAAATGAAGTTCTTATATTTGACCCAAATGATCTTATCTCTCATTATAGCTGCTGGTCTCCTGTAGCATAGATCTAGGTGAACTTGAACATAAGAAAAAAGGAACTTTTAGTCTTAAATAATCATTTGTTTTATTTAAAATGTAAAAATAAAAACAATTGGGTTGTACATTTGTGTTTGATAGATGCATAGTCAATATTGTCCTAGTTGATGTGTGGTTACTGTAGTTTTATGGTGAGTATGCACTGAGCTATGTAGTTTTCTTCCATTTATAAGATTTTACATAGCCACACTTACTTCTTTTTTGGGGGTTTACTTTAACTACTTTTATTTCTTTTAGTAGACGTGATGTTTTGGACGATCTTGTGACACTTCACAACTTCAGCAATCAATTTCTACCAAAT
>CM050163.1:109595833-109605833 GCA_027410445.1 Discoglossus pictus
ACTGTGTGATAACACATAGCATTGCAATATACTCTGGCGCCATCTACCGGATCTGTGTACAATCACATCCAATTGATAGTTGGAAGGGGAGCATGAAATACTTGTTCTCTAGGTCTGCTCTTTAAAAATACATTACCATATACAAGCTATAGCACTACAAACGTAAAAAAATCCCAATTAAAATATAATAAAATATTTGAAATTTGATTATGTGCTTAATTCATCTTTTAAATAGCAACATAAAAGCATTTGTATTTTGAAAATGAACAAGACAATGGGGGATTTACTAAACATCTCAAATGGCTGAGATGATGTGCATCCCTGCATTTACGATATACTGTATACTTCTTGGATGGCATTATAATAACGGCCCTTCACAGCTACTTGAGATGGAGATGCATAGGAAATCCCCCCAAGGTGAGAAGAGCTGTGATCATAGGAAATATTTCATAGTAAATAAATGGATGCACATCTAAGCCACTTGAGATGCTTAGTATATTTATATATATATATAGAGAGAGAGAGAGAGAGAGAGAGAGAGAGAGAGAGAGAGAGAGAGAGAGAGAGAGAGAGAGAGAGAGACATAAGTCTGCAGACCCTCTTATAACTGGGGATGTAGCTGTGTTCAGAATTAAGCAATCACATTCCAAATCCTGTTAAATAGGAGTCAGCATACACCTGCCATCATTTAAAGTGCCTCTGATTAACCCCAAATAAAGTTCAGCTGCTCTAGTTGGTCTTTCCTGAAATTTTCTTCGTCGCATCGCACAGCAAAAGCCATAATCCACAGAGAGCTTCCAAAGCATCAGAGGGATCTCATTGTTAAAAGGTATCAGTCAGGAGAAGGGTACAAAATAATTTTCAAGGCATTAGATATACCATGGAGCACAGTGAAGACATCAAGTGGAGAAAATATGGCACAACAGTGACATTAACAAGAACTGGAGCTCCCTCCAAAATTGATGAAAAGACAAGAAGAAAACTGGTCTGGGAGGCTACCAAGAGGCCTTCAGCAACATTAAAGGAGCTGCAGGAATATCTGGCAAGTACTGGCTGTGTGGTACAGGTGACAACAATCTCCCGTATTTTTCATATGTCTGGTTTATGGGGTAGAGTGGCAAGACGAAAGCCTTTTCTTACGAAGAAAAACATCCGAGCCAGGCTACATTTTGCAAAAACACATCTGAAGTCTTCCAAAAGCATGTGGGAAAAGGTGTTATGGTCTGATGAAACCAAGGTTGAACTTTTTGGCCATAATCCCAAAAGGTATGTTTGGCGCAAAAACAACACTGCACATTACCAAAAGAACACCATACCCACAGTGAAGCATGGCGGTGGCAGCATCATGCTTTGGGGCTGTTTTTCTACAGCTGGAACTGGGGCCTTAGTTAAGATAGAGGGAATTATGAACAGTTCCAAATACCAGTCAATATTGGCACAAAACCTTCAGGCTTCTGCTAGAAAGCTGAACATGAAGAGGAACTTCGTTTTTCAGCATGACATTGACTCAAAGCATACATCCAAATCAACAAAGGAATGGCTTCACCAGAAGAAGATTAAAGTTTTGGAATGGCCCAACCAGAGCCCAGACCTGAACCTGATTGAAAATCTGTGGGGTGATCTGAAGAGGGCTGTGCACAGGAGATGCCCTCACAGTCTGACAGATTTGGAGTGTTTTTGCAAAGAAGAGTGGGCAAATCTTGCCAAGTCAAAATGTGCCATGCTGATAGACTCATACCCAAAAAGACTGAGTGCTATAATAAAATCAAAAGGTGCTTCAACAAAGTATTAGTTTAAGGGTGTGCATACTTATGCAACCATATTATTTTATTTTTATATTTTTTCTTCCCTCTACTTAAAATATTTCAGTTTGTTTTTCAATTGAGTTGTACAGTTTATAGGTCACATTAAAGGTAAAATGATTTATCTTTGTCTCATTTTTTTACAGCACAGAAACCTGACATTTTAACAGGGGTGTGTAGACTTTTTATATCAATTGTAGATAGATAGATAGATAGATAGATAGATAGATAGATAGATAGATTGATAGACTGACAGTCAGATATATGTGTCCTATAGTTTATGCATGTGACTTTCCATTGGTTGAATCAGAAACCGACATAACCATATTTTAATGAATATCACTTAAGCTTTTATGGAAAATACATATTTTTTCCCACTCAAATGCTGGTTTATATTAATAAATAGTAATAAGAAACAAACTCGTGGTTTGTGGGGGATTTCTTTGGATATAATGTATTTTCCAGTATACCAAAGTCAACCCTTTTTGAATTTTTATATGAAATATGTCTAAGACTTTTTGAACACAATACTAAGTATAAATCATATCATAAAGGCTATAAGGAAATATAGCCAGTATGTGGGCAGCATTTAAATATCCAATGCTAACATCATGTTGTTTAAATGCTAGTTGTGGCACAGAAATACTAAACAGTATGTATTATTTATGTATGCAAATAAAGTACATTTGGTCTGTCGCTGTGAATATAATACTGTTCTGTTATAATGCATACATGTGGGATGTGTGTATTACAATATGTAATAATACTGAGTGTCCATTTCCAAGTGATCATACTTTATCATACTGTTGTGTTATACTGCATACATGTGGGATGTGTGTAATACAATATGTAATAATAATACCAGGTGTCCATTTCCCAGTGATCAGACTTCATCATACTGTTGTATTATGCTGCATACATGTGGGATGTGTGTATTACAATATGTAATAATACTAGGTGTCCATTTCCCAGTAATCAGACTTCATCATACTGTTGTGTTATACTGCATATACAGTGGATATGAAAAGTCTACACACCCCTGTTAAAATGTCAGGTTTCTGTGCTGTAAAAAATGAGACAAAGATAAATAATTTCAGAACTTTTTCCACCTTTAATGTGACCTATAAACTGTACAACTCAATTGAAAAACAAACTGAAATTTTTTAGCTAGAAGGAAGAAAAAATATAAAAATAAAATAATATGGTTGCATAAGTATGCACACCCTTAAACTAATACTTTGTTGAAGCACCTTTTGATTTTATTACAGCACTCAGTCTTTTTGGCTATGAGTCTATCAGCATGGCACATTTTGACTTGGCAAGATTTGCCCACTCTTCTTTCCAAAAACACTCCAAATCTGTCACATTGCGAGGGTATCTCCTGTGCACAGCCCTCTTCAGATCACCCCACAGATTTTCAATCGCATTCAGGTCTGGGCTCTGGCTGGGCCATTACAAAACTTTAATCTTCTTCGGGTGAGGCCATTCCTTTGTTGATTTGGATGTATGCTTTGGGTCGTTGTCATGCTGAAAGATGAAGTTCCTCTTCATGTTCAGCTTTCTAGCAGAAGCCTGAAGGTTTTGTGCCAATATTGACTGGTATTTGGAACTGTTCATAATTCCCTCTATCTTAACTAAAGCCCCAATTCCAGCTGAAGAAAAAAAGCCCAAAGCATGATGCTGCCACCACCATGCTTCACTGTGGGTATGGTGTTCTTTTGGTGATGTGCAGTGTTGTTTTTGCGCCAAACATATCTTTTGGAATTATGGCCAAAAAGTTCAGCCTTGGTTTCATCAGACCATAACACCTTTTCCCACATGCTTTTGGGAGACTTCAGATGTGTTTTTGCAAAATGTAGCCTGGCTTGGATGTTTTTCTTCGTAAGAAAAGGCTTTCGTCTTGCCACTCTACCCCATAGCCCAGACATATGAAAAATACAGGAGATTGTCGACACATGTACCACACAGCCAGTACTTGCCAGATATTCCTGCAGCTCCTTTAATGTTGCTGTAGGCCTCTTGGTAGCCTCCCAGACCAGTTTTCTTCTCGTCTTTTCATCAATTTCGGAGGGAGCTCCAGTTCTTGGTAATGTCACTGTTGTGCCATATTTTCTCCACTTGATGATGACTGTCTTCACAGTGTTCCATGGTATATCTAATGCCTTGAAAATTATTTTGTACCCTTCTCTTGACTGATACCTTTTAACAATGAGATCCCTCTGATGCTTTGGAAGCTCTCTGTGGATTATGGCTTTTGCTGTGCGATGCGACGAAGAAAATTTCAGGAAAGACCAACTAGAGCAGCTGAACTTTATTTGGGGTTAATCAGAGGCACTTTAAATGATGGCAGGTGTATGCTGACTCCTATTTAACATGATTTGGAATGTGATTGCTTAATTCTGAACACAGCTACATCCCCAGTTATAAGAGGGTGTGCAGACTTATGCAACCACATTATTTTTATTTAATTTTTTTCTTCCCTCCACCTAAAAGGTTTCAGTTTGTTTTTTAATTGAGTTGTACAGTTTATATGTCACATTAAAGGTGTAAAAAGTTCTGAAATTATTTATCTTTGTCTCATTGTTTTACAGCACAGAAACCTGACATTTTAACAGGGGTGTGTAGACTTTTTATATCCACTGTATGTGGCATGTGTGTATTACAATATGTAATAATACTAGGTGTCCATTTCCAAGTGATCAGACTTTATCATACTGTTGTATTATACTGCATACATGTGGGATGTGTGTATTACAATATGTAATAATACTGAGTGTCCATTTCCAAGGGATCAGATTTTATCATACTGTTGTGTTATACTGCATACATGTAGGATGTGTGTATTACAATATGTAATAATAATACTAGGTGTCCATTTCCCAGTAATCAGACTTCATCATACTGTTGTATTATGCTGCATATATGTGGGATGTGTGTATTACAATATGTAATAATAATACTAGGTGTCCATTTCCCAGTGATCAGACTTCATCATACTGTTGTATTATGCTGCATACATGTGGGATGTGTGTATTACAATATGTTATAATAATACTAGGTGTCCATTTCCCAATGATCAGACTTCATCATACTGTTGTATTATGCTGCATACATGTGGGATGTGTGTATTACAATATGTTATAATAATACTAGGTGTCCATTTCCCAGTGATCAGACTTTATCATACTTTTGTATTATACTGCATACATGTGGGATGTGTGTATTACAATATGTTATAATAATACCAGGTGTCCATTTCCCAATGATCAGACTTTATCATACTGTTGTATTATGCTGCATACATGTGGGATGTGTGTATTACAATATGTAATAATAATACTAGGTGTCCATTTCCCAGTGATCAGACTTGATCATACTGTTGTGTTATACTGCATATATGTGGGATGTGTGTATTACAACATGCAATAACATTAGGTGTCCATTTCCCAGTGATCAGCCTTCATCATACTGTTGTATTATACTGCATACATGTGGGATGTGTGTATTACAATATGTTATAATAATACTATGGGTCCATTTCCCAGTGATCAGACTTTATCATACTGTTGTATTATACTGCATATATGTGGGATGTGTGTATTACTACATGCAATAACATTAGGTGTCCATTTCCCATTGATCAGCCTTGCTGTAATACTGCTAATGACAACACACAGCTTCTGTTAGTACTCCCATGCTTTGCCTCAGTGACCCCTAAGCTATAATTCAGCCCCCTTTACATAAGGTTATCCAATGAAGCCCCTTTTCATGTAACATGTTGCTTTTCTGTGCCATTCTATTTTGAAGCAAAAAGATTAATCTCTAAAGAGGAAAGTATGTTATGAAAAATAGTGCACATAACAGACAGTATTGCATTATTGGATCTGCAGAGTATCAATTAATTTACAGGATTTTAATATTTCTTCAGAAAGAAATTCCTAAGTTTTTGAATCTCTTATTTCGAGCTCCAAGAATTCTTGAGAAAGCTAATTATCTGTATCCAGTTTATGAAAATCTTTTGTTCTTTGTACACTAGAAAATATCTCGTTCCCCTAATTTTCGCAAGATTAATGTTGCAATTAATATTTTCCTAACAATTTATATACCACAAGGTCTAAATATTGATAATATAATTGTTAGTGTAAAGAAATCTTACAAATTCCCTGTTATATGCATTATTATTAATACAATTGTCACCTATGCAGAACAACAGGGATAATGCTGTAGTATTATGAACTGGTTATTTTGAAGCCTTAGATATCACTAATCAGCAGTCTTATTATTTACTGTAGGATCTTAGATATCACTAATCAGCAGTCTTATTATTTACTGTAGGACCTTAGATATCACTAATCAGCAGTCTTATTATTTATTGTAGGATCTTAGATATCACTAATCAGCAGTCTTATTATTTACTGCAGGATCTTAGATATCACTAATCAGCAGTCTTATTATTTATTGTAGGACCTTAGATATCACTAATCAGCAGTCTTATTATTTACTGTAGGATCTTAGATATCACTAATCAGCAGTCTTATTATTTACTGTAGGACCTTAGATATCACTAATCAGCAGTCTTATTATTTATTGTAGGATCTTAGATATCACTAATCAGCAGTCTTATTATTTACTGCAGGATCTTAGATATCACTAATCAGCAGTCTTATTATTTATTGTAGGACCTTAGATATCACTAATCAGCAGTCTTATTATTTACTGTAGGATCTTAGATATCACTAATCAGCAGTCTTATTATTTATTGTAGGACCTTAGATATCACTAATCAGCAGTCTTATTATTTATTGTAGGACCTTAGATATCACTAATCAGCAGTCTTATTATTTATTGTAGGACCTTAGATATCACTAATCAGCAGTCTTATTATTTATTGTAGGACCTTAGATATCACTAATCAGCAGTCTTATTATTTATTGTAGGACCTTAGATATCACTAATCAGCAGTCTTATTATTTATTGTAGGACCTTAGATATCACTAATCAGCAGTCTTATTATTTATTGTAGGACCTTAGATATCACTAATCAGCAGTCTTATAATTTACTGTAGGATCTTCATTTCTCCGCTTTATATTTTTAGAAATGTCTTTGTCTAGCATTATTATTATTCTAGAAATAATTCCCTGGACCCTTCAGACATACAGGACAAATGGACTCCACATTCCTTATAGTTGCTAAGAACCATATTTCTAAATCTTAAGCACATGTTGGGTTTCTGGAAAAGAGCATTTATCAGCATTTCTACAACTTGACATCAGTTTTCAATCTTGAATTTTAACGATTTTATTTATTTATACATAATGTTTCTTTCATCTTTTGTGTATGTTTTTAATAACTCACATCATCAAAAAGAGAAGTAGATACAACCCTGCTGCCTAGAACATAATTGCATATTTACATTTAATACAGATAATTATTGTATGTGCAAGGAATATTCCTTAAACTACTCATATTGGTTGCCATTCTGCTTATCTTTGTAGTTATGATATTAATATTGTATTTTGGCATATACAAAGTAAAATTAACCAAACCTACATAAGAAAATATTACCAAAACGAAAACAATAAAGCAAGAAAGAAAACAATTATATTCTAGTTTGTATTTTTATTAAAGTTTGTATTGCAAATAGACTTATTATATTTGAAGTTTACTTCTGAGACTAGATTGTTGTTTTAAATGAAATCACTGGCATATACACTCCAGAGTTGTGACCTATGTTTTGTAATGATAGATTGGAATGTGGGTTAAGATAAACCTCTCATTTGGCCAAGTTAATTGCTAGTAATGCTGCAATGTTTATGATATACTGATATGGAAAACAAGCACTGATATTTCTGTTTGCTGAATCTATAAATAAAAAAATAAAAAAATCACAGCTATGAAGTTTTCAAAATCTATTAAATATTGTTAGATATATTACTCTGTAAATATACAGAACATATTACTGCCATGTTCAAATAGAAGAAAACGCATATAAAATGTGGACAATTGTAAACTGAAAGTATGTGAGGATAAAAGATCTTTTAAGGAAAAACGTCATTGTATACAATAATTGCACAAATTCAGAAGACATGGGGGGTTTACTAAGTTGCTCCAATGCATCTCACAGTATCTCCTAATTTACTATTCATTATGTCTTATAAGGAGAGGCAGCCCTTCTCAGATCTTCTCACCTTATGTCAGGTGAGAAGATTGATATCCCCCAAAACTATTGCCACTCACATTACACATTTGCATGCAAATCATCACCACTAATTATTGGGAAAAAAAACTGAATATGGTAGGAACTTTTGATTAAAAAGAAATATTTCAGACTATAAAAATACATTTGCATGTATAATCATCACCACTAATTAGTGAAAACATTTTTTTTTTTTTTGATATGGTAGGGACTTTTGATTAAAAATAAATATTCCAGAAAATAAAAATACATTTGCATGCATAATCATCACCACTTATTAGTGAGAAATATCTTTACATGGTAGGGACTTTTGATTAAAAAATAAATATATTTCAGAAAATAAAAATACATTTGAATGCATAATCACCACCACTAATTAGTGAAAATATATTTGTTTTAATATGTTAGGGACTATTGATTAAAAATAAATATTTCCGAAAATAAAAATATAAATGAATATGTTAAGCCACACAGTTTGTTAGTTCTGTGAATACATATTTTACATTATTTGGTAATATTTAATTTGTTCTAATTTAATGAAACTCTAAGTCCTCTTATTATTTAAAACAATTTAGTTATATATATAATACAAAACTACAAAAATTCAGTGGTATAACCAAACATTGTATAAGTAATCGGTGAATTAAATAATATATATTAATATGTAACCGTACAACGATCTGTACATTTAGAAATGACGAATAACATATATTTTGTTCTCTGATATTGCCATTTTTAGTTTCATTATCTGATGTTAGGAATTATTTTATTATCATTATAGGAATAAACTAAAATAAATATTCTCAGTGTTTGCTTTACAATGTGGACCATTTACCACGAAAAACCACAAACCAGGATTTAAATTGTAGAAATAATATATATTAACAAAGGAGATCTGCAGTAGCCTATAAACTGTGCAGAGGTGCAAATATGCTGGAGAAACATGTAACACCGTCTTGGAGACGTGTAGATGACATGTTGCAGGGCCTCGAAAAATAACAATGAGAAAGTTGCCCAGACTGCCCTTACTTGCCCTTTATTTGTATATTTAGCAATGTGTGTAATCATTATGGCCCAAATCAGCTTTAATAATATAGTAAAACATTCTGTAAATCAGGGTCTTGAGGAGCTGCTAAAGCCTTGAACTAATTTCACAGGCATAGGCATAATGATATAAATTAGTGCTCGCTTTCATCAGATGTTGCATCTTTATTGCCTCTAATCACACATCTCCAGGAGACTTATTTACCTCCAGTGACACATCTTCACAGACTTTATCTGCCTTCCAGATCTATCAGGTCTTAAGTAAGGGATGCAGATACCTCTCCATGTCCTGACAGTTTAAGGTTAGACATCAACTTGGAAATCTTCTTGTTAAAATGTCAAGAGAGTTTTTATTATTGGAAATATCTGTTCTGGGCCTTGTTAGTGATCTACCAACTAATCTAAAAACATATACTAATTACCAATATAGATTTTTACCATAAGACTGACCTTCATTTACCAGGAAAGAGAAAATACTCCCAGGGACTCCATAGGATACTGTTATCCGACAAAGCTAAACAATATTAATACATTATACAATGAGACTTAATGGGTTAAAACACATTGCCCCTGGTATCATATTGTAGCAATGTTTCATAAAGGACCCCTGAACTGTTATATTTATACTGGGCTCTTATGAAGAACTTGGTTGAGATTTGACTTTTTTTTAAATAAATAAAAAAATATAACATTTTTTAACAAGTGTATTTGTGTTCAGATAACATCACTATTCAGTTCCTTTGAGAGTCTGTTACAGAAAAGTGGCACTTGACTAAATAGAGTGTAAGCCCAAGATGGGCACATCTCGCCTGGCTAGTTATCTAAGACGCAAGGCCCTGTGTCACAAGTAGATTGACTAAATTGCAGATTTTTTTGTGTGAAAAAATAATGTTTTTGTTACAATGTGGCAACTTAAATATATAATGATGTGTTCTTGTAATAATTTACTGAAATCCT
>CM050163.1:109610833-109614756 GCA_027410445.1 Discoglossus pictus
CAGAGGAGGTAGAGTGGGGCAAAGAGACACATGGGAGGGAGAGGGGGAAAGAGTCACAAGGGAAGAGGAGGGGGAGAGACACAGGTAAGGGAGTGGCGGAAGAGACACAGGGGGGGAATTAAATATCCCGTCATTTGTAACGGGAGTCCTGCAATGGGTGCTGAAGGCGATCATTGCAAAGCTCGCAGAGAGGAGAGAAAAGGAGAGAAGAGGGAGGGAGAGGATACAGAAAGAGGGAAGGAGAGAGAAAGAAGGAGAGAGAAGCTGTGCATGGCCTCGCACTGTGTGGTAAACAACAGCATTTCGAGGCTTCAAATTATTATGCCGTAATTTTTGACTGGCAAGTGGCTAGTATATTTTTATCACGATCAATGAGGTTATAACAAATTTATTGACAGAAATGTGCCTATTGTTTTAAGCAATATATAAAGACTAGCGACTTGCCCGTCAAACAGCAGGTAATGCTGTTTGCCACAGACAGTAAGTGTTTTGTTATCAGAGGCGCTTTTGCGCTCATTGTAAGGTCTGCACTGATCTCCTTTTGGCGCTTATTGCAAGCCTCTCCCCTGCTGTACTTTGTGTCCTATGAGCACCGCTGGCGCTCCTTGTGAGGCGCGCGGTGAAGGCCTTTGTCGTTTATTGCGATACTGTGGTGTTTTTTTCTGTATATGTATTTTTTAATGATAATTAATGTCTAAACTCTGTAAATTGGACTTAAGTTTTCGTGCAACCTGAGTCCCAGACTTCCTGGCTGTCCCCCCTTAAGTTTTGAAGGACCTCCATGGCATATATGTTACAGTTAAATGCCATGGCATAAAGGTTTGGCTTAGATGTTATGGAGTTTTCCTTAAATTATATGGAGGCTTGAGGAGCACTGGATTGGAATACTTCTGTAGATTGAGGGAAAAAAAAGCTCCCATGGTTACAAATAAATATTTTTTTCGTACCAATTGAAAGGTTAGAATGGGGTCCTAACGCGGTACCACCCTCTCTTTCCATCTACTCTGTAAACTCTTCCCACTAGGGAGCTCAACTGTATTCAAATATATTATCATACTAGCGACTTGCCCGTCAAAAAATGACGGTCAATAAAATTTAAATGTTGTGAAATTTATTTGCAACACAAAATGAGTCTACTACATTTGTCCCTTTTTTGTTTCTAAAAAGAAATACACATTTCTTTTTTTAACTTTTTATTTTTTGTAACTTTCAACTTATATTTCATAATCATTTTTTTTTTTAAAAACAATATAATAATATCTTAATTTTAATACATACATATTGTACTTTTTAATGCATACATATTGTAAAGTGTAACATGAAATTTTGTAACAGGCAACTTGTATATTATACAATCTTTCAACCTTCTTTTAACAATACTAACACTTTTAAATAGATATTTATCACTTAGTAACTGCAGACTATATTAACTTAGAGTAAGTACATTTTTTTACAAATAACATTTTTTGTTTTATTTGTAACATTTTTGTTAAACTCTCGTTAAACTAAATTAGCATTGAATTCAGAGGAAGGCAAACAATAAAAAACCCCATTC
This sequence comes from Discoglossus pictus, assembly GCA_027410445.1. Taxonomy (NCBI): domain Eukaryota; kingdom Metazoa; phylum Chordata; class Amphibia; order Anura; family Alytidae; genus Discoglossus; species Discoglossus pictus. The sequence continues at coordinate 109,612,389 of CM050163.1, forward strand.
AAACTTTTGCAATTGTATCTTAGAGGGAAAAAAATTAATTCCTTCCTGACCCCATTAACTGGCGATCGGATTACTCCCTGAATCAATACTTTTCCAAATCTTCTGAAATGGTTCAACTATATAGTAACAATACATGTTTGCCTATAACATATCTCTTTAACAAACAGTTTTTTACCTTTTTTTTTGTGGGACCAATCATATGAACATGAAACTTGTAACCCATTTCAATATGTTTAAGGATGTTTAAGTTTTTTTTTTATTTTCTGTTTGTCTTTTATGCAAATATCACATAGAGTTTCCAAAGTGAAATAGTGGTCCCCTATTTAAAGAGTCCCAGAGTACTTACATTTTGTACTGGAAGTCAAACCACTGTTCTCTATGGATTTTTTTGTCCATTGTATATAGTTTGTTCTTGAAATGTTGTTTTTGTGCAATAATATTGAGTACCTTAAAATGTTGTCATAGAAATGAAACTACTCTACTCTATGTTTACAACACCTCATAGTACACAATGTTTTTTGTGTAAACGCATCCATCGTCTAATAAATGACCCTGACTTTCATTTTCGTCAACAGTCACTTTAATTTCGTTTGGATTGGTGCACCTTGAAAAAGCAACATAGAGTTGTCCATGTGCAAAAACTGGTTCCTTTAAAAAAAATCCCAACAGACTTAAAAGTTTGGCCTTGTGATTTATTGATGGTCATGGCAAATGCCATGATAACTGGAAACTGTCTCCTTTGAAGGACAAAAGGCAAACCACTCTCACTTGGAGCTAAATCAATTCTTGGTATAAAAACTCGGTCACCTCTATGGGTCCCAGTTATAATTTCTGCATGTATAAAATGATCTTTTAACTCATGCACAATTAATCTGGTGCCATTACAAAGTCCTTTTTTTGGATTCATATTTCGCAATAACATGACAATTGCACCTTTTTTCAATTGTAAAATATGTGGTGGCATTCCAGATGGTGTTAAGGAATTAATAAATTCGATACTAAAATTCGATTCACTCTCTTTATCATCAGCCAGAACTGAATCTGCACTGTAATAATTCTTCTGTGGTGCATTGATGTATTTTAAAATTTCATTATTTACATTCAAGGCATCGATATTTTTTGATGTTAATATCACTTTATTTGCAATGTCTGAGTAATCCTCGTTATTAAGAGTGTTTAGAAATATGGCTGATATCAGTGATTCGTTGCAAACCATTTCTGATGGAATTTCAATAGTATCATTTGGTAAATGCTGTATTTCTGGATGTTTTCCTTCTCCGATTTTAATAAGCCAATCATTGAATTCATTTTGGCCTTCAGATCTCATATTTAATTCTAATTTAAGATGTGTAAATATTTGCCACAGTTTACTGGTCTTGATACATGTTTCAATGATCTCTGTTCTATTTCCGTGTGGCACAACAGGTAATGTTTGCCGAAAATCTCCTCCTAACAGCATCACCTTTCCACCAAATGGCAACTTATTATCCATCACTTCTTTTAAGAATCTGTCAATACATTGCAGTGCGTGACATGACATCATTGTTGCCTCATCTATGATAATTAGTTTTGTTAGTTTAAATTTTTTTGCTTGTATAGAATTGAGTCGAATATCTGACACTGATGTTTCCAAAATGGGAACTGGCAGCTTAAATCCACTATGAACAGTTCTACCACCATCTAACAAAAGTGCAGCAATTCCAGTTGTTGCAAATGGCATAGCTATCTGACTGTGTGATCGAATATAACTCATCAAACAATTGTAAAGATAAGTTTTTCCAGATCCACCTGGGCCGTCTAGATAGAAATACCGGTCTTTGACCATTTCATCATCTGTAGCATTTGTGATGGCCTGAAATGCTTCTAACTGTTTAGTATTTAATGTTGCCAGTTTTTCTTGTGTTTTTTGTTTTTGTAGCTCAGTGTCATAATCATCAAAATTAATGTCATCTATAAGTCCTGGATCCGGTAAATTAAAACTTGAACAATTTAATCCATGAGCAAACAATATTTCTTGAATTTCCAACAATGTTTTTAACAGAGCAATTGGTTCTCTGTAACGTTTCAAGAAGTCTTCTGACATGTTTAATTTAAATGTTTCCCACAAAGTGAAAGCATCAGGTACATTGCAAAATATGCATATGAATGCAAATTGTTGTCTCATTTGCTTTGGCATTTGACATAGCGCTGCTTCTTCCAGACACCTCTCCCATTCTGTATCATCAGCTATGAAATTTTGCTGTCTTGCAGCTAATAGGAATGTATCATAAACTATGTCATTGACTGTACGTAAATGCTCAAAACTCTGTGCACCGGGAACATGTAGCAGAAGTAATCTTAAGCTGAAACGTTCAATATCCCTTGGACT
>CM050163.1:109716478-110063978 GCA_027410445.1 Discoglossus pictus
CTCCTGGTCACCCCAGGGGGTCTCTCGTCTCCGGCTCTCTGGCCCTCGAATAACCATCCCATACTGAGCAGGAAAAATGTAAGTTGCACACCATGCACAGCACTCACAGGCAGATAAGGATAAATGGCTAGGCCCAAATTTAAGATACTGTCCCACAATGTGAAGGGATTTAACTCCCCCCATAAGCGGCGTAAAGCCTTTCTTACATACAGGGAGCATCGCCCCTCAGTAATCTTTCTACAGGAGACGCACTTCATGCATAACAAACCCCCTAAATTTCTCCACAAACAATACCCACACTTCTATACAGCTGGTATGTTAGCCAAGAGGGAGGGGGGTAGCAATTCTCTTGCATAAGCACTTTCCGTTTATACTCCAGAGTAAAAAATCTGATCCCGAGGGTCACTACCTGATTCTGACTTGGAAAATACTTGACTCGACAGTGTCTTTAAGTGCGCTATATGCCCCACCTACGAACCCTTATAACACGGTCCGGAAACTACTTATGGTACTGGAGAAAGGGGACTTTGGTAGAATTATTCTGGGAGGGGACCTAAATTTAGCGTTGGATCCCGAATTAGACAGGTCCAAGGGGAGAGTGGGGTCCCACTTCCCCAGTAGGCTAAAACAAATTAAAACACAACTAGCGAACCTGAACCTGGTAGATTCCTGGAGGGACCTTCATCCTAGGGACAGGGAGTACTCTTTCTACTCAGCCCCTCATAACTCGTACTCAAGAATTGACTATATCATCATAGATGCTTCGCTCTTGGATCAGGCAAAGGAAGCGGAGATTATTCCGTGTACCTGGTCGGATCACTCAATAGTCAATATTGCCCTAGACTTTGGCACGGTATACTCCCCCCCCCCCCCCCCCCCCCCCGACATGGCGCATCAATGAGACGCTACTAGCATTTCCTCAATCCAAAGACAAGATCCAGCAAGAACTTGAGATATATTTTAGGGAGAATACTAAGGGAGATGTAGGAATAGGCTGGGTGTTGGTGGCCCACAAAGCATATATTAGAGGGGTCTGCATGAAGATATCTGCTGAACATAAAAAGCAAAATAGGGCCCAAGAGGATACATTGAATAAAGAGTTGATGAGATTGGAAAAGGCAATGCAGCAAGATAATCCTATTGGCGATAGGTCCCAGATTGAGAAAACCAGGGCGGAACTGGACATGATTCTGTCAGAGAGAACGGAGAGAGCTCTTAGAATCACGCATCACAAGTTTTATAGCAAAGCAAATAAGCCTGACTCATTCCTAGCCAATAAATTAAAATCAAAGCAAAACCAATCTAGAATCTGCCAAATTAAATCACCCCAAGGGCTTGTGACCTCCAACCCCACAAAAATTCAGGACATCTTTCAGGCGTATTATAGTAAGCTATATAAAGCCTCGTATTAGCTAGATCAGGGGGAAACACAATCACTTTTATCCTCCCTGGATCTACCTAAACTAACGGAGGAGAATGTTACTTCACTGAATAAAGCAATCTCCCAGGAGGAAGTGAGCAAAGTTATTTTTAGAATCAAAATTAGGCAAAGCCCCAGGCCCAGATGGCTTTACAAACACATACTACAAAAAATTTGTCGGCACATTAGCCCCATACTTGACCACGTTATACAATACAATACTGGAGGGACGACCAATCCCTCCAGAACTCAACAAAGCTGACCTGGTCTTGTTTCCCAAGGAGGGGAGGGACCCGTTAGAAGCCAAGAATTACAGACCAATTTCACTCCTTAACAGCGACAGAACATTTCTGGCCAAGATCATGGCGGATAGGATAGCTGGGTTTCTCCCCTCCTTGATTCACAAAGACCAAGTGGGATTTATCCCAGTGCGACAAGCAGGGGACAATATCAGAAAAATTCAGAATTTAGTCCACCATGCTAAATTAAATAACACCCCGGCCTGGCTGCTTTCGCTGGATGTAGAGAAGGCCTTTGACTCCCTGGAATGGCCTTTTCACATGGCTACGGTGACCAAATTCGGGTTTTCAGGGAAGTTTTTAAATCTAATTTGGACTTATTACAAAGATCCTAAGGCAAATTTAAGACTCCCGGGTGGGGGGAGGCCAGCGGTCAGCATCCAGAGGGGGACGAGACAGGGTTGCCCATTGTCACCGCTCCTATTTGCGTTAGCAATCGAGCCCCTGGCTCAATTGATTAGAGCTTCCCCGGAGATAAAGGGTATCCAAGTGGGGTCACATCATTTCAAGGTGTCACTATTTGCGGACGACTTACTATGCTCCATTTCGGAGCCATCGACGTCGGTACCCACCCCTGATGCAAAAAACTTGAACAATTCGGGGTGCTTTCAGGATTGAAAATCAATGTAGAAAAAACTGAAGCCTTGGCCCTAGATATACCGCTCCCGGAGAAAGAATCCCTCGCACGGAGGTTTAAATTTAAGTGGGCTGGGAAGGGGATTAAATACCTAGGAATTTGGCTGACAGCTAAAGTACAAGATCTATATAAAGCTAACTACCGGCCAATGTTCCGTTTACTCCAAGAGGAGATGATGAAATGGGGAAAATATAACATCTCCTGGCTTGGTAGGATTAGTTCGGTCAAAATGAATGTTTTACCTAGATTGCTTTATCTATTTAGATCTCTACCGATCCAGATACATATGAAAGACCTCTCAAACTTCCAAAGCAGGGTGTTCCGTTTTATCTGGGGTGGGGGTCCCTCCAGGATTGCGAGAAATAACATGTACAAACATAAATCCAGAGGGGGGGTTGGCATGTCCCAATTTAAAACTATATTATCGAGCGGCTCAACTAGCTTTTATTCCCCAGGCCCACTTACCTGAAGCCCATCCGGCATGGATGTTTGTTGAAAGCCAAGACATGATGCCCTATACATGGGACACGGCGGTCTGGATTCACCCACTCCCCACAGAGATTAAGAAATCTGCCAATCCTATAATAAAGAACTCCGCGGCTAATATTATCTGGGCCTTCAATCATACAGACCTCCTACCCCGGATATCCCACTTAACCGCCTGTACTTACGCATCCACTAGCTCCTGCAGGTATCTCACAGGTCTCTCGGCAATGGTGGAAGAATAATAAACTTGATAGATTGGGTAACTGGATGAGAGATGGTCGGTTATTAACATTCGAAACTATGAGAGACTAATATGACATCCCCCTTTATGAGCACTATAACTTTTGCAGATTGAGGTACTTTGTAGATAAACTACTTAGGAGTTCAGGGGTCCCCTCCCATATTAGGTTCTCTAGAATTTGTGAAAAAGCCCCCCTTAAAAGAGGAGTGATAGGGGAATTATACGGGGTCTTCAATACCCCAAAAACGTTAGCCAAAGAAAAATACATGAGGGAATGGGAAAAGGATATAGCCAGGAACTGGGAGATTGAGACGTGGGAGACTTCCTAGGCCAATCTCATGAGGGGGTCACTAAATTATAGTGTATTAGAGACATCAATTAAAGTCCTTCATCGGGCGTACATTACCCCAGATCGACTAGCTAAATGGAGTAAGACGGAAAGTCCGAAGTGCTTTAGGGGATGCTCAGAGCTGGGCTCCTTTTACCATACTTGGTGGAGCTGCCCAAAGGTTCAGCAGTTGTGGACGGCAGTGGGTGACTTAGCGGATAATATATTTGGATACCAAATGGAAGTTACCCCGGAATCTAGTCTACTGGGGATACCGGTGGCCTCTCTTTCTGCCCCCCACAACAGACTCCTACAATTTATCTTTTTAGCGACGAAATCACATATTGCCAGGAGCTGGAAGAAAAAGACACTAGAGATAGGGGCAGTTCGAGCTAAGATTCACTACTTAGCGGTTAATGAAAGGATTTCCCATTCAGTGGCGGATTCAATTCCTAAGTATTTAGAAATGTGGGGTCCCTGGATAGAATACACTGATATCAGAATCCCTCTACTCCAATGAAGGGGGAGGAGGAGGGAAGGGCACCCTCACCTTCTTGACAGGATACAGGGAGGGCTGGGGGCCGGAGAGGAGATACCGGGAGAGGAGCTGCACCGATATGGAAGAAGACAGACAGGTATGTTAGGATGGAACAACAGCAAGATCGAGATAGAGAAATGTTTTCCAAAGAGGAAGGCTTAATATAGATGTGTCAGATAGAATGTTTTAGTTTAATTGGTTAAGTTAGCATTTGTAAAAGTTTGTAAGCGACTCTTCCTTAATATATAAGAAAAGATAACGGGGGGGAATTGAATGGGAGGAAGGAACTGAAAGACTAGCAAACAAAGAAAATCGCACTATATCCCTCTAGAGGTAAATGAGCCAGTCAATGGATAAAATTAGGGCTTTTTTAAATTATCTTTATGGTCCTCTAAGTCATAGGTTAATAACGGAAGGTAATGGGAGATAACAACTTAACAACCAAAGAATAGTATAGGTTACGGATAAGTTTAGGGATACATGTTTACATAGCCAAGAAGGGTCCATTATAAATCTATGCATTGGTTCACCGATAATAGCACGGAGGTAAATAGGAAAAAAAAGGAGGAGGCAGGATACAAGGATAAGATTTCACGATTGATGTTGGGGTATTGTTTTATTACGCTCAATATTGTACAACTGTTTGCACTTTGTATTGCTGCAATAAAAACTATTTAAAAAAAAAAATAGAGGTTGGATGTTAAAGTCCTACGGCCTTCACTTACGAGTTACGGGCACGGAGGTTGGTCATGATGACGATCTCTGTTTCCATTTACTATTTCTGCATCGGGAGTTACGAGCTTGCTCCAAGCCAGCAAATGCTACTTCAGACGACAATGGTTTCTGATTTTCTCAATCAGCCCCTAGCTTGTGGGCAAAGCCAATTAAATTAAGTAACTTACGATGCCTCAATTGAATGAGGCTCTTCTTAAGCACTCAACATTAGAAATATGTTCTAACTTATTTAATAAAGTGATTTTAGATAGCAAATTTTTGTTTTCCAGTAAGCAGTTATTAATCTTCTGTCAGTGCTAATGATATTATTTTTTTGCAGTCTTTGGTAATTGTATTTTACATTAACCTAATAAAGAGATCATTAGTTCAATTTCTAACTCAATGTATAAGATCTGACTCATTAATTTGTAAACCATGCACCAGAATTGATAAACAAATGGACATGTCCACCAGCAGTAGAAATATAAATTTCCCATCATCTATTTGAGTTTTTTAAAATAAAAATATAAGCTGTTAAGTAAATCACAAAGGTATTTATCTTCCAGTAGACCACCTCATTCTGCAAAGTTTTTGAAATTTGTGGTGGTCCTTTAAGAACCAATGAGATGTGATTTCTTGTAAATATAATAAAGAAAAAATATTCTTTTATTTTTGTGCTCTAGTATACAAAATCGCATATTCTGTATGCATATTACATTATTTAAATGATAATGTGATGATTATTACTTAAGTATTACTGTCCTGGCAGACTCATTCTAGATTACTGCCCTATGTAAAGAAGCTGAACCAGAAGTAGGAGTGTGTCTTGATCACTAAGAGACATGCCGAGGTACAAGATGGCTTTGATTTGTTTTATTAAATTATATGAAATTAAAACACACATTTAAAATAATTTACTAGAAATGCAGGTTTGCTGCACTTTCAGTCTACCATATTACAATTCTATTTTGGGAGTGTCAGCATTCCTAGAAAAGATAATAGTGAAGTGGATATTATGATACCTTGCAGATGAAACATTGTCAATGACTTTAATAGCAATTTATACAAAATCCAGAAAACACACAAAGTGTTACAGAATGTTATCAGTTCAAGTTTAAATATACATCTATCATACCTGTTATGAATTAAAACAGCAAATAAAGCATTTCCTGATGTTTATAATGCTGAGCCTGAGATCATATTTTTAAATACTACATCTGAGTAAGGGCATTTTAGAGACATCAGCTGTCTTGGTGAAGGGATCAAAAGAACCTGAAAGGTCTACTGGGTAGGTTTGGCCATGACAGCCTTATCAATCCAACTGAAGAAAACAGATCTTCACACATATGTGGCTTCAGAAAGCTCAGATTGACTTACAACAGTTAAACCTTTTATTGTATAGTTGACAGAAGTTAATCAATTCAGTAAAGAAGAGGCAGTGAATTAATGTGGGATACTCTAATAAAAGTTGATAATGCTAGTTTGTGCCTTCAATTCTTGGGTCCGAACATGACCATTCTTTTGTCCTAAATACAACGTAGCCAAAGCGTCTGCTATCTATCTATCTATCTATCTATCTATCTATATTACTGAAGACAGTCAATACATAATCTATGTAAAGTATGTGTACACTAGTCAATTTGTGGATCTGGATTGCACAACACAAATGTAATACTTGGAGTGATCGCCATCTGCTGGCAAATATATCCAATTTCATAGAAGCCAGGTATTGCTTGGTTTATCTAGTGTCTTTGAGGAATATTTATTAAGTAATCACAATGGACATCACAGACATTTATCGTTCATCACAGACCTATGATAGCTACTAAAGACCTTCCAAAACAGGCTACCAATTTTTAAAAAAGCAGGCCTTATTTTATCAATGACCTCATGTTACCCTACTGTAACACTCTAATTGTAGCGCATGAGGTAATGGCTTTCCCCTACTGCTTGCCTTTCTTTTAACATTTCTTTTGTCTCCTCCAAATTAAGATATTGAATATTTTTATTATTATTATCAATTTATAGAGCATAAAACAAAACCCCACACTGCCTCATATTGAGTAGCACATTGTATTATAAAAAAATAGACATGAGTTATCACTGTTGTGATGAAGACCGTCTTTTATATGTATTTATAATTCCCAAATCATAGCACATATGTGACAGATTCAGTTGGTACATTAGTAGCCTATATTTGACATTACTTTAATTTATGTTCTTCTAGATGTGCATAGTTGTTCAGATCTTACTAGTAGCATATCAATGGTTTGATTACTTTATATAGTTAATATATTGCTTTTAAATCTAAAATTGTGTTTGCCTTCATCACTGATTTCTTTGGGTACACTGTCATCATCAAAATGTTAAAAGTAAATTCTAGACCATATTGCTCATTTGAGAAGACAGGTGGTTGTGCTGATGAATGATTTATTAGAAAACCAGGTCCTTGATTCAATGCTCATTATAGCATTTGCCTTCCTTGTTTTCTGTAATATTTTATCATTATATTGAGGTTCGAGAAGGGAAAATAACTTTCTCACAACTTTGTTATAGTGGTAATCAGGCTTATAATCAAAAGTAATATTAGATCCTTATAAAAGCATTCACAAAATATGTATTTAATACATATTTCTTAATTTCATACATCTATCTAGAGATGTTGCGGACAGTTCGCCCGCGGACTATTCGCGCCAATTTTGGCATGTTCGCGTTCGCAGCGGATGGCGAACACATGCGCTTTTCGGTTCGCCCCCTATACTTTATCATTGAGGAAACTTTGACCCTGCACCTCACAGTCAGCAGACACATTCCAGCCAATCAGCAGCATACACTCCCTTCCAGGGCCTTCCATCTGAAGGACAGCATACATTTTAGAATAATTCTGAAGCTGCATTCGTTGTGAGAGGACAGATAGTGTAGCTGCTGGAGATTTGTATTTAGCTTCCACTACAGACCTGAAGGACTCATCTGATATCTCCTGCAAGGACAGCAACCCAAAAAGCCCTTGTTAGGGCTAGAACATCATTTATTTTATTTTATAATTTTTTTCTATGTAATCTAATTGCATATGCCTGCCTGCCAGCGTGTGTGTGTGAAAGGCTAACACCTAACAGCTTATATTGTCTTATTTTCACTACTCATACCTGGTGGTGTACCATACATTGAAAACAACCATTTTTTCCTGTAATCTAACTTCAGTTTCCTGCCTGTGTCAGACTCACAGCTAATATTCTGCTCTGTTTCACCAGTCATAGTTGGTGTACCATACATTGAAAAAAAACAACCCTTTTTTCCTTTAATCTAATTTCAGTTGCCTGCCTGTGTCAGGCTCACAGCTTATATTGTGCTCAGTGAAATAAAACAACACTTTTTTGACTGTAATAGATTGAATAGCAATTGCCTGCCTACAGGCGTGTGTGTGAAGCCTATTGCATCTACTCTGCCAACTTTTGCCAGTGCACAGTGATACGTCATATCTGGTGCAACCATAGTGTACAGTGACATAAAACAACACTTTTTTGACTGTAATCGATTGAATATCAGTTGCCTGCCTACAGGCATGTGTGTGAGGCCAACAGCGCCTACTCTGCCAACTTTTGCCAGTGCACAGTGACACTCATATCTGGTGGCACCTTAGATTGCATGCGCAGTGCCCCAAATTTGAAGTGGGAGGACCGACCAAGCATCTTTTTCCATCTCCCGCTTCTGAAAAAACTGAAAAAAAAAACTAACATACATAAATCTTAAATTCTCCCAAAACGTCAATGGTCCTTTAAGATGCCACATTTATAAAATGCAAATCAGGTGTCTAATATAGTTTGAAATATGTATGGTACTGATGACTACACAATTTAAGATTTAGACACAAAGGTGGTCCACTGACATATATAACATCTCAGGTTGTGTCCCTTTTGAGGTTTCTTGCATAGAAAAAGTTGCCTATGACTGATTTAAATCAAAATAATACTCATCCTTTTAGATATTCATAAAATAAATATACTGGGTTAAGAGGCTGTGTTCCCATATATGTCATTAGTAGATTGGCATTATGTTAAGAGTGATCTAAGTGTATGCCACTCTTTGTTTCAAAATATTGATCTTCTCTCCTCCCCTAGCCTGTGTCTCTCCCTTCTTGGAGAGAGGTATGTTATTGATGAATTCATGGTATGTGCATAAAACGCAAAGGGACATGGAAGTCACCAAAGCTGTTATGCACCATCAGATAGAGGCATGAAAATCATTTAACACATCTGTTTAGCATTTTTAAATTGATGAAGAATTGTTTTTTACATTGTCATTTTAGTTATTACTTGCATAGTCCCACAATCAATTCCATTTATAATGAGGTTCAGAACTGTCTTAAAATATTAATAAAGTCACTCTTTAAAATATAGAGACATGATGAATTGGTTAAATCTATCTGCCTCAGATATGTAGGTTGTCAGTTCTTCCCATATTTTTGGTTAGGTCAATCATTTAAAAACTCTAAAACATGCATATATGCCCCATGTACCCCTTTACAATATATATATACAGGGAGTGCAGAATTATTAGGCAAGTTGTATTTTTGAGGATTAATTTTATTATTGAACAACAACCATGTTCTCAATGAACCCAAAAAACTCATTAATATCAAAGCTGAATATTTTTGGAAGTAGTTTTTAGTTTGTTTTTAGTTTTAGCTATTTTAGGGGGATATCTGTGTGTGCAGGTGACTATTACTGTGCATAATTATTAGGCAACTTAACAAAAAACAAATATATACCCATTTCAATTATTTATTTTTACCAGTGAAACCAATATAACATCTCAACATTCACAAATATACATTTCTGACATTCAAAAACAAAGCAAAAACAAATCAGTGACCAATATAGCCACCTTTCTTTGCAAGGACACTCAAAAGCCTGCCATCCATGGATTCTGTCAGTGTTTTGATCTGTTCACCATCAACATTGCGTGCAGCAGCAACCACAGCCTCTCAGACACTGTTCAGAGAGGTGTACTGTTTTCCCTCCTTGTAAATCTCACATTTGATGATGGACCACAGGTTCTCAATGGGGTTCAGATCAGGTGAACAAGGAGGCCATGTCATTAGATTTTCTTCTTTTATACCCTTTCTTGCCAGCCACGCTGTGGAGTACTTGGACGCGTGTGATGGAACATTGTCCTGCATGAAAATCATGTTTTTCTTGAAGGATGCAGACTTCTTCCTGTACCACTGCTTGAAGAAGGTGTCTTCCAGGAACTGGCAGTAGGACTGGGAGTTGAGCTTGACTCCATCCTCAACCCGAAAAGGCCCCACAAGCTCATCTTTGATGATACCAGCCCAAACCAGTACTCCACCTCCACCTTGCTGGCGTCTGAGTCGGACTGGAGCTCTCTGCCCTTTACCAATCCAGCCACGGGCCCATCCATCTGGCCCATCAAGACTCACTCTCATTTCATCAGTCCATAAAACCTTAGAAAAATCAGTCTTGAGATATTTCTTGGCCCAGTCTTGACGTTTCAGCTTGTGTGTCTTGTTCAGTGGTGGTCGTCTTTCAGCCTTTCTTACCTTGGCCATGTCTCTGAGTATTGCACACCTTGTGCTTTTGGGCACTCCAGTGATGTTGCAGCTCTGAAATATGGCCAAACTGGTGGCAAGTGGCATCGTGGCAGCTGCACGCTTGACTTTTCTCAGTTCATGGGCAGTTATTTTGCGCCTTGGTTTTTCCACACGCTTCTTTCAACCCTGTTGACTATTTTGAATGAAACGCTTGATTGTTCGATGATCACGCTTCAGAAGCTTTGCAATTTTAAGAGTGCTGCATCCCTCTGCAAGATATCTCACTATTTTTGACTTTTCTGAGCCTGTCAAGTCCTTCTTTTGACCCATTTTGCCAAAGGAAAGGAAGTTGCCTAATAATTATGCACACCTGATATAGGGTGTTGATGTCATTAGACCACACCCCTTCTCATTACAGAGATGCACATCACCTAATATGCTTAATTGGTAGTAGGCTTTCGAGCCTATACAGCTTGGAGTAAGACAACATGCATAAAGAGGATGATGTGGTCAAAATACTCATTTGCCTAATAATTCTGCACTCCCTGTATATATATATATATATATATATATATATACTTTCTATTTTATTTTTTATTCAAATAAATCAAATCCACAACCTGCATTCAAAGCTATTTGATATTGCCACAACACTATGCTTTGGGTGAAAAAGAACAGTATAAATACGTACTGTGACGATCCAAGGGTATGGGGCTATTCCTGCCCAGGGCCACCTGCTATAGATTACAGGTTAACTACCCAAAAGGACCATTGGGTTCTTGGAAATCTCAGAACCAACACCCTAATATCTGGCTTCTGTATTAGTCAGAGTATCTTCATCAGATCACAGCCACCCAGAAGCGCATACGAGTACACACAATTTCTATATGTCTCAGAAGTAAACTGCTTTATTTTTGGAAAGTCAGCAATATTTATAGCAGTTAGATACAGAGGGGGTGTACACAATGTAACAACGAGAGGGTGTGGCAGACAATTACAGGGGATGACCCCACATGGGGTCTAACAATACTTTGATAGCTAGCACCTGAGAACCATAGGGCTGCTCACTGCAGACTCAGCACACCCTGTTTTAACCCCATCAAGATCACTCAGTCACAGTTTAAACAGAACACAGTAATATTACATGGGGAATTACATAAAGTATATAGGATTAGGCAGAGACATATGCCATAATATGAAGCACAGTGGTACACTATGGCCCTATGTTTTGGGGCTATTCACCCCACCATCCACCTGCCCACATTTCCCATGTGGCAATATATTTCCCCTATCCAATTTTCCAATGGGGCAGTATGTCCTCTATGGTGGTACAATGCACCAGGATCCAGGCACTGGAAAGGGGGTCCGTGACACATACAACCAATGTAACCATTGTAAAACTAACTTATTTAACCTGCACAACTGGTTCGAATTAGTGCCAGTGGCAGATGTAATTTACTAAGTATTCATTAAGTATAGACTGATATGGAAAAGGATAAACAATTATCTAAATTCACTAATTCAAAAGCTCATAACTCAACTAATTTAGCAGCAATTTCAAAAAGGCAAGAACTTTCTCAATGTGCATTTGCACCCTCTACCTGCTGGTGGTACAGCATTGGACCAGCACACTGAAAATGTACTAACTATAGACAGGCCAGGGGAGACATTCATCATCCCAGACAGCTACATTTTATCTTAATGTTCATAATATTTCTAGATTAGTTATACATTTTTGTAACACAATGTCAACACATTCACAATTTCTTTATGGAGATATGTTATTTTTCTTAATATTTCTGTGGTGCTTTAAACAAGCTTTTCCATATGTAATAATATGCACTTATTCAATATTACCATATCAGTGTCATAAATGTAATAGTGCTCAAATCATCTTTACTCTAGTCTAGATTTAACTTTGAATTTTATATTTGATATAGTTGTCCTTTTTTTCTAACAAACATATTTTGCTGTCCATCACTGCATAAACATAAAATAATGCAAACAAATAATCTATGACAGAAATTATTTGTGCACTTTGAATGATAAATCATTTTGTTATATCAATTGAACTGGCTCAGTGTAACAGAAATATAATTACCTGACTAGCATTGATTCATCATATTTAATAAACAATACTCTGCGAATGTGCTGATCTAAATAAACGTAAAAGAAAGAAAGGATGTTATTAATTTACTGTGATGGCATAATGAGTCGAAGAAAATAAAATAAACATCCTGATGGCATGAGTTAAATAAAAAACTTCCTTGTGACATGAACCTATAAGAAATAACAGCCCAGCAAAACTGATATGTTCTTGGTCAAATAGTAATAAAAAAGCAAACATTTTAAGTGAGAATATAATTTATGTTCAACACAAGGTTAAGTTATGGTCTCTAAGTGTTCTTTCTACCTTCATTATATGCATTAAAAAGGCAACTGTTTCCTTGAGAGGGATGATGAACTTTGATGCCATGTTTCTTGAGCACATAATATTAATGACCATGATAAACTGCTCTCAAGGGGACCATTTTCCTGGCCGCCCAAGCAGACATTTCGTACTGCATCAATAAAGAGGTATAGGGCTGAAAAATATAAGTCAAGTAGCAGAGACTTGACCTGAGCTTTATGGGTGGCAATAGGATTAGACAAACTATATGCTGCATTTCCAAGATTCTATGTATAATTGCTTTTTATTCACATAAACAACACAACCATTCAACAGCCCTATATAAGTACAATGTAAGAAAGTAATTATATATCGATTATACATAGATATGAACAGAGGTAGTCTCACAATATTTAACATAGCATATATGATAGAACATCAATTTAATATATTGTCCTTTAATTTATTAACTTTTCCTATAAAAAATAATTATAACCAATACCCTGAAAGATATGCAAGGTTTATTGTTGTTATTATTATTATTGTTATTATTATTATTATATACATATATGTGAGTCCATCAACAGAAAGTTGACTACTGGTACCTTGTTTGTTACACTGTATACAAAGGCTGGGTTTGTGTAGAAGATGATTCAACTTAAAACATACTATATGTGTGCACTATTCCTACTATTATTATTGTTATTTATTTAAAAAGATATTTTCCTATACTTAAACAGAGCTAGTTGAGACGTCTGTGAGTAATGTCTAACAATCCACGAAGGATCATGATGAGAAATACTGGAGGCAAAAGAGGCGGTTGGTTGTTATCATGCTATATGTCCTAATGAAGAGTATGATAAATGCTGAGCCAGACATAATCTCTCTAGACTGTGAGGATTGTATATTAAGGGTGAAGGTGTAGGGAGAGAATCTGAAAGAGCAAGTCAAGTGTGAATGGAAATTAGTTTCCATCACTTAAATACTTCCTAAGTTGCCAATGTAAAATAAGAGGTCAATTTAATTGTCTATTCTTATATAAAAATAATATTCAAGAGAGCATTGTCCAATGCAATGTTCTCTTTTTTGTCTCCAAGTATTACAGCCCCTTAAAATCTTTTGCATACGAAGTTGTCAAGCTAGCCTTTTACATTTCTCCAGGCTTTACTGTATTTTCCCCTCCCACTTACAATGTAAGGCTTCTGTAAATTAGTAGCTGGCATTTTACCTTTTCCATTTGGCTTTGAACTTACTGGATAATCATATTATTTGGTCTGAAGCAGAAGTTGGTACATTTAGAGCCACATTTGCATGTCATTACCTGGCAGTCCCTAGTGGTCCAATGGTTAGGATTCAGTGCTTTCACTGCTGTGGCCTAGATTAATTTCCAGTCAGTGAGTATTTAGAGTCATAGTCACTCACCTTAATTGTCAATTTTATTCTTAGATAATGTAGTAACAATTAATGCATGTTATGTTTCATTAAATAAAATGATACCACACAGTGGGCCAGATGTTTATACCGTTTTTCTAAATCAGGTGTTCCAAAAGAACAGTCAACTTTTTGGATACAATGTATATATCATGTGTGGTGTGGATATTTTTGTCTGAATGTGGAGTTACAATTCATTTAATTCAAAACATTACACTTCTTTTATTTGCTACTACATAATCTAAAAGTGATCAAAATGTTCATTGATTGAACCCAAAAGTGGTTTACATAAATGTTCTTTTGGACAGCCAAATAATTTTAAAGTTGCACCAAAGTACAGAGAATGTATCCGCTAGTGCAGTTGTTTTCACTATGATATATCCAAAGCAATGGTAATTTTTTTAATGACTAGGGGGCCTCATTCTATTATCGGCCGTAGGAGATGCGGGGCCGCAAGGACCGGCCGCAGGCTATTTGACTATTCTATTCCCTTCCGGCCGGGGGCTCCAGTAGGCTTGCGGCCGGCGCCTTGTTATCCCTTGCGGCCGCACGCGCCTCAGGAAAGCGTTTGATCTAAAACGGCCGCAAGAGTTTCGGCCGCAAGAAAACCCTGGTTGCTATTCTATTGCTCCGGGAACCCTCTCTGCAAGGCTAAAACCGAGCCGCAGCTTACTTGCACTAAAAAGGTCCCGCAAGCACACAATTAGGCACATAATAAAGCCATAATAAAGCCATCCTGCACTCTTATGAGACAATAAAGTGATTGTAGGTGTTAGCATTCATAGCACAACATTCCCCTACACTCAAATCAGCAAATAATTTTTATTTTAATTCATGTCAAATATCCGTGGACAAAGTCCCGAGGGCTTGGAGCACCTCAGACCCGCCCAGGCTGCGGGACGGAAAATAAACCGTTAATGAAATATCAGATTTGGGCTGATATGCAAGCTTGATAGGGGGTTGCTATTAATCCTCATGTCCCCCATTATGATCCCTAGCATTTACAGAGCTGTACAGTGCCATCTTGAATTTATATTTGCATTTAAAGTTTTCTGACCTTGCGGCCGGTTGCATGATATGCGGCCGGCCGTAAGGGGGATATGCTTGCAGCGCCGTCTATTTGAATTGCAAGATAAAGGTAGGTCTACACGGGGCCGTAAGACGGCCACAAGGAATGGCGGCTTTGCGGCCGTTTTACGGCCGATAATAGAATGAGGCCCTGGATGTCTATGTAAGGCGACTGATGCATTTACAATCAGTCATCCCTCATTCCTGTATTAGCCTAACATGTTTTGATAAGTCTTAGTAATTTTAATCTTTTTTTTTTGTAAAATAAAGATGGTTTAAATTGTAATGTTTAAATGTGTATGCTACCACAGTTTTTTCCATCAGTATTTTGTAATTTGGTAAATATGGTAGCCACTGTTACACAGTTAGGTTTCCATTCCATGACCCTGGGAAGGTTATATTGCAACTATGGAAGTTAGTAGCTAAGTACTGGAACTATTCTATGGCTCCTGGAAAAAAAAGAGGCTTGTAAAACAGACCGACTCCATTCAGATGGGGTTTGTCTGGAGCTCTCTAGCTCTGACGTGTTCATACCCTGCTTGCAGGTGACTCAGAGTCTGAATATCAGTAGTCTCCATAGCAAGGCTACATAATGGGCTACACCGTAAGGAACACAGGGTGTTTATGAACCCTCAGCCTGTGACAGTCTGCCACTATGAGGCTGGGTATACCCCGGGATTCCCTCTTCAAACTCGCTACGTTCAACAAGCCAGGGGATCCCCCAGGATTCTCGTTCCACATCCACTAACTTCTATGACCCCAGGGATCCCCATGGATTCCCCTTTCACACCTACTAGCGCCTATGAGCCCGGGAATCCCACAACAAAAGTATAACCATGGGGGTCTTTATAGATTCCCAAGGCACCAAATATTCACATGTTTCATGGGGGGCCCAATTTACCCTATTGTAATCTCAAGTATAAGCATGGGAATCCCCATGGACCACAATAGCACTAAATATTAACCCCTATATTACAGAGTCCTCAATTGACTCCAGTAGCACCTAAGGTATATCCCCATATCAAGGACCCCAATAGAATCTAAAATGAACCCCTACCTTCCACCACAGTGATTTATTCATGGTTCTTGTAAGAAATGAGCTCTGGGCAAACCCTGGAGACAGAAAGTTTTACGGCTTCTATTGTCCAGGAGCCATAGAATAGCTCCAGTACTTAGTGTTTCAAAACTCCCGTAGTTGTGGGTCAGTCTTCCTTTTATGGGAGTCCATGGAATGGAAGCCCTAGTTGGCAACTTAGGACTCAATTAAATGAAATCAAACTAGTGAGCTTTCCACATAGCTTCGTAGCTGTTTCATTCCAACTGCAGCAAATCCTTGCAAGTAAACCCTTACTAGTCATTATTACATATGATATATTCCCTGCTGGTATGGGAGATTTTACAGTACTATTACATGGCTCCTGTAGGAGTTACTTAACATCCTAAGGGTTAATATTAGTTACCATAAGGGGTTTAATGTAGGTACAATTAGTGTTGATATGGATACCATAGTAGGGAGGTTAATTTTAAGTACCATAGGGATGCCCATTGTTATAGAGTGAGGCTCCATGGGTTAACTGGGCCTCCAAAGCAAAATGGGGTGGACGGAGTGGGCCCAATAGACCCTGGGTATTGACGAGGTCTAGGGAAATACATGGGTTCATACGAGGTATCAGGCTTTTGTTGAGGAGTCATTAACTCCCCACATAATTTATATTTATTTGTAACCCCTTCCCTGTTATGGGAAGGGGTTATTTAGATAGACGGATAGTATATAGGGATCTAGCAGGATACTGATTCTAATGTAGTGTGCTCATGTTAGTTAGTGGGTAACATGCTGTTTAATGTTGCTATGTAGACTACTGAGTTTCTGGCGCAGAGTCTCCTGTGGGTATATATAAAGTAGGATGCAAGCACATGTTAGAGCTAAAGCACTATGAGCAATAATCCTGGTTTCACTCAGTAAACCTTACAGAATTTGTTTTGCATGAGTCATGGAATAGCTTCACATATTTTCTTGTAAGAACTCCCAAAGTTACATATGAGCCTTGCAGGAGATCCTACGGGAGACATTTAATTGAGTCCTTAATTTACTATGTCCTGGTTCAGCTGTTGTTCTTTAAGTTTAAAGGGTATTTAAGTTTGGTCTATTTTTAAAAACTTCTCTTGAAAATAGTAGATATATTTTATGTAAAACAAAAATACATCCTTTAATGTATTTCTTTTTATATGAAATTATGCTGCCACGCTATCTGCCATTTTAGTTTATGGTCAACCACTTACTCAGTTGGAATTCCTGAGGAAGCCTTTAATTAGAAAGGAAGCTAAGCTTCACAATGGGAATGTCAGGTGGCATCTGAAAGGGGTTTTATTAGGACTAATGGTAACTAATGGGCACCCCATTAGTTCTCAGGGAAAGATGTCAGCCACAAAGCAAGTGAAATACAAATTTGAAGAAACAATTGTTAAAATAAGTATAATAATACATTTAATTATTAGCTTTAGCTTGATTCACCATCAGGATCCACCATCCTCCACTCATCATCAGATTGATTACCAGGTACCCGGCCATGTTCCTATGCAGTAAACTCTCCTCTTTCTACCTCTGCACCTTAGCTGATCATGTAAAGTACGTGTGTGTATACTTTTAATATGTTGGTTGCTGATAAATACACAAGGAGCTCATCAAAAATAACTTTTGAATACTAATTTTCCTCCCCCTTGACATATTGTTATTCATATACATAGAGTACATATATTTCTGTCCATACTGACATACATAGTGCCTCTTATATCACACAGGTTCAGTATATCAGAGAACTGTAAAATAAGTGTACGGTCTTAAAATACATGGCGTTCCAGTTTGTCTGCTAAATATGTTTTGGGCTTTTGATTTGTTAATATTACAAGGGATACAGAGATGTATTTATTGCTTATTTTGTTCTATTCCAATTCTGATATTTGAGTTTTCCCTATTACTACTCCTTCTCCTTGCCATATTCCTATTCACACATACATACATTTCTCTGCATACTGACATACTATGTTCTGGCTCTGCATCTGCCACCGAGAACAGACTGCTATCCAAGCCTGGTCCTTTTGGCCTAGGGATAAATATATCACTACTCATTTATGGTTTCTTTACAAAACAAAATAAAGTATTCCATGTAACATATAAATAACATATGTACATGCACATAACTGACAGTTTATTTACAAGAAGTATTAGTCCCATTGCTCTGCTCCAGCTGGCTGTATAAGTAGCATTTTTCAATCTAATTAAAGCCAGTTAAGACATAATTAAAAGAATCATGTTTTAGCGGCAATCTACAAGCAACCAGAAATCTTTCCCTCTTAATGCCTGTTACATCACATAGGTTCAGTGTATTAGCGAACAGTAACACTATTGTACGGTCAATATCCTTCTGTCTTAAACACATGGGCCCTCATTCAATTGCAATTTGCACAATTGAATAGAGCCCTAAATAACCACATTACATATATTTTTTAAAGAAGTTTTTTGCTAGCAAGCATCTATCCAAAATAAAGGTTTTCACTAACTACAAAATTCGGTAAAAAATATATGTTATGTGCTTATTTAGGGTCCAATTCAATTGGGCAAATTGCAATTGAATGAGGCCCTCGGTGTTCCAGTTCATTAAAACTTTATCTGCTGGGAGCCAAATATCTATCCTCAGAGCCACTCCATACTTGGGTCAAATATCCATGCAAAATCCTCGATACTGCACTAGGGGTTTAACTCTAATTCACGCAAGGAACTTGCAGTACTAAAATACACACTTAGGCTGATATATTTCCAAGAATTATTTCCAAGGGGCAGTCAAAACGTAATGTTTTATAGTCCTTAGACTGCATGTTTTTTTATATTACAAATGCCATACATATTTCCCCACTGTAATTTGTAGCACCAAGATGACTTTCTAAACCTCACATGGAAATAAAAACAGTTTTGTAGCTAAAATCTACTATTCATTTTCTGAAGACAGAGTTACTAGAAAACATTTCGTAAAACACCATAATTCAATAAGCTTACTAAAGTAAATGTATGCCAGATATGTGCTAGGAGTATAACTGTGCTATTAACAGATACTGTATTACTGATTAGATTTATGGATGCCTTTTTTTCACAGAAGTGTACACCTCAGTATTATAAATGTCCCAAAAGGGCTTAGAGTAAACAGTGTATAAACAATGTTGTAGAGATGCATGTAATCTAATTATGTGCACAATGCTACTTATCACATATACAGTTCTCAGCAGCACAGGCTTGGCAAAATCCGACTGTGGCCCTCGCAGTTGCGGCCAGGCAATGAGCGCCGAAGGCGCTCACTGCGCTGGTGGAGATGAGCACCGTAGGCGCTCATCCTTACGACCCTGCACGCCATATGCATTATACCTACAACCCACACCTACAATAGGCCATCAGCGCAAACCTTACTATCAGCGCCAAAGGAGCTCTCATAACCAAACATACACCAACCAAGAGGCTCACAATGAGCACCAAAGCCGCTCAGCGCGAGGCTCGCAATGAGCACCGACGGTACTCACACAACCAAAATACTTACTTTGTGTACCAAACAGCATTACCGGCCTAACAATGCCATTGCCGTAATAGTAGATATATATTTCATATATCTGTCACTCCAGGTGTCTATCTCCTAGAGTTTGACTGAAAACAAAAGGAGCAATGAAAGAAAGTGCAAAATAATTAGGTGAGATTTTCCTCCAAAACAGAAATATCTGCTCCTGCAGATGTAAATGCCCCTCTCATGTCTGGAAAGACTTAAGAAATATACATATATTGGATTATACATGTATTGGTTTATAACATGCCCATATGAAGCTATAGGCAATACAATGTACAATAGTTCAACCAAACCACATTAAACTAGGTATTTTACATATAATAATAATGTTGAGAGCTTTAACACATGGGTTAGTTTAGTAACTGGCTATGGATCCTTGATATCAACCCCTATAGGTCTAAGCCATTTTAGTGGAGGCACTGTAGTAATGAGAAGAACTGGATAAGAGCACATGTGGTAGTGTAACCTAAAGGCACTACTAATAAAAATCTACTAATAAAAAATAAACAAATACATAGGGTCTTATTCAATTGCAAGCCTGCAGATTACGTTATATTGTCTGTAAGTCTGCTGTCATGAAATTTGCTACAATTACAGAGCAATTCAATTGAACAAGCCTGCAACAGGCCGAAAACCTAAACCGTAAGCCATAAGTTTGATAAGTAGCATTTCAGAGCGTGGTCATGATCAATTAAGCAAGGCCGTAACTACTGATTTAGAAACAGCTAATAGTAAATGTGACCGTCATCTTGACGTCAGTAAAACATTGATGTTAAACGTCAATCGATTCGTTTTTAGAGATCTAATATGCGATCAGACTCGCAATACGGCAATGTACAAAATAATAAAAATGAATGGAGATACTGTTCTAGTTCATGTGGGTGGTCTGATATTGATATAACACAGAAATGAAACCTTCAAAAAAATTTGCAAGCTTGATTGACTGTGCAATTAATTCTAATGTCTTTCATCACTAGCCCCGTCTTTTAAAGTGCAGTATTGATTTTTTATTTGCATTTACAGTGCTACGAACTGTAAGCTTGCGAGTCCTATCTGGTACCCATAGGATTTTCTTCTACATTTACCATTTACGCGTATGAGAACATTTGCGGGCTTGAGGAATTGTAGCAATTGAATAGCGATTTGCGATGTTAGTGATTGTTAACTTTTGCAGGCTTGAAAGATCAAAGGCTTAGATGGTTTGCAACTGCAGGGATTTTCAGCCTGTAACCCGTAGATTGTTTACGGCTCACTAAAAGACGCCAATTGAATAGCAAATTAGTTTACGGGCTACATTACGGGCTCCAGCAACCAACAATTGCTCAATTGAATAGGGGCCATAGTCAGCATCAGTTAATGTAAACAAAAATGTGCAGTTAGCAACCAAAATACATATGTAAATATATACACACATATCATAAGGCTGCAAATTCTGCCAGTTAAAATGTGGTCAACTGGCAGCAAATACTTTGTTGACTGAACCAGTAACTCATATATGTTGAAACAGGAACAGCCAGATCCACAGCAAGAATCATTACGATCAGAACTGACAGTCACATGAGCAGCAGTTCTCTGAATATTCACATCCA
The DNA here is from genome assembly GCA_027410445.1 of Discoglossus pictus. Classification (NCBI taxonomy): domain Eukaryota; kingdom Metazoa; phylum Chordata; class Amphibia; order Anura; family Alytidae; genus Discoglossus; species Discoglossus pictus. The sequence continues at coordinate 109,737,774 of CM050163.1, forward strand.
CAGTGAAGTGAGTCAGCAGCACAAAACAAGACAGTGCGAAGATGAAAATGGAGTTAATTAACCACACACAATTCCTGCAGCATGTCATCCACAATAATTGTGTTTTATAAAAAATACAAGGAGTATCATATTAATTTCATCTCAAAAAGCAGGTATAAGAAGGACCTCACAAGGAAAGAAAAGACAAGAATAATTTAAAACGAGACAACAATTAATTTCAGTAAGATTTTTTGGGAAATACTACTATACCACAAGAATTATCAGCCTTATTAAAATGTGATTCGGACAATTGAATAGGGCTCTAAATAAACACAGAGCATATTTTTTTTACAGACGTTTTTAGTTAGTGAACTTCTATCCAAGAGCAAGGTCTTCACTAACTAAAAACTTCTGTAAAAAAAAAAATACTATGGGCCTCATTCTATTATCGGCCGTAAAATGGCCGCAAAGTTGCGATTCCTTGCGGCCGTCTTATGGCCCTGTGTAGAGCTACTTCTACCTTGCAATTCAAATGGACGGCGCCACAAGGATATCCCCCTTCCGGACGTCCGCATATCATGCAAACGGCCGCAAGCAACAGGATTAATAGCAACACGCTCTCAAGCTTGCACATCGCCCAAATCCGATATATCATTTACGGGTTATTTTCCGTCCCGCAGCCTTGGCGGGTCTGAGGTGCTCCAAGCTCTCAGGACTTTGTCCACGGATATTTGACATGAATTAAATTAAAAATGATTTTCAGATTTGAGTGTGGGGGAATGTTGTGCTAACACCTACAATCACTTTATAGTCTCCTCAGAGTGCAGGATGGCTTTATTATGTGCTTAATTGGGTGTTTGCGGGACCTTTTTGGTGCAAGTAAGCTGCGGCTCGGTTTTAGCCTTGCCAAGAGGGTTCCCGTAGCAATAGAATAGTAACCGTGGCTTTCTTGCGGCCGAAACTCTTGCGGCCGTAAGGGATAACAAGGCGCCGGCCGCAAGCCTGCCGGAGTCCCCGGCCGGAAGGGAATAGAATAGGCAAATAGCTTGCGGCCGGTGCTTGCGGCCACGCATCTCCTACGGCCGATAATAGAATGAGGCCCTTTGTGCTTAAATAGAGCCCTATTTAATTGGCCGAATTGCAATTTGATAAGGCAGTATGTAAATAGACCAAGCTGACTATACTTCTACATTTCTATAATAGATCAATAATATTATACACACACACTTTGCAATCAGTAATTGGTGATTTCTTTTAGTTGTAGTTTCTTATAGTTTCCATAATTCCGTTCAATTTCTTCTAAGTTCCAAAATTATTTAGTGCAGGTTTTTTTCATTCCCTCTAGCTTTCTTACTTTTCCATATGGACAGCTTATATCTTCATGCTGAGGGAGATGTAAATTGTCAGTGATTCAAACACTAGGAAGCATCTCATAGATACAGAGCATCTGTGTATTCAATGAACTGTATAGTTTTTACAAAACAAGAGCTCAATTTAAATTATAGACTGAATGTTCAGGTGGTGGTCCACATTTATATGAGGCTTGAGGGATTTATTTTCCTTTTTTAATTAAATAAAACGGTGGGGTGGAACTAAAAGCTGGCGCTACATATGGAAGTGAGAGGGTTTTGGTGCAGAGCACCACAGGCATCAACTCAGAACATATCATCTTCTTTGGGAAATAACATCATTTATTTTGTAAAAAAGAGCAGAGCGGACAAAAAAAAAGTTGTATTAAAAAAGAGTTTAGTCAAATAAGTCACCAACTCGCAAAAATTAGTTAGTAGTTATATTAGTTGTTACTATTTCATTAGTAGTTGCATTTTCAGGAAGAGGCAACTGGATATGAGAATCATTTATATTACAGTATAGAAAAAAACAATATATTTGCAAATGTAAAAAAAAAATAACAAAAAGAAAAAAACAAATAAATAATATGTGTAAATCACATTTAATGTGGTACCATTGTCAGTGCATTAACTTTACAAAGCTAAAGGAGAGAGGGGGGTTCAAATTAACTCAAATTAATCAGTTTTATTAAATTATATCACTATCTCACTTTGATTAATTCTCTCTGCTCATTGAAAATACAGGGATTTTATTTACTTTGAAATCATCTTGTTTCAGCCTCATTCCTCATTCACCTCCAAATCTCATTTTCACCAGCAAGATTACAACTTTGCTTTATTGTCATAAAAGACAGAATTTATTAAAGAATTATGTCTTGTAATCATCCACATTCATAAAGATGTGACTCTATTTTAACATGCCTCCTAAGGGCCTTATTCAATTGCGATTTGGCCAATTGAATAGGGCTCTATATAAGCACTCAGTATATTTTATTTACAGAAGTTTTTAGTTAGTGAAGACTTTGCTTTTGGATAGAAGTTCACTAACTAAAGACTTCTGTAAAAAAATGTAAGAATATATGTCTACGTGGAACATAGTGTACATATTAAGCTTGCCTATAAGCATGCCTATAAACGGAGTTTCCACATTGTACAAAATGGCGATAATACTACCTAAAGGCACATTATATTTACTTGCCATTAAAATTGCTGCGAGGTATGTTATGCATATAATATTAAAAATCAGTGGGAAATGGCAACAAGATTTCGCATGGTCTAATATACTTTGGTATTTTTACACATCTTGTTGTTTCTTTTGTAAGAAAGTGGCAAATTCTGTTTTTAGGTGACATGCTAAATTTTGTTTTGGCTGGTAAATAAATGTCAATATGCCACCTAATGAAGTGTGGAAAGCTAACTGGACTTCATGTAGATCATTTCAATTATTTTTTTTATGGATCTACAGTATTTATCATATTTTTCAGAAAGGTAAAAGGTTATGTGATGCTAATTTGCTAATCACAGTTTGGAACATAGTAAAAAAATAAATTGGGATTAAACAAGTATTCTGCTGTAAAGCAGTGTCACTCAACCTGTTTCACATGGAGAGACTCATATGCTGCACCTGAATCCTTAAGTGGGCCTCACCGTGCTTTATACCTTTTTATTTTAGCCACAGCAAAATGTAGTAAGGGAGTTAATATATGTATAGATCATGAGGAGTATAATTGGTTATTACTTGCGAGTTTCAGAGAGATATAATGGACTGAATTGCTGAATAGAGGCCCGCTCTCACACTCCAGAGAACAGGCTATGGGCCTCAAGCGAAGGACATGAGGGCAACCTGGAGCCCTTGGGCCACTTGTTGCTTACCACTGCAGTAAGTGTTCTTGTATGGATCAAAGATGCTACTTTGCTGTGGAATGTTAACTGGTTATCAGCAGACTGACAAATTATTTAGCAGAGTATTCAGTCATTTTTCTATAGGTAGTATAATTGCAGAACTTGTCACCATTCACTATTTAACCAATTCATCTACTAGAATAATTGCTTGGTCATCTCAGCTTTTCAATGAAATAGCTGTTCTCTCTTCTGGGCCTCATTCAATTGCAATTTGGCCAATTGAATAGAGGCCTATTCAATTGGCCAAATCGCAATTGAATAAGGCCCTCTGTTTCCACTGGCAGAGTTTATAGACCAATCAATATCTAGTAACGACCTTACTAGGTGCTGTGAATATTCTACAATTAACCTCTATATAACTTTGCATTTCAACTAAACCTGCTACTCATGGCTTCTTTTCACATCAAGCCTGAATCTCACTGACTCACATGTTAGAATCCCATTATAGCATGCTATAAAGAGAAGAGATTAGCAGCCTTATTAAATTGTGATTCGGCCAATTGAACAGGGCTCTATATAAGCACATAGCATCTTTTATTTACAGAAGTTTTTAGCTAGTGAGGACCTTGCTGTTGGATAGAAGTTCACTAACTAAAAACTGATATAGAGCCCTATTCAATTGGCCGAATCGCTATTTAATAAGGCTGTAATTGTCTTGATGACCCACACAAGCTAATCAAAGGGACTGTATATTCCCTTCACAAGGGAAGCAGGCAAAACCATAGGAGCATCAAATAACATATATTTCGGTGCTTGAAAACAGTGCCCCCTACAGGCAAGTGCCCCTGGGCACCTGTCTTCTTTGCCTAATATTAAATAAGGCCTTGCAAGTACAAACTTTAACCCACACACACATTTATGGCAGAGATAAATAAGGACAAAAGTTTTATTCAGACTAAATTTGATGCACAAATGCCTGAAGGGTATGGGGGATCAGATGAACATGAGAACAAACAATATATATATTTCATTTTAAAGGACAACTTTTCAGGCAAAGCCACATACTAGGAGTAAATATTTGGGATTCAGTTATGTACTTGCGAAATAGCAATACAAATGTAAATTATGGCAGAGAAGGAGTTAATGTTCCTGCTTCCTGGGTCCATATTGATATTAAAATTGGTGTTTGTATCATTCCACTCCAGTAATGCAAACATAAAATAATCTGTGATAAAATTGATGAAATGTATTGTTCAGCAGAGCAACGTCACTTTGCATTACTCAGAATGCCATTCATCTACTGAACTTTATGAACAACACTGTATACACTGAGATGTATTCAGATTCATGCATAAATCAGATTTAGGTGCTGATTAGATTTGGAATAGCTTGTGAAATCCAGTTTTAACATTAACAATGAGTGAATAGTGAATGAGATAATATTGTTCAACACTAGGTGGAGACAAACATCACAATTTAATTTAAAATTCTATTTCTAGATATATCGTCTTAGATAGGTTACGGTATACACCAAAACGTAAAATATTTTTTTTAACGTAAGTATAAAGTATATAAGTATATAAATAAGATAATATTATATAAAAGTGAAGCATGCCCCTTAGATTGTAAGTTTGTGAGTTTTCATGTGTCAGTGCCTTGGAAACAAGCTCTATGTACATTTGATTCAAAGCTCAAAAACAGGGCCCACCATTTTTTATAAGGTGTTAAGTTTGTTTTTTGCCACATACTCAATCCCTGTACAGAGCTACGGAATATGTTGGCATGATATAAATAAAAATAATAATGATATAAAGACATTTTGTACTTGTCCAAAGTGGAACCATTTTGGAACCCTTGTAAATTGTATAGGCATTGAAATACATTTCAAAACTATCTTGCTTATGGAGCATTATAATATTTACACAAATGCCAAGTAAGCATGTCAATTAAATGAAGTGTATTTTGATAACAGTCTGACAAAAATGTATTGTCACACCTAAAGTCATTTAGCACCATGTGAAATCCATGTTTAAGGACCAGTTTTCAGTTTTAGGTTTTTGGGTTCTACTATATATATATATATATATATATATATATATATATATATATATATATATACACATCAGGGGCTTAGGAACCTAAATAAATCTGGGGAGGATAGCGTATATACACAAACTATCTATCTATCTATCTATCTATCTATCTATCTATATATATATATATATATATATATATATATATATATATATATATATATATATATATATATATATATATATAAACCCTGCTTAAAGCTACCCCTTTTAGAGCTAATTCGCTATAGAGCTGTTTTTCCTGCCAAGACCCCTTTTTAATGCTAAACTCCTCTATAATGCTGTTTTTGCCCACCAGATCCCATTTGACGCTCTGATTCTCTATAGCACTGCTTAGCTATAATTGCTATTCAAATGCTATAATTCCTCAAGCCCGCAATATGTTGGAAGGGTTTGTTTGTTACATATATACTCATTATAGAGTGATAGGGAGCTTATCCCGGGTGGTCCTATCAGTAGTCTCCCCCTCACCTCTTGTTCCTTTAGCTGCTAGATTTATCATATTGCCGGGTCTCATGAGATCCCACGAGACTATGTCGCAAGATCTCCTAAGACTCGTTTATTAGGGGAATTCAGCAGCTAAAGGGACAAGAAGTGAGGGGGACACTACTGGGGAGTGAGAGGTTGAATAAAATGTGGGGTGGGGGGGATATGTCCCCCTCGTCCCCCCGCTTTCTACTCCCTTGAGATATATATATATATATATATATATATATATCTTTGCTTAAAGCAGGCATATGCAGGTTCCAGAGTGCAGTGTAATAGCTGTATTTCTCGGAATTCTGAGCAGGAAACATGTTTTTGTACTTGTTTTTGTTGTTCACACTGGCCTGAGCAACTCCTCCGCCTGACACAGAGCAGACACTGCATACCTAACGCACCTGCAATCCCCCCACTTAATGCCATAGCCCATTGTACACTTTGCTTAATTTCGAGCATCATAAGCTCCAAACCAATCTGGCAGAAACAAAGAATCGGCATCTTTATCCTCAAACTCATGATGGCGAAGCGCCACAAGCCCCAGTTTCCGGATGAAAACTCGCCAGCTATTTGTCAAGTTTCTCATTGTGCTTACCACTTTCTTTTGGCCTACTACATTTTGCCAAAGGATGTTCTCCCCCACAACTGGAACATGCATGCCTAAACTGACAGTTAGAGGACCATTTGCATATGCCTTCATTGTTGGCATAGAAAATCCTTCTTGCAGTAACCAATGACAGGGTGGGAATTCTGGTACACATGGGAATCATAACGATTAGAAAATAGGCAACTGTTTTTTCACTCCATGACATGGTAGGCCTAGACGCAATGCACTGATGGAAATATTCATCATATTTCCACCAGACTATGCAATCATAAGTACTATATGCACTTCTAATGTCATCTAGGTAAATAAGCACTTGTCATGGTCATGCCATGATAGAGAAGGCCTGAAGTTAGTTCAAAAGTCCTCAGGATTTGCCCAATGAGCCTATGTTTTTCCTTGCCCTTATCACAGTACCCGCTATCCTGCATATCTGCAAAACGTGACAGCGGAAGTAGCATAAAGAGTTGGACAAATTCTCTTTGCCATATGTGCTCCTTTATCTCCTGGGAAAGATGAAACCCTAGGTTGTCTAAGGGGCATACCACTGTCTTAGAGACTCATCTGAGACCCTCACTGTCTTGAATGAGCACATAGGTGCCTTGGTAAAAGTGGGTCCAATTTGACTCATCTTTTCAGGAGAACTCAAAGCGATTTTAGTGCCTATTGAAGATACCCTGCTAGTTTTCACCCTGGCGAGTTCTACATTCTGGGTCGCAGGTTTGCTTGCTAAACCCGCCACCCAATTAATAATCTCATTATTAAAAGCTATAAGTAATAGCTATCTTATGTGAAGAACCCTTTTAACCCAGATAAAAATTGATGACTACCTTGCCTATGTTGATCTACATTGGTTGAGTTAACTTCACATAAATCCTTGCCATCTGCAATCTATCCTTGGCGAGGGTGTGAAATAGTAGGTATGTCAGAAAGTATGAGCTTACTTAAAAGTGTATCTGGAAGTGTGGGTTGGTGTGAGGAACCCACACCTGTTTCACCTGCTTGCTCTAATCTCTTTAGGTTAGGTGGGGCTGGCTGCTGTAACTCAAAGCCTTTACCTGTGACCGAAGCATGTCTCTTCAGAGGAGCCAGGATCCCCAGAGCCTCCCAAGCTAACAGCCACAGCAGACTGTACCTGGGTAACTGCCAAGGGGGGATCCAACTGCATGATGTGGGGTAGACAGATGGTGTTATAACCACTTAACTCCATGACAAATAGCTCTAGAGTGAACCACCTCAAAGAGGAGCTCTAAATCAGTTGCCTCCGATGCTTCCATGTTAGTGACCCAGTAAACACTAATATATGTGGTCAATGAGTTAAAGGATGAGAAATACTGCTAAATGGTACTGGGCAAAACAATAGGAAAGACAAATAAATAAGGGAAAAGAACAGAAAACACAACACAGAAAACAATGCACAACAAACGCAAATGTAGGCAACACACTGACACACACAGCTGCCCGCACTACGTCAGACAAGACAAACACTAACAAACAAGGCACCTGCGACCTAACTCCTGTGACACAGCAGGCCGTAAACGCAGGAACCGGACCATGGTGCAAGCACCAAGATTGGGCCCTCATTCAATTGTGATTTGGTCAATTGAATAGGGCTCTAAATAAGCACATAGCATATTTTTTTTAAAGAAGTTTTTAGTTAGTGAAAACCTTGCTTTTGGATAGATGCTTACTAACTAAAAACGTATTTAAAAAATATATGTTATGTGCTTGTTTAGAGCCCTATTCAATTGGCCAAATTGCAATTGAATGAGGGCCTTGGTGTCTGTGAGAAAAAGGTGCCAAGCAGCGCACCACAGCTCCTACCTGCATCCTGCCCAATCTCCCTCCTCCAATCAGCACTCCAGCTCCGCTGGATCAAGGGGCACTGACACAGAGCCCAGGGAACTTGAGGCCATCCCCTGCACCCTACAGATTCTTCATAAATTATGAATTTTGCTGCAAATGTTCATAGCTGCTAATAATGTTGTTAGTTTCATACATAGTTAACAACGGTGCAGATTTTATTGAACTGCAGTGGTCCTTTAACTATGACGATGGCCCAGAAATATACTGTGTAGAATTTATTTGAATATCAGTAAATGTATTAGCAATCTATGTTATTATGCTGTTGTGTTACATATTACTTGAGTTTCTCTTAGTGCCTGTGTTTTATTATGCTCTACACCTATACAACTCCACACCATACATATAACAGTTTATTGGGTACATAACTAACATGTTCACTTAACTTTGGGATTTTTAAAATTACGTTTAGGGGACATAGAGGAATAGAGTGTGAGGAAAACATATTATATTGGGCAAGAGAGAAATGTGCTAGTTGTAGAAAATGGACTGTGTGCTATGAAAGAGAGATATGATTTCTAATTCCAAAGTAGCCTCCAAGGAATGCATGCTGCCCACCACTGTTCTTGGTAATAGCCCTGGGAACTGTAACAATGATTTAGGCACTGACCTTATATAGTTGCACACATCAATTTGAACGGTATGCTTTGTGTCTATTTTCTTTAAACAATATTACAATGACACTCTTTTCCATGGAAATGAAATAAATATGCAGCTGACAGAGCAGTGATTTAACTGTTAAAGATGTAAAAGTCCTCATCTTCTTTATAAAAAATAATCGCGGAATGCACGAGATATGTGCTCAGAGGTCAATGTGGTCAAAGTTATTCAGTCAATAGTGTTTGTAATAACAGAAGTATGTTCATCCATGTTCTTCCATTCATATCACTTAAAAAAACTAAATTCAGTTTTCATCAAAACAAATGACTTTTTACTTTTCTGTGATATTAGCTGTCCCCTAACAGTATTTTCTCTTGTTACTGATAATTAATTTATGAGTAGAATAAATGCATATTAAGAAATTGCTAAAAGGGGGTTAAAATTATGCAAACTTAAATGCTCCATGAATGAAAACACAGAATTATTTTTATGGCAAAAATATATTTTTGATACATTACGCGGGGACATTAAAGGTATATGTAAGTGAGGTGTGTTATGAATTCATCCTGTAGAATGCACTATAACCCACCTAGCAAAAAATGTTTGCATGAAAAAATGCAAACATTTTTTGCAGAAAATAAAAAAAATGTGCTGAGGGTGATGTAGACAACCCAGCAACTGAGATTTGTATATTGGATATCTCATTTATAATGAGATATCCAATATGCAGCACATGTGCATGCTGATTGGCTAAAGGAAAGTGTCTTAAATCATGTGACTTCCCACAGTAGTGCAGACTACATGTGCTAACTGAGCATGTCTGCACAATACCCAGGCCAAAAAGAAACATTGTATAAGTTATGCTAATTATACCTGGGAATTTCAGGAGGTGAAAACAGTTTGCAAAAGCAAGAAATTCAGGTAACTTCAGGCTAATGGTTTAACTGTTTACTTTCGAGTTTTTTCATGCAAACAATTTTTTTCAGACACTATAAATTCTCCTCTATCAGATGCATTAATAACCCAGCTCACTTTCATATACCTTTAACTGTCTGACAAGGCATTATTTTAATTAAAGTTTTAATTATAAACGACCCACAACTCTGATTTTTATTCTGTATAGTTACTGAATTAAAATGCATTTACAATATTATACTAAAAGCAGACTATTCTCACTGAATATCCAGTGTATGAATTGTTACTTTCAGACTCATAATGAATGTTTCATCTGTATAATAGCAATTATATTAGATAATATACTTTACAATATAGTGTATCATATACCAGAATATAACAAAAACCTTTGGTTCACTGATAAATTACCACTTGATCTCATTTCCACCTTGGAAGACCTGTGAGATAAGGGTGTAAAGATGGATACACGCTGTGTGACATCTATATTGAAGATAACTTTGATATCTCAGAAGAAAGAAGGAACCGCTATAACAACTCAGTTATATTCATTTTTGAATAAAAATCTAGTGATTTAAATGAGGACAGATTTTCTGACTCATACTTGTAGTCTGTAACCCGCATCCTACATGCAGTATCTAGTGGAAGTCAGTCTTTCCTCTTGATCCATTGTGGTTACTGAAACTCTTTGATCTATTCCACAGTACAAAGGGAGTATGTTTGATCTTCTAATCCTGTGCACAGTAAAATTGATTCAAAACTCAAATACTGTCTGCAGCAGTCAGTGCAAGAATTTCCAATTAATTTGTGTCCTTTGTCTATAGTAGTTCGTTTACATTTTAACTATAATTTCTTCACATATGTTTTAACAATTAACATCTATCATATGTCATTGGCAAGAATGAGACAAAGTTGAAAGAATAGTTTCTTAAACAAAAATTAGATGGAATGCTAGTGATCTTGATCTTGGTGTACAGCAACACAGAAAAAGACAGAGCAGGAAAGCATTACATTACCATGGCATTGCCATTGTGTCTGCACTGTGGATGGCATGCTTTTCTGCTGTCTCTATCATAGCTCATACTGCTCATTTGTCAAAGGCTCCATTTCTATGTGTGATCCACGTAAGCCAGAAGCAGGTAGGTAAAATATTTTTTACGGTCATGCATGGGTGTAGGAACTGGGGGCGGGGTGAGGGGGATAAATCCCCCCAGACTATTCAATGTGTGTTTATATGTGGAGAAGCAGTTGTGTGGTATTTTGATATTATATGCAGTATACCCCACCCATTCGGTCAGGAAAACATCCTTGCCCAAATGTTCGAAGCAAAATACAATACCATATGGAAAGGAAATCTTAAATATGATACTTAGTTGGGGCCTCATAAAAATCGTGGTCGTAAAATGGCCGCAAGTCTGCGATTTCTTGTGACCGGGTTATGGCCCTGCGTAGCGCTACGTCTACGCTGGCATTAAATTGAGTGGTGCTGCACGGAGGTCTCTTTTTGGCCCGATCGCAAACCATGTAATCGGCCGTAGGTACTTCCATGCTTGAATAGGATTCCGGCCGCTAGGCCGCAACTCATGTTTAAAGCCCATAACCATGAAATGTAAATGCAAATATAAATTCAAGACAGCACTGTAAAGCACTGTAAATGATGGGTACACAATAGGTGACATGAAGATTAAAGGCACAACATTCTGAAGCTGGCACATCGCCACAATACAATACTTGATTTCACATTTAATTTCCAATGGGCTTGAATAACGAGTTACTGCCTTGGAGGTTATTCAAGCCCATTGGACTTTGGTCTGAAATTAAACATGAAATCAAGTATTGTATTGTGGCGATGTTCCAGCTTGGGAATGTTGCCCCTTTAATCCTCATGTCACCCATTGTGTACCCCATCATTTATAGTGCTTTAAAGTGCTGTCTTGAATTTATATTTGCATTTCCATTGCTCCGAGTTTGCGGGCTTGAACCACGAGTTACAGGCTTGTGGACGCGAATAAAGAGTTACGGGCTTGGATGGTCATTCAATCTTGTGGGATTTCAATAACGTAGCACTGGTTTAGCAAATAAAAAAGCCATCCTGTACTTTTATGAGAAGTGAAAGTGATGTTAGGTCTTAGAATTGATAGCACAACATTCCCCTACTCACAAATTGGCAAATAAACAAAATATATTCCATGTTAAATTTCCGTCATAAAGTCCGACGGGCTTCAACCTCCAAGCCCAGAGGTTGAATTCAAAACTCCTACGGGCTTGGAGGTTGAAGCCCGTCAGACTTTATGTTGAAAATGTAACATGAGATTAAAAAAAATGTATTTTCTGATATGAGAGTAGGGGAATGTTGTGCTATTAATTCTAAGCCCTAAAATCACTTTCACTTCTCATAAAAGTACAGGATGGCTTTTTTATGTGCTTAATTAGTGCTACATTTTGTAAGAAAGAGCGTTGCGGGACCTCTTTGGTGTAAGTAAGCTGCGGCTTGATTTTAGCGATTTACGGGCTTGACGGAAGGGTGAGCATAGCATTTGAATAGCGAATTGGTATTTCTTGCGGCAGCAAATCTTGCGGTTGTGCAAGATCAAAGGCTTTGACAGAAATAAGCTGCGATTGAGCAAATCGCAAGGGATCGCACCTTGAGTCTCGTAAGTCGCTCTGAGGCCGCACATTGAATAGCTTGGAAGTTTGCGGCCTCCCCTTGCGGCTACTTATTTAAAAAAAGTTGGATTTGAATGAGGCCCTTGGATAGTAAGGAAATAAGGGTGATAAAGTTTATAGGAAAAAGTGGTCATCGGCGAGGCACAGCCTACTACATATCACATATAATAGTTGTCAGGGGCAGTCATACGCACGCACGAGCACGCACGGGATGCCGAGCGGGGCACACACGGGAGGCGGCTGCAGCATAAGGTGAGGGAGGAGTGGGTGAGACACATAGGAGGGACAGCTGAGGGGAAGACAGACAAAGGGGAGAGAGGGGAGAGGGTAAGAGTGACACAGGGGAGGTTGAGGAGGGTGGGAGGGAGACATAGGGGAGGAAGAGGAGGGGGGAAGAGACACAGGGGAGGGGGGAAAGAGAGACACAGGGGAGGGGGGAAGAGAGACACAGGGGAGGGAGGAGAGAAGAGAGACACAGGGGAGTGGGGAGAGACACAGGGGAGAGAGGAGGGGGAAGAGACACAGGGGAAGGAGAGGAGGGGAGAAGAGACACAGGGGAGGGAGGAGGGGGGAGAGAGACACAGGGGCAGAAGAGGAGGGGGGAGAGAGACAGAGGAGGGGGGATACAGGGGAGAGACACGGGGAAGAGGTGGGGGGGGGAGACACTAAGGGAAGGCGGGGGGGAGAGACAGAGGGGGAAGAGCCAAAGGTGCTCATTGCAACGGGCATGATGAGCACCAAAGGCTCTCATCGCAAGGCCAGTAAAGTAGAGGGGGGAGAGGTAAAGGGGAGGAGAGGCTCCCAATGAGCGCCAAAGGCGCTCATTGCGGGGCCCATGATGAGTGCCGAAGGCGCTCATCGCAAGGCCAGTAAAGTAGAGGGGTAGAGGCTCGCAATATGAGGCAAATACCATTGCCAGGCTTCAAATTTTATTGCCATCATTTTTGACGGGCAAGTCACTAGTGTAAAAATAAAACAAAAAAAAATGGTGAAGAGGCATTTCATCTCATAAAATTGGAATACAACTTCTCCACATTAAAAGTCTTTTATAAAATAATAAATATATATACATATATATATATATATATATATATATATATATATATATTATATATGCTTGAAAACCTTGAGTCTGACATAGGGCATATTCAGTAAAGTTACCATTCATAAATTTTGTTTTTAATCAGATGCCTCGGCTGGACCCTGGAGTCAGCCATGACACGTGGTGAGATTGTGTGTGTGTGTAGGGGTGTTTACATTTCTGGAGAGCAGGCCTCACATTGATTGATGCAAACTTTCTGGTTCTGAGATTATACTTTATGGGGAAAGAGGATTCGTGTCCAATTATAAGTATTCCTAACTTCCCATTCTTATCCTCACTCTCCAATGACAGATTAAAAGAACACACCATTTATATGCTTGCTCTCATAAAGTGATGAAAAAAAGGAAAGATGGATTCTGCTATACATGAATAGAGTATTCAAAAATTCAGATTTGATATAAAATGGTTATATTCATGGTCTGCAGTTGTTCTTTAACACAGCAATTTCTACTGTATGCAAAGCAATGTAAAATATATGATAGAGTATGTGAAATAAACCAAACCCAGAATCACATATATAGTTGTGAGCATACGAGCCGTTGCTCACGCTTGCGGGCTCGCTCAGCAAGCCCGCAAGAACTGCATCCCTCGCGAAGCTTACCCAGAGCAAGGGGGGTCATCCAGGACCTCTGAAAGTGAAGTTACACCTCCATTTAAGTCCAAATTCACGAGTTCAGACACACGAAAATCCCCTAAGCGAGAGAAAAAATGGCCGCCGAAAAAAACGAAAACGAGGCTCAAAGACCAGGACTGCCCAGCCACACACACGCACGACTTAGAAAAAAAAACGACCTCGGAATCAACCTTAACGGAACAAACACCCACACGCATGAAAAATACGACCATAACGCACACCTAAAAACAGTCAAAACACACCAAATACTCACAAAAAATACATAAAAAGCTTACCCATAGCAAGGGGGGGGGGCATCCAGGACCTCTGAAAGTGAAGTTACACCTCCATTTAGGTCCAAATTCCCGATTTCAAACACACGAAAATCCCCTAAGTGAGAGAAAAAATGGCCGCAGAAAAAAACGAGGCTCAAAGCCCAGCCACGTACAACTTACCCAAGAAGGGATCCGAGATAAGCTTGGAAACCCGCATTAACCCCACAGGATCCGAGATAAGCTCGGAGACCTGCATTAACCCCACATTAACCATCGCTGTGGGGGTCTCGATCGCAAGCGATCGGGGACCCCCGTTGCAAAGAAAATTCTAAATTCCTGCGTTACGGGTCCTTAAAGGACCGTAAAAGTCCTTAGAGGACCCGTTATAAAAGAAAACAAATATACACTATCATCCTGTCACTCATGGGGGTCAATATAGACCCCCATAAGCACTGAATTAACCCCCTCACTCATGGTGGTCAATACAGACCCCCATAAACCCCTAATTAACCCTGTCACTCATGGGGGTCAATATAGACCCCCATAAGTCCTTCAGTAACCCTGTCACTCATGGGGGTCAATACAGACCCCCATAAGCACTGAATTAACCGCCTCACTCATGGTGGTCAATACAGACCCCCATAAACCCCTAATTAACCCTGTCACTCATGGGGGTCAATTTAGACCCCCATAAGCCCTTCATTAACCCTGTCACTCATGGGGGTCAATACAGACCCCCATAAGACCTTCATTAACCCTGTCACTCATGGGGGTCAATACAGGCCCCCATAAGCACTTCATTAACCCTGTCACTCATGGGGGTAAATATAGACCCCCATAAGCCATTCATTAACCCTGTCACTCATGGGGGTCAATACAGACCCCCATAAACCCTTCATTAACCCTGTCACTCATGGGGGTCAATACAGACCCCCATAAGCACTTAATAAACCCCCTCACTCATGGGGGTCAATATAGACCCCCATAAGCCCTTCATTAACCCTGTCACTCATGGGGTCAATACAGACCCCCATAAGCACTTCCTTAACCCCCTCAATCGTGGGGGTCAATATAGACCCCCATAAGCCCTTCATTAACCCTGTCATTCATGGGGGTCACTACAGACCCCCATAAACCGCTAATTAACCCTGTCATTCATGGGGGGCAATATAGATCCCCAAATGCCCTTCATTAACCCTGTCACTCATGATGGTTAATATAGACCCCCATAAGCCCTTCATTAACCCGGTCACTCATGGGGGTCAATACAGTCCCCCATAAGCACTTAATTAACCCCCTCACTCATAGGGGTCAATACAGACCCCCATAAACCCCTAATTCACCCTGTCACTCATGGGGGTCAATACAGACCCCCATAAGCACTTAATTAACCCCCTCACTCATGGGGGTCAATACAGACCCCCATAAACCCTTAAATAACCCCATCACTCAGGAAGGTCAATACAGTCCCCCATAAGCCCTTAATTAACCCCCTCACTCATGGGGGTCAATACAGACCCCCATAAACCACTAATTAACCCTGTCACTCATGGGGGTCCATACAGACCCTCATAAGCCTCTATTTAACCTCATCTGTCCCATAAGGGTATATTAAGACCATTATGTGCCTGTTACAACCCAACATTAACCACATAAGTGCTATGACGGTCCTCAAGGAGCATCATGACACTAAGTATACTACACTGCACTATACCCCCCCAATAAAACATTAAATATCAAGTAAACAGCCTCTACACTAACCTATTAACACCTACACTAAATACCTACACTACCTAAATACCTACCCCCTAATAACCCCCACCACTCTAATTACAGAAAATAAAAAAGCCTAAAGTCACAAAAAATAAAAAATCTACATTACATAAAATAAAAAACCTAAGTCACAAAAAATAAAAAATCTACATTACAGAAAATAAAAAAACACATTACAACCCCCCCCCCACTACAGAAAAAAAAATTACACACCTGAAAAGGAAATACATATAATACATACAATACAATACATACAATATAATACAATACAATACAAATACAAATACATACAATACAATACATACAATATAATACAATACAATACATACAATATAATAAAATACAATTAAATACAATACAATACACCCCTATCTAATATACATCCCCCAATCTATCTAAATAAATACCATAATCTAATATACATCCTAAAAAAATAACATTAATACACATACATAAACATAAAAACAAAATAAAATAAACATAATCTACATTGTACTTACCTCCGCGCGATGTCTCCGGCCTCCTCCTCCTCCTCTTCTGCCACGCCCTGTAAAAAAAAAAAAAACCTACTCACATCCGCACTCGTGGACATCCCCAACGCCTTCTGATTGATTGAAAACGCTGTCTATCAAATTCACCCAATCAGGAGGCACCCCCATAAGTGACCGGGTTAAAATGGTGTAGTGCTTACACTTTGGGTCATGAGGGTCCTGGATGACCCTCATGGCACTTATAGTGTTATTACATGCATTCATTAGTGTGTTAGAGGGGTCTATATAGTTTAGGCACACAATACACTCACATTGTGTGGCAAACAACATTTCAACACTTTCTTTTATTGACCGTCATTTTTTGACGGGCAAGTCGCTAGTTCATATATAATAGCCAATGAAACAAGATGCGACATGGGAAGAATTGTGATCTTTCCTTTAAGCTGACCTCCAGCAGTGGCGGCCAACGGCCACTAGGTTATGAGATTTTATCAAATTTCTTGTTAGTGTAAAGCTTATCATCTGCCAGTACCCTAACCCTAAACCTTAAACCTAACCCTAAAACTAAAGCCTAACCACTAACCTTAAACGCTAACCCCTAACCCTAACTCTAACACTAAACCCTAACAATAACGCTAAGAAATTGATTAAAATCTTTGCCAAAAATGACTAAAATGTTAGCCATGCCACCTAGTGACTGATGGCCACCACAGCTGAAGGTCAGTTATTGGGAAAGGTCCTTAGATTAACTTAAACAAATTAATTTAAAAATATTCATCTTGATTAATCAGTCAATAGATGTTAATTAAAAATACTATTTACATTTACATATAGCCCGCTTGTTATTTAGCAGTTCACCTTATATTTACCTCTGCTGTTTCATTACCTTAAATTCTAACCAAATCCTGAATTCTCTCCCATATATTACCTTTATTGTCCCTGTTTTAATTCCTCTCCCTTTCCCTTTGTAAAACTTGTATTATACTTTTCAATCTGTCTATCTCTTTCTGTATTCAATTATGTACTGAAACTCAAGATGACCTTAGTCTGGTAACTTGCTCTAAGCCAAAAATAGTATGAGAAACTTCACTGTCATTACGTATGCTGGATTATGAATGCATCTGATGGAGGAGAATCAGACGTATATAAAAAAATGTTTGCATGAAAAAATAACAAAATAAACATTTAAACACTTACCTTGAAGTTAGCAAAATCTATTGTAATTTCTGACAGTTTCAAATTAAGGTTCACACCCCCTCCAATTTGTTTTGGCCAATCCGGTTAAATGAAAGATTTGAGACATAGCACTATGGCAACAGCCCACAGCATAGACAGGAAGCAAGGATGAGTCATATACCAGCAGTGACAGGGAAGCTGACAACACTGCTTTAATATTAGATATGGTGCAAAGCAGCATGGGATATGTAGCAAAGCCTGAGAAATGTAGTGTATCACTGACATGTGACATGAAGCTGCAAGGAGGAAGCTGCAAGGTGATTGACTGAGCTAGCAAAAGCAGGTAAATAGTGGGTTAATATTGATCCCCAGATGCTGTATGCTGGTTGGGTGGGGACCAGGAAGTTGTGTAGACACCCCCTGGGGTGTCAACATAATCATTAGAGGGCTTTTTAGCTATTAATAAAAATAAAATGTTTTATTAGATGTGCTGCATACATATAGGCTGCTTTTTGCCTGTAGAATGCAGAAATATATTAATCCAGCTCACTTAGCTATCCCTTTAAGGTGGTTTAGAATAGTGCCATGCACCAGGTATAATCATAGTGATACAGTGCCTTACAAAATTATTCACCCCCCTTGACTTTTTTTACCTATTTTGTTACATTACAGGCTTAAGTTCAATGTTTTGTTAATCTGAATTTTATGTGATGGATCAGAACATAATAGTCTAAGTTGGTGAAGTGAAATGAGAAAAATATATGCATAAAACTGTTTTTTAGAAATAGAAAACAGAAAATTGTCAGGTGCGTATGTATTAACCCCCTTTGTTATGAAGCCCATAATTACAACAATTACCTTCAGAAGTCACATCATTAGTGAAATTATGTCCCCCTGTGTGGAATCTAAGTTTCACATGATCTGTCATTACATATACACACCTTTTTTGAAAGTCCCCAGAGGCTGCAACACCTAAGCAAGAGGCACCACTAACCAAACACTGCCATGAAGACCAAGGAACTCTCCAAACAAGTAGGAGGCAATGTTGTTGAGTAGTACAAGTCAGGGTTAGGTTTTAAAAAAATATCTAAATCTTTAATGATCCCCAGGAGCACCATCAAATCTATCATAATCAAATGGAAAGAACATGGCACAACAGCAAACGTGCCCAGAGACGGCCACCCACCAAAACTCACGGACCGGGCAAGGAGGGCATTAACCTAAGGTAACCCTGGAGGAGCTGTAGTGTTCCACAGCAGAGACTGGAGTATCTGTACATAGGACAACAATAAGCCGTACACTCCATAGAGTTGGGCTTTATGGCAGGGTGGCCAGAAGAAAGCCATTACTTTCAGCAAAAAAACAAAATGGCACGTTTTGGGTTTGCGAAAAGGCTTGTGGGAGACTCTCAAAATGTATGGAGGAAGGTGTTATGGTCTGATGAGACTAAAATTGAACTTTTCGTCCATCAAACGCTATGTCTGGCGCAAACGCAACACATCACATCACCCAAAACACACCATCCCCACAGGGAAACATGGTGGTGGCAGCATCATGCTGTGGGATGTTTTTCAGCAGCCAGGACTGGGAAACTGGTCAGAGTTGAGGGAAAGATGGATGGTGCTACATACAGGGATATTCTTGAGCAAAACCTGTACCACTCTGTGCGTGATTTGAGGCTAGGACGGAGGTTCACCTTCCAGCAGGACAATGCCCTTAAACACACTGCTAAAACAACACTTGCGTTGTTTAAGGGGAAACATGTAAATGTGTTGGAATGGCCTAGTCAGAGCCCAGACCTCAATCCAATAGAAAATCTGTGGTCAGACTTAAAGATTGCTGTTCACAAGTGCAAACCATCCAACGGGAAGGAGCTGGAGCAGTTTTGCAAGGAGGAATGGGCAAATATCCCAGTGGTAAGATGTGGCAAGCTCATAGAGACTTATCCAAAGCGACTTGTAGCTGTGATTGCTGCAAAAGGTGGCTCTACAAAGTATTGACTTTTGGCGGGTGAATAGTTATTCACATTGACTTTTTCTGTTATTTTGTCCTATTTGTTGTTTGCTTCACAATAAAAAAAAAAAAAACTTCTTCAAAGTTGTGGACATGTTCTGTAAATTACATGATGCAAATCCTCAAACAATCCATGTTAATTCCAGGTTGTGAGGCAACAAAACGCAAAAAATGCCAAGGGGGGGTGGATGCTTTTGCTTAGTACTGTATGTACACCAACAGTACCTGA
Source organism: Discoglossus pictus (assembly GCA_027410445.1). Taxonomy (NCBI): domain Eukaryota; kingdom Metazoa; phylum Chordata; class Amphibia; order Anura; family Alytidae; genus Discoglossus; species Discoglossus pictus. The sequence continues at coordinate 109,757,835 of CM050163.1, forward strand.
AAATAACCCCTCAAGGAACCACAAACCACCTGTACATGTAGTGATCAAGAACCCAAAATGCTATAAGTAGGTAACATATTAGTCATGTAGAGAAGGTGAGAACTTCTACATTATGGGCAAGAGAGGAATATGATGTTTCTAAAGAGTAGTCCTACCAACAGGATACCTAGAAATAAGTTGGAAAGAGACTTTCAATTATTTCTACCAACTAGTTTGCCAAGAGAGCAAGAAAGTTGTTAAAAAACAACAGACTAGTATTTGGCTGAATTTATCCCACAGATTAGTATTTATTTAATTGCAATTAGTTCTGTCTAGAGCAGATCAAATGAAAAACATTTGTGAGCCTAACACAGAACTGCAGATTGTGTGTGAACACTAATTTAGCCTTTAAAAAAAGCCTCACGGTGCTAATAACTGAACATCCCTATGGCTCTTGAACTCTTCATCAATACTTGTAAGAAAATTTATTAAGGAAATTCTTCAGATTATAGGAGTCATAGTTTCATAAAATGTATTAGAATAATTCACTGCACACATTCTGCATCAGATAATTGCATGGAAATGTACTAATAAATACGCTTTAGGTGATACAATAAAATAACAACATCTTATAAAAATCTATTTCCAAGAAATCCCATATCATAAATGAAACTCAATCCTTTGCTTGGCGTATTACACTGACATTTTACCTTGACCCTGAGCTTTATATAAATCCCAATGTACCTATAAATCTGTTATCACCTCTCTTCCTTCTCCACTGACTTAATTCCACTTCCTGATGCCTGATTTAAGAGTAGCCGTGGTATATAGAGATTTCTTATTATTTAATCCCATGACCACCCACACTGTTCTTATATGTTCCTCATGTTTATTCTGACCTGTTTATTTATTTGTGCAGAAGCCACTTGGAGCATAAAACAAACATTTTAATTTATGATGATGGGAAAACATAAAAATGAAATATAAGGGCTTGTTACAGGTTAAAACCAGAGCTTGGTTGTTGTTTCAGGTAATAAATCCTGTGTTTTCAGAATATTTTTCTCAGAGTAGAATAACTTTAAACAACTCTACATAAAGTAGTGTAGTGTATTTTAGGAGATAAATCAAATAGCCAAAACATTCATTGTTCCTCTTGGTTTAAGAGTAATTTAATTGTGATGATTTGTGCATACAAGACTTTTTCTAATACACTGTAGGAATGTTATCAATTCATAGAGCCCTTGAGTGCTGTGTAGTATTCACACATGATTAATGATCTGAGGGCATTTTCACCACAGGCAGAAACCATTTAACCGGGACTTGCAATGTCAGCGCACTAGCAGTACACCTAAAAGATGAAAGCAAAATTACCAGCTTGGTTTGGTCTGGAAATCACAGAGATGACCTGCTGTGCTCCTGCCATTAATATAGGAGGTGCAGAGCAATAAAATACATATTTTTATGGACTACTGTATTTTTTACTCGCAGTTTAACAGCCAATATTTGAAACACTCATCAAAGCATTTTAGATCTGCAATTTAATCAAAAGCAAGTGTCTGGGTGGTATACAGACTGAGGCAGCTCAAGCAATTTCTTGTCAAGCCTGCGGAAAAAAACTGTATATTTAGAATTTACAATATAGGGGCCAGGACAGAAATAAAGTGCATGGTGTCAGAAGAAGCAGAGAGAAAAATATAACTCAGCAGCATTATTAACTTTTGGAAAATTCATATAAATTTAACACAGAAATTTTTCTTACATATATATGTTGACCTTACAGCTTTTGCTGCTTATTATTATTATTATTATTATTATTATTGTTTTATTTTAAATGAAATGCCACAATGAATGAGATAGTACACATATCTTAGTAGTTGTTACAAATTGATATACGTACACAAACCAAGTCAATATAAGGACTGTGACATCTTCATCAATGAAAGCTTGCAATCCAGCTGCTTCATTGACATTAGAACAGAGCCGCATGGTGTAAACAATGCTTACATTTCTTAGGGCTCAATTACATAGCTCTCATAGGAACTCCAGTAAGACTGCCTTGCAAGAATTCACTCAGCTATTACATTGGTCCTGCAGGCTAACTCATATAGCCTACGAGCATTAGCAACGGTCTTTATGTGTTACATTGGAAGCTAAGAGATTGAGCTAATGAGTAAGAACCAATTATTATTAACATTACTCTTTATTTATAAAGCGGCAACATTTTCTGTAGCATTATTTACAGAGTAGAATAGACCACAGTAAGTACAATTAGCAAAGTACAACGGTATAGACAGATTCTAAGGTAAATAGAAATAGAAGTACACGTACAGAACAATATAAATATTGCTAGCAACTTGCCCGTCAAAAAATGACGGCAATGAGATGTGTATGTTTGTAAATTTGTTTGGTCGGTAATATACATATTTCACACTTGTAACCCTTTTCTTATGTCGAAAGAAGTAGAATTATTAGCTTAAACATGTTTATTGTTTGAACATTGTCTTTTTTTGTTGAGGAACTGTTTAAGTGTTTTTTTGTAAAAGTGTTAACATTTGAATGTAAGAACAGTTGAAAATTGGATGACTGAGTATTGTAAACTTGACATAATTTTTTTTTAACATGCAACTTGTAGATTAAGAACTGCTAACGTAAATATATATTGACACCAGAGGAAGGCAAACAGTAAAAACCCTCCTTGAAACGTAGCCAATTGTATCAAAGTGGGAACATTTTTTATTGCTTCCTGACCCCATTAACTGGCAGTTGGATTACTCCCTGGATTAATATTAAACATGAAATACAACATTTACATTGTGTAGTAAAACATCATTGTGCTTTTAACATCAACTTTGTAATATGTCTAACTAACCAACTTTAACTTCTTATTTGTAAAACTTGTAAGATTATAAACAGTAACATAGTTAATTAACATTTCAACCTAATTTGTTTGAAAATGCAAGTCAACTGTTTTGTGGGACTAATCATGCATAAACAGTACTTCCATCAATTAGTAATGAGTTATTTAGTGATTGGTGGTTTGTAATGGTTGACATTTGTTTGTTGGTGTTGTAATTGTTTAAAATGGCACATAGAGTTTCCTCTGAGGAAAAGTGGTTCTCTAAAAAGAGAACGCAAGACAATAAAGTTTGTCCGCGATGTGTAACCACTGTTATCTATGTGTTTTGCCATTGTATAGAGTTTAATATGGAAATAGTGGTGCTATGAAAAGATTTTGAGTGCCATAAAAATGAATTATTAAAAGAAACCGCCAGTTCTCTATATCTTTGCTTTGTTTTTTGTTGTTAAATTGTTGTTCATGTGATTTGTTACTTTTCTTTACATTTTGTGTGGTTTGGGTTGTGTTTCTTTGATTGAAACTTACAGTACTTCATGGTAGACAATGTTTTTGGTAAAAATGCGTCCATCCTCTAATAAATCACCTTGACTTTCATTGTTTTCAATGTAAACTTTAATAGCCTGTGGGTTTTTGCACCGTGATAAGGCAACGTACAATTGGCCATGTGCAAATACTGGTTGTTCTAAGAATATACCCACAGATTTGAAAGTTTGTCCTTGTGATTTATTAATGGTCATGGCAAATGCCATGATGATGGGAAATTGTCTTCTTTGAAGTATAAAAGGGAGACTACTTTCACTTGGTGCTAAATCTATTCTTGGTATGAAAACTCTCTCTCCTTTATGGGTACCAGTTAAAATTTCAGCATCTATGAAATGGTCCTTTAATTGCTGAACAATTAATCTTGTCTCATTGCATAGGCCTATTTTTGGGTTCATATTTCGTAGTAACATGACAATTGCACCTTTCTTTAGCTGCAAAATATGTGGTGAGTTTATGACTTCAGTGGAAAAGTTTGCCTGACTTTCTTTGTCATCAGTGTACAGAATCAGCACTGTGCTAATTTTTTTGTGGTGCATTCATTTTTTAAAATATTTCATTATTGAGAAGCAATGCATCCTTATTTTTGCATGTTAGTATGACTTTGTTGGCAAGTTCAGAATAGTCCTCATTATTTATTGTAGTTTCAAATATAGCCGATATAAGATCTTGTTTGCAAATCATATGAGGATGGATGTGCACAGTGTCGTCCGGTAAATTTGGGATTCGTTGTGTTTTTCCTTCTCCAATTGTAATAAGCCAATCATTGAAATCATTTTGTCCTTCTGATCTCATATTTTGTTGTAGTTGAAGATGGGTAAAATGCTTCCATAGTGTACTTGAATTTATACATGTTCCGATAATGTCGTCTCGATTTCCATGTACAACGACAGGTAATATTTTTTACTCGCAGTTTAACAGCCAGTAAATCTCTGGAGGTGGGGGAGCCTCCTCTGGGCAAGAGTGCAGCCGTTCTTCCACCTTCTAATAAAAGTTCAGCAATTCCAGTGGTTGCAAATGCGAGTGCTATTTGACCTTGTGCTCGTAGAAAACTCATCAATAAATTATATAGATACGTTTTTCCTGATCCTCCAGGTCCATCAAGATAGAAATAAGGCTCTTTGACCATGTCATCATCTAGGGCATTTTTGATGGAATTAAATGCTTGCAATGGTAATGTATTTAAAGTTGCAAGTATTTCTTCTGTTCTTTGTGCTTGTAGTTGAATGTCATAGTCTTCAAAGTTGATATCGTCTATAAGACCTGGATCTGGGAGATTAAAACTTGCACAACTTAGTCCATGAGTTAAAAATACTTCTTGGATTTCCATTAATGTTTTTAATTGTGCAATTGGCTCATTGTATCATTGCATAAAGTCTTCAGCCATATTAGTTTTAAATATGTCCCACAAAGCTAATGCATTTGGAGCATTTGAGAAGATACAAATCAATGCAAATTGTTCCCTCATCTGCCGTGGCATTTAACATAGTGATGCTTCTTCTAGACATCTTTCCCATTCTGTATCATCAGCTAGGAAGTTTCTATGTCGCGCAGCTAAATTAAATGATTCATATACTATGTCATTAACAGTTCTTAAGTGTTCAAAACTTTGTGCACCAGGAACATTTAAAAGAAGTAGTCGTAAGCAGAAATGTTCAAGGTCTCTTGGACTGACAGTGTAAATTCTTGGTATTATTTTATTTCCCCGGCTTTTTCTTGGTCGCCATAATCCATTAACAAAAACATAATGATATGGAATGTCAATATATAAGAATTGGCTCGCCTGGGAATCAGTTGAATTTAATTGAAACCATGCAGTTAGTGTAGTGTGACGATGCTCACTTTGTGCCAATGCATTTGTTTCATTTCCAGCATGGAAATACACTAAATGTCTTTGTGGCAAATGTACAGCTAATCTATATACTGCATGTAATCGATCGTGCATTTGAAATTTTAGAAGACGCCACATAGCTTCTGGCGCACTGACATAGCGAGCATCTACATGAGATGCAAGTTCATCATGTACTAACTCAGTGCTTTCGGTATTGTCTGCACTTTTGACGACTACAGTAGCTGCATCATAGCCTTTGTAAATATATTTGTAGACATATTTAATGGATTTGATGGAAGTGCAGGCTTCTACATTAATGTGTGCATTATACTTCATGAGTAAATGTGGATTGTATGGTACCACATATCTGTTGTCAACATTTTTCCCACAAATAATGGCAGTTTGTCCCTCTCTTCTTCTATATAATGGATAGCCATTACAATTGGCATAAGTTTTGTCTCTATAATCTTTTGGAAATTCTTTAGTACATTTATTATTTTCCATACATGGTGACTGTGGATTAACATCTCCACACAGTCCGTGAATCATACGCTGAGTTACAATCTCATATAGTCTACCATATAGTTCTGGATCTGGTAGTTCAGCAATAATGGCAGAATCCACTTTGTCACCAGTATCAAACTTATCTTTTACTTGAAGGATTATGAAATGTGCATGTGGAAGGCCTCTTTTTTGAAATTCAATTGTATAAACATAAGCCAGACATTTGCCAAATAACTGAGTTATAGTGATGTCACGTATTAATTAATTTTTTTTTTTTTTGAAAACTCTGGCTACTAAATCTGGTCTATCGGAACCAGTTTTGGCAATAAGTAGATTTTGGGTAATCTCTGGCCATTGCGGATTACATGTAAATGTAATAAATAAATCAGGTTTCCCAAATATGGTGACAATAGCCATGGCATCATTGTATCTTTCTCGCATATTGCGAGGAGATCCCTGGAAAGAAGATGGTAAAATTATGGCTTTTCCAGCTGTCATGTCTCTGCTTGTAGCCACCTCAGCAACATAGTCCATTAATCCACAATATTGTTCTACACGTAGTTTATCTTGTTGATATTTTCTGAAGTTTAAATTATTGGCCTCAACTTGCAAATATGAATCAATAATCCATTGTTGTGTTATTTTTCCACCGCATAAAATTAGATTGAATGTATTTCGAATGGCAATTTGAGCTACTTTAAATTCAAGCATGGAAATATTATTTCTCACTCGTACTTTAGAATTTGGGTAAATAGGAAAGGTTAATTTTGGTTGCCAACCTGCTTCTCCTTGTGGAAAAAATATTGGATATGTCATTGGATCTAAATTTGTACTTAAGATACTTATATTAATGAAAGGTTGCTCCTCATTTATGGGATATATTCTAATGTCTCTCTGAAATGGTGGTTCTCCTTCATCATTTTGTTACACCATTGCAACCTCATTTGATGTTGGCAAATTATAACAGCGTTTATCAGCATGTCTATCTCTCTTAAGCACCATATTGACCTTTGGGATTGGTAATTGATGTATTTCTGCATGAAGTTGTTGTTCCTTTTCTACTTCTGCCAATTTTATATAAGCTAGAGTGTAGGGGTTATTTTATCTAGCTCTATAAAAACACTGGGTAAGCATTTCTTTTTTCTTGCAGCTGCATACGTTGGTCAACAGCTTCCATTGTATCTAGGACATATAGTTGAGAAAATGTTCTTTGATTTCCTTCCTCTGGATGTAAATGTGAAGTACGATGGTAAATTTGGCCTTGGACTTTAAAGCAGTAAGGGCCATGTCCTGGTACATTAGCAGCTAATGTTGCCCCCATAGATGCAAAGGATATGGCACTATTGCATGATCTTATGTTTGTTTTGACATTTTTGTAGTTTGGAAAAGTAGGTTCAATCATAATGTTTTGTAAATATGGTGGGAATTTTTGTCTTCTGGAAGTTTTACCTTGCCTTTTTGACAGCAAATAATGAACTTACCATCTCTGTGTCTTTCCTGTTTAAAATGATAAGCCTCACAAAACTGACAGAGAATATTCATGTCACCACAATTATGAATTTCTACTGCTAAAGACTTAAGTAAATGACAATTTGAAGAGCATATATCCGTTTCAGTTTCGAATACATCATTGGAAATGTTATGTGATGGTTCAGGAACAGGTTCTAAATACTTTTGTTTTTTTGTTGCCTTTTTCGGTTTAGATTTTATTTTTTCATTTGTTAGTCTTTTGGTTGCAAGTCTTTTCCATTCTTTTTCTCTTCGTAGTTCCTTCTGCTGTGGCATCTGCTAGTTTGCCCATCTTTTTTGTCGTTCTCTAGCTTGACGTCTTATCTTTTCCTGTTTGTTGTCGTTATCAGCCATATTAATCTGTAAAGAAAAATAATGTATTTTTAGTTTAGTTTGTGATTGTAATTTTTTTGGACAGTGCTTGTCTGTGTTTTTTGTTAGTACAATGTTTTTTGTGACAGACTGTTGTGATTATAGCTTTCTGTTGGTTCTATGGGAGTATAGGTCATTGTAGATGAATTAGCTTTATAGTGTGAAATTAGTATGTGTTATTGTTTTGTTGTTTTTTGGTGGAGGCTCCTTTTTATCTTGTATGTTTGGCTTAGAGGCATAGCAGAGGCAAGGGAATTGTGCAGTGGATGTTATCAATGGTAGTAATATTTAGATCTTTGTAATTTTGACTGTAGGTGCTTGTTGTAATAGTAGGATTATTTTTTAGTTTTAGGCTTATATGGTGTGGGTTAGAAAAGAGGCTTTATAGTGTTATTTGGTAGGTGTTATTAATATGTGTTGTAGTATTGTATTTTGTGTGTCTGTTTAGGTTGTGGGCTTAATGTTGTAGGTTAGGGCCCAGAAAAGAGAATTTATTTTTAAATTTGTTATGTGTTAGCACTATTTGTTGTACTATCCTGTTTTATGTTGGGCACATTTGGGTTGCTATATTGAAGTTATGGTTTAGTGTTAAAGGTTGGTGTAGGTAAAACAGAATTTTCTTTTTACATTTAAAATGTGTCAACAATATTTATTGAAGGATCAGGATTTGTGTGCCTCATTGTTGTTGGTTGCTTCTTCTTTTTCTCTTTTTTTACTTGTTGTGCTATACCTTGTTGGAAGTGTGATTTGAGGATAAATATCACTGGATCCGGTGCTGTAAATCTTCGTGCGGCAATCTTCAGACAGTGTCTGTTGTAAAAGAGAAAGATAAATGTTATTTTGGACCAACAGCATGTTTTATTTATTTGAAAAGGAATATGTTAGTCTAAAATTCTATTTATTTGAGAGTGTGTGAGAGACCGTGTAGCGCTGGCTAGAATGTGTTAGTATGGTGTTTTGTGTACACCACTGGTGTAATTGGATTATTGTTTTACTGTAGTAGTTTGTTGGGCATAAAACAGTATTTTTTATCTTTGAATTGTTTATGTGTTATTATTTCTTATACTATTTTTTTATAGTGTTTCACTTTTAAATTGATCTATTTTTGTTGTGGGTTATAGTTAGAGTTTGTTGCAGACTAAACAGTAATGATTGTTCCATTTTGTATATGTTAGCAATGTTTGTTGTACTATCCTGTTTTGTGTACACCACTTTTGGGCTGCTCCATTTGGCTTGTGGCTGAGGGTTAAAGGTTGTTGTAGACTAAATATGAATGTTAAGTTAATTTTCTATATGTTGTTAATGTTTGCAGTACTATCCTGTTTTGTGTGCGCCACTTTTAGGATGCTCCATTTGGGTTCTGAGTGAGGGTTAGAGGTTGTTGAAGAGTAAACAGGAATGTTAAGTCAATTTTCTATATGTTGGGAAGCTTTTCTGTACTATCCTGTTTTATGTCCGACACTTTTGGGATGCTGCATTTGGCTTCTGGGTGTGGGTTAGAGCTTGTTGTAGAGTAAACAGGAATAAGAAGATGTTTTTCTATATGTTGTTAATATTTGTTGTACTATCCTGTTTTGTGTCCACCACTTATATTTTAGTTCTGGGTTCTGTTGAGAGCTTTTTTCCTATGCAAGTCTGTTTCTTTTGGAATTTGATATGTGTTAGCAATATTTATAGAAGTGTGGTGTTTTGGGTTTGCTGTAATTTGTATTGAGGATTATTATTTGTTTTGTTACTTTTCATATTGGTGGGCAGGAAAGATGTGATTTTTTGGGGTGTTTTTACTTGTTATACTATACCTTGATTGAAGTATTTTTGCTGTATGAATGACAAAGGGTCCCCTACTGCCAATGTTGATCCGCCAGTCTTCAAGGAGTCTCTGTTTTGAAAGAGAAAGGTAAATGGTTAATTGTCTATTTTTTGTGTTGGTTTTGGAAAAGCATGTTATTTTTCTGCATGTAATGTATTTTTGTATCTTACCTCTTCTTCTTTCTTTGTCTTGTTTAAAAGTGATCCTCTTTCACAGTCCATTCTTGAGTGACGCTGTTGATGCAGAGTCTGTTTGAACAGTGAAAAAAAGGGAAAGATAGAGCTGCACGTTAAATATGTGGTGGTGGAATTTATTTTTTGTGGCATTATTTCCTAAGAATTAATGTGACTTGAATACACTTCTTTGATTTTTTTCAGTTCAGATGAGCTTGTTGTAGGGCCCATACACATATGTGTGTATTTGAAATGTGACTATACATAATTGTGGTCTTTGGTGTCAATCTTTGACATTTTTTTTTTTTATTAGTATTTTTGGGGGTGTTTCTTAATAAATTAAATGTATAATAGCTTACCTCTCAGTTGTAATTTGCAGATTGTGAAGTTGTAAATTGCTGAGTAATTCTCTTCTGAAGTAACGGCAGCAGTGAACTGTCCAGTCACACTGTTCATCACCTGAGAAGAAATGTAGAATTTTCTGGAAAGTGGGCAGTATTTATAAACTTTGAGGTGGTTGAAACCGTTAGAACGCAATACGCATGCGCTATTTGCGTTCCAGCCTTAAATTTGCGTTCCAGACGCCATTTTGCGTCTAATAGTTGTGTGTTTCATGTAAAATGGTGGGGAATAGCAGTGTGGTATGTGCCGCATAGTGTGTGTTACGTGCCGCGTGAACTGGTCTGGAGCGTTTGTTCCGTTTTGCGAGTAAGTGTAGTAATTTTGCGTCCTTAGCCTTGTTTTTTTCGGCGGCCATTTTTTCTCTCGCTTAGGTGATTTTCGGGTGTCTAAACTCTTGTATTTCAACTTAAATTGAGGTGCAACTTCAGTTTCCGAGGTCCTGGGTGCCCCCCCCCCCCCCCCTTGCTGTGTATTTTTGCGAGGTTGTAATGTTTTTTTTTTTAAGTCCCTCGTCTCGTATTTGTTTCTTGTAAGTCCGTAAATTTTGTGAGGTCCGCAGTTGCTGGCAAGGAGCACCTTCAGCATGCGCTATTTTCGTTCCAGCCTTAAATTTGCGTTCCACCTGCCATTTTGCGTCTAATAGTTGTGTGTTTCATGTAAAATGGTGGGGAATAGCAGTGTGGTACGTGCCGCATAGTGTGTGTTACGTGCCGCGTGAACTGGTCTGGAGCGTTCGTTCCGTTTTGCGAGTAAGTGTAGTAATTTTGCGTCCTTAGCCTCGTTTTCTTTTTTTTCGGCTGCCATTTTTTCTCTCACTTAGGTGATTTTCAAGTGTCTAAACTCTTGTATTTCGACTTAAATTGAGGTGTAACTTCAGTTTCCGAGGTCCTGGGTGCCCCCCTTTGCTGTGGGTAAGCTTTTTATGTGTTTCTTGTATTTATTGTGTTTTTAATGTTTTCATGTGCGCGGGTTTCGGGCGGTAAGGTTGAATTTTTGCGAGGTCGTAATGGTGTCTCTTCCCACTTCCTCCCTTCCCTGTGTCTCTCCCTCCCAACCCTGTGTCTCTTTCCCCTTTGTCTCTTCCCCCCTACTCCCTCCTGTGTCTCTCCCCCTCCCCTGTGTCTCTCCCCTCTCCTCTGTGTGTCTCCTCCTCCTACTCTGTGTCTTTTCCCTCCTCCTTCCTCCCCTGTGTCTCTTCCCCCCCTCTTCTGTGTGGTGGTCCCACAGCAGTGGTAAAATATCACATGTGGGAGGAACTCCTGAGGGGCAGAAATGTCCACAGCAACTTGGTTTTGACATGGACTGGCCTGAGACTCTGAAAGGTGAGTACATGCACAACCAATCATATAAAGCCATCATTCCTACTCATTGTAGTGGCCTACATCACACAACAATGGCTCTGCAACTCAGCTGCAAAATAAATATCAAATATACATTGCAGCTGATGACCATGAATCACTAATCATGTCTCCCCGAAACACACATAAATATGTGTGATGTCATATTGATACCGATAATACACACAAACAATGATGCTTATGATAATTAGAAAATATATATATGTTATTCTTCTACACCATCATCAGCACTGCAGGACCAGCCACAACAAGGAGGAGGATGAAGACATTGGCCATCATGAGGTGGATCAAATCTAGTGGGTCATGAAAGAGCTGACATACCCCTCCAGCACCATGGTCCATTTTGACACTACAACCTATTCTCCCACAGATGGGTGCTCCTTCCACCTGGTCCTTTTAGGAGGAGCCACATCAGACATCTGTGGACAATGGGTCTTGCTCTGATGCCTCTCTACCCCCACCACCAACTACTACAGTACCATCAGCTGAGGCAGTGTCCCACCCAGCAGCAGTTCCCTCTCCCACATCGGAGGTAGAGGAGGAACTTGACAGCTAAATCCAGCAGCAGTTGGAAATGGGCAGACATTTCCTAGAAGTTGATGCATAAAGAGATAGCTGCTCCAAGATTTTAGGTAGGTCACGTATGACAGCAGGAGGCACCAGAGACTTATTGAGCTGCAACAAAAATGCCTTTGACTGGTCCTTGGAGGGGCAGTGCTCAGGAATCAACCACATTTTGTCCAGGATACAGTACCTCATGGCATACTGAAAAATGTCCAAAGATAGACTGACTCCTAATCCACCAGAGAAGTGGTCCACCACACCCACATGCCCCACCTGATGCAATACAGCCTCCACATCCACCAGCTACTCCTGCCAGATGATCTGCAAGGTGACAGTGTAGTGGCACATGAAAGGGGGTGTGACGCCCAGGGGAGCCACTGGACTTTTGGGACTATTGGAGTATTGTGGGACCTAGACTGGCATGGATTAACACTGCACGGTTATTTAAGTAATTTATTTCTTAAGAATGACGTCATGGCCCCTGCCCACTTGGACTACTACAGCCTACAGGGACATCTGGACTTTGGGACTGTTAAAATGTGATGTTTACCTGGACTGGCAATAGTTACTATAATTTAAAGAGTATCATTGAGTAATTTCTCCCATTTATAAAGTATAATGTCATGGCATGGATAGAGTTAAAATGTGTGCAATGCTATTTTATCGGGCTATGCTATGGTTTCCCCAAGTTTGTAGTAACTTGTCTAAAGAGCTAACAATTTTGGACTATTTAGTTTTATCAGCCAGAAGTTGAGAAGTACTCAGTTGATAAGGGGGATAGGATAGGCAGGTGCCAGGGAACAGTGGGGATTATTTTGTGAAAAGATGGGTGATTTAGGATTAATACCATTGTTCTGACTGATGACACCTTGGGAGGCTGGAAACAAACAGAGGATTAAGATGTAGCCAGGTTCATGACCAGCAGGTGGTGATGAGGGGGGACAGCATCATTTGATGGACACTCCCCCCCCCCCCACACACACACACACACACATGGCCAGATGTTGTGTCTTATTTTGATTGGTTGATGTTATGTATAAATATTCTGTTGTGACCATTAAATCAGTTGAACAGTTTGATTCTACATAAAAATGTGAGTGTCCTTGTGAGTGTCCTTCTGTGGGAAAAGAATAGCCCTTGCTTGGATTATTGCTATTGAACCTGCTTGGAGAAATAGTAAATTGTTAACTACTACATGCTTGGTATCCTGGCCTCTAATTGGTACTCCTGCGGCGCTCCTTTCCAGCAACTGCGACCCTTGCTTTGCGTGGGTCGCGTTACAACGTTTGCGAGTGTCGCAGTTGCTGGCAAGGAGCCCCTGCGGAGCTCCTTGCCAGCAACTTGTACCTTCGCTTTGCATTAGCAACAACTCGTAGGCTCACAACTATACATGTGATTATATTACTTTATGGTTTTACAGATAATGCAGCATTGGTAGCACTGCTTGGAGATCAACAACAGGTTGAGTTGCTTATTGGAACATTAAAAACTATCTTAACGGTACATGTTTATAATTTGACAGGTCAATAGGTCACACTACAAATACATAATACTGTTATGGGTGCAGGTTGGTTACATTAATTACAAGAAAATATCCAACAAGAGAAACAGCTACATGGTTGTAGTTGAGGAATATACACCAAAATGGAGGTAAATGTTTGTAGAGGTCAAATAGGTCACAAAACAAAATAGGTACAATGGTCAGAGCATAGACAGGAAGATTCAAACTAAAATTGGGGTCAGGAAGTGAGTGTAAAACAGTATTCCAAGAGGCCAAGTAGAGGAGAGGATAACAGTGGTACTATTCATCATGTAGGTGGTAACACAATGCAGAATATGATAGTCCACATGTGTGCTTACTATAAGTATACTGATCTATTTTAAGAGATATCAGAAGAATTTGAAACCAATCCAGGGTTGTTACCACAAATCTAAAATCATTTATTGATCTAAAATCATTTTTTGACATTTGCAAATAACAATAGACAATCTCCAATAGACAGTGTCCAATTTCCACAAAGTAAACATTTAGGATGCTGGAGTATATCCACTCAGAGGGAAGTGCCAAATTTAAAATGGCAATCTGAAACTAATTATTTATACAAAGAAGTGTAACGTATTTCACAGCATAATGGTTGCCGCCGCATAAAAGTCGCACCCTTGTTAAAAAACTTTATTTATTGCTTAAATGCATTCATCGCATAATAGTCGCACTTATAAGTAAACAAAGCAGCAGTGGCATAAGGATACTCATATTGAGATGAGTAGGTCACGTGACATGATAATGCATGCATATTCCTGCCTTGCTGAACTGTACATTAATGTGCAAAGCATTTCTCTCTGAATATAGAAAAATATAAAAACTATTCTGCGGGCATAAAGCTGAAAGTTATTGAGTTTGCTGAATGGCATGGAAATAGAGCTGCTGAAAGAGTGTGGTGCTGAGGACAGCGCTTTGGATAACAACACCAATGATAGCAGCACAGCATCTTCAGACACAGAACATTAAAATCCTTCCCATGTTCATAGTTTACTTCTGTAGAGTTGTTTATTTGACAATGTTGAAACAAATCAATAATGTAGCATTGTTTACCGGTTACATTTATGTGCTTGCATGAAAAGTTTTGCTTTAATAGCAGTACTGACATATTGCCTTTGTCATGCAAAAAATTTAAGAAATGCACACCATTAAAAAATGCTTTGTATAATGGTCGCACCCCCCTTTTTTCTCCCTCCAAAAATTCATAAAATCTACGACCATTATGCAGTGAAATACAGTAATTTGAGCTTCTAGTCTTGTACAAACACCTACTATCATACTCCAGTTGAGACATCCCTCCCCCTGGGCGGCTCTACTCCAGTCACAATATTTATTGGGGGTGTAGAAATCTGGAGCTTAAATAGCATAAACCCATGAGTGAAAAATACTAAATAATTATTGTAATGCACATTAAGACTTTGATATATTTTGTGTTTCTGATGTTACCATAGCTAACTATTGTTTGGAGAGCCCTTTATTAGACCACTGAACTTGTTCTTTAAGGTTAGCCTGGATATATAGGATGTACATGATATCACATGCAAGTTCTATGTAAATACCCAGGGATATGCCTTTAGCATTTGTTGCTCTAATGATCTAACATACCTTCTCTGGGAAGTACTGTAGGGCACCATAGGAGGAATGCAGGCAGTGGAAAGGGAGTTTGAGTAGCCCAATGTCCTCTAGGTGACTGTCCTGCATGTTCTGTGTGCCAGATTGTGTCTGTCCTATGCTTTGGTTTGGGCATTATTGATGGGGGTCAGCAACCAGCACAGGTACCCATATCCTGCATCACCTGGCAGTAAATATAGAAAAAGTGATAGACATGAACAGATAAATTGC
The DNA here is from genome assembly GCA_027410445.1 of Discoglossus pictus. Lineage (NCBI taxonomy): Eukaryota > Metazoa > Chordata > Amphibia > Anura > Alytidae > Discoglossus > Discoglossus pictus. Next base: position 109,773,116 of record CM050163.1, read on the forward strand.
ATTGTATCAGATATCCTACAAAGAGTGGTAACAGTTCAGGATTTCTAGATCTCTCTGCCTCAGTATTCAGTTTCTCTATAGCATACCTGGGAGACTCAACTGAATTGATTCACTTGAGGAATTGGCACATAATCTTGGAAAAAGTGGGTTGAGCCATCCTAACAACAATGCCAATGAAAGCTATCAGAGGCCAAAATCTGTATACCTAGTACAGTTGTAATACCATAGGATCTGAGCTCCAGGTCTTAATATACTGCCTCATAGAGGGAATTCACACCTTCTGCTCAGCAAGGTGTGTCTCATCAAATCTCCCTTGCAGCTCCGCCCGCTCCTTTCTCTACTGCTGCAGAAGAATATCCTCCCAACCTACATCCAAAGAATCTGCTCCTAACAATTAAAATCAGATGTGAGTCCAGCAAATGTGAGGTCTGGTATTGTTAAGTAGAAAGCAAGCTGTTCCTCCTATCTTCCTGCTACACATTATAATAGCATAGTTTCCATAGAAAAGTTTCCATAATAAGTAGAAAAAAGGTAACTTTTCATGTGATTGTAAAATATATGAATAAACCTCTTAAGCTCTTTCTCTAACAGTACATAGAGCATTCCCTACTGCCGCCATGATGATCATTGCCCACTTGCCTGGAATTCTTGGCAAAAACAAAGATGATATAAATTTAATGAAAAAAAGTTGGAGAGTTTTGTTGATATTTTAGTCTATTGTGTATATATTCTAGATAACTTTTAAGAGACATCACTGGAAGCAAGCAATTTTAGAGGCAATAGCACACTACATGTCCCCTAAAATGTATTCACTCCTTAGAAAAAGTCCAATAGAGGTCTAATGTTTTATTCCTATTATGAATTTCATCAGTGTGGTACACATATGGTTGTTTTTTTTTCAGATTATCAAGGTTCATGTAAACAGCTAGAAGCATAATATTTAATTAATGTCGCTTCTTCTAAATTGTAAATGTCATCATATGTTTTAGTTGTTAATTGAAGAACAAGTAATTGAAAATGGTGATATCATTTAAATGCTGATGTAAGTAATTATCATTGTCTTGAGCAGTATTTCTGAGTATCTCCCATGAAGTTTAAATGAAAACCAATTGACATAATTGATAAGGCATTTGAAAAATGCAAACTTGGTAAAGAAAAGAAGATCCATTCTAACAGCCTTATTAAATTGCAAATTGTCCAATTGAATAGGGCTCTATTTAAGCACATAGCATATTTTTTTTACAGAAGTCTTTAGTTAGTGAACTTCTATCCAAAAGCAAACTTTTCACTAACTAAAAACTTCTGTAAAACATATATGCTATGTGCTTAAATAGAGCCCTATTCAATTGGCCAAATTCCAATTTAATAAGGCTGTTAATATGGTTCATGAAACGTATGTGGTTTTGCCTGAATGCGTCATAAACCGTGTAAATAAGTATGTATCTTTTTAGTTCTTTTAATTGTAGTAATCACAGCAACTGACATGGACATTCATGAAATGATATGTGTTATTTTTTTTCTGTTGGGTTGAATGTTCCATAGCAATAGGAATAGCCTGTCTTTCAATGTTTCTTTGCTGTCTTTCATTGTAAGTATAAAGAAAAAAAAACAGTCTTGATTGTTTCTCCTTTGAATTGAGTATAATCAGTAGTAAAGCCTGTATGTCACCAAAGTGCTTTGTTGGATTCTTCTTCATGTCTTTGTAACAAAAGTAATTTGTAAAAGAAGTGGATCATTGAGGCATATAATTACATGTAATCTGTCAGGCATCTTGATTTCTTTAAACATATTCTACATGTTGATTTACAGTGCCTATGCTCTATGCCAAATCTCACTTGACAGTATGCTGTCTCAAAAATATGTTTCTTTTTTTTTTTTTTTTTTTTTATGGGGTACATACAGATTAGCTTGAAATTCATCTCAGATACTGGTGGTACTGATGGTAATTCCCATAATGGTTATTATTAGTTACGGTTGCATTAATAATATCGGGATGAAAGCACCTTAAGTAGTTTCTGTATGTATCAAAAATGCATATTATGACATGAACACAGGGGCAAGGTATGGAAAACCCCACATCTGGGAAAGGAGGATATGGCATGGAGACCCATACTGCTTGTTTCACTTGCCATCACTTTGCCTTAAAGATAAGATTATACATTTAAGGGAAGATCCAACTGGGATATTAAACAAGTAAATGTATGGCAAGCACAATCTGGAAGAGTGTAGGGCACTAGTGATTATGTTAAAGAAGTCAAACATATTTAAAAAAAAGAAAAAGCCTCCTGCACAACAATTGAATTACCAAACCCATATTTATAATATAATATTTTGGAGGGTGCTCCTTGTATTTTTCAGTAATTGAGAAGCCAAAAAATACCATACGTTTAGGGCACTCACTTAATGATACCAAATTCTAGGAAGCCAACTAGTTTTAAGAGTTTTTTTTTATTATATTTTTTAATTTTCAACATTCATAAAAGACAAAATACATAAAAAAGAGTACATAACATATACACATACTTGTACAGAATAGATTAAATTTACAAAGAAAAGCTGCATTTCTTGCACAGTATGTTCATTCTAAATGTTTTCCATACTCTTTTTCTATCCCTTTATTTTTTCCCTATATAAGGAAAAGGAAAAAAAAAAAAAAAAAAAAAAAAAAAAAGGGAAACTAGTTTGAAAAGTTAAATTTAAAGTTAATTACATTTTAAAAAAGTGATGTTAAAATTTGTCACTACTTTAGGCGTTTGTTTCAATATTCTCCAGTTATATTATTTATAATTGAATAAAGTAGCTTTTATATTGTAAAATTAGAGAATCAAAAGCAAGTGGGATATCTTAATGATATTGTTGGTAGTAACAGTCCCAAATTACTATTAGTTATATATCCCATAATGCAATCATATCTACCAGTAATATATATGCAATATATCACTAATATGGCTACACAAATCAAGAAATGATATAACACAGGGATTACATTCTGTGTGGATCAATGCGGACAGTAACAGGTTTCCCTGGCATCGGCTTCAAACAGAGAGGTCTCATGTCTCTGAAGGAACTGAATCTCCTTCAGAGACATGAGACACAAACAACCACCACATTTTTATCATTTTCATCCTTCCTACTTTATAAGCTCCACTAACGAATAATATATAGTTACATAGTTACATAGGCCCTCATTCTATTATCGGCCGTAAATCGGCCGTAAGGCTGCTGTCACGATCTGCTTCTTCAAGGGGGCTTGATATGAACCTAGTTCAAACCTACCCCAGCAGAATCATGTACTTCCTGATCTCTGTGGCACAAAAGATGGCTTCTGAAGATTGCAAGGCCCAAAAGCTACAGGCAGAGATAGGGGTACTTAGTGGCCCATAGCAAGACCACTCCCCAAGTCAGGATACAACACACAGAAATAGTCTCACACCTTGTTTATGTGAAAACTATATTGCAACCTTTATTGAATGAACAAAACAACATATTTATACTCTCCAATACCACACCCTTGTGTACATTTGTGTATGTGTGATGTCAGACCATCTGGCTTGCAACCTTGGGCTATCAAAGTTCTTGAGATCACATTCATTAGATAACCTTTATGTTAAACTCAAGTGTTTGCCCAGGACCACTTGAAGCACATGCATCTGTCTTGACCCAAGGTCTGCATGTTTGAGTGTGCAATGATCTGCAGCTAACTTCTATCCAGAGCATTTCTACCAATTCCACATATGTTCTATATAACATTTTTCCTCATAATATATTATAACTAGGATACCTAATAACCATGTACAGGCAACATATAACCGCACAATAACACATAATCCCAATGCAACAATGTCATGCTCCCTTGGACATACTCACAAACCACTGACAATATGAGTCCTTAAACAATTAAATCATGACAGCTGCGATTCCGTTACCTCGCAATTCTATGAAACGGCCCGCAAGGATCTCCTCTTACGGCCGGCCGGATATCTTGCAACCGGCCGTAAGCTCAGAAATCTTTAAAGTCAAAAATAAATTCAAGACAGCACTGTAAAGCTCTGTAAATGCTAGGGATCATATTGGGGGACATGAGGATTAATAGTAACCCACTCTCAAGATTGCACATCAGCCCAAATCCAAGTTTACATTAACGGTTTATTTTCCGGCCGCAGCGTGGCCGGGTCTGAGGTGCTCCAAGCACTCTGGACTTTTTACATGGATATTTGACATATATAAAAAAAAATTTTTTTTACGGATTTGAGTATAGGGGAATATTGTGCTATTTTTACTAACACCTACAATCACTTTATAGTCTCCTCAGAGTGCAGGATGGCTTTATTTCGGCTTTATAATGTGCTTAATTGGTGCTAGCGGGACCTTTTTCCTGCAAGTAAGCTGCGGCTCGCTTTTAGCCTTGCAGAGAGGGTTCCCGGAGCAATAGAATAGCAACCGGGCTTTTCTTGTGGCCGAAACTCTTGCGGCCGTTTTAGATCAAAGGCTTTCCTCCGGCGCGTGCGGCCGCAAGGGATAGCAAGGCGCCGGCCGCAAGCCTGCCGGAATCCCCTGCCGGAGGGAAATAGAATAGCCGAATAGCTTGCGGCCAGTCCTTGCGGCCCCGCATCTCCTACGGCCGTTAATAGAATGAGGCCCATAGTAATTTAGGTTGAAAAAAGACTTTAGTCCATCAAGTTCAACCTTTTTAGATCTCCTCTGATCTGCAATGTGCGGATTTATTGTTAATTTATCCAGATGAAGGCAAACAACAACAACAAAAAACAGTGAAACTTTGGCAATTGTCTCAACAGGGAAAAAAATATATACAATTCCTTCCTGACCCCAGATACTGGCGATCGGATCCATCCCTGGATCAATACTTCCTCTCTATTTATCCAGGATAGCCCTTAATGCCCTTTTTATTTAAACATACAGTATATCCAATCCCTTTTTAAAGTTATCTATCGAATACGCTGTCACCACCTCCTTTGGTAGAGAATTCTACAGACTAACCACCCTTAATGTGAAGAACCCTTTTCTCTCTTTAAGATGAAATCTTTTTACTTCTAATCTCAAGGGGTGTCCCCTTGTCAGTTGAAAACCTCTTGGCACAAAAAGTTCCCTTGACAAAGCCTTGTATTGACCCTGGATGTATTTATATAAGGTAATAATATCACCTCTTAGATGCCTTTTTTTCTAGAGTAAATAAGTTTAATTTGGTTAGTCTTTTTTCATAACTTAGCCTCTCCATCCCCCTTATTCGTTTTGTTGCCCTTCTCTGTACTTTTTTCCAGTTCTAAAAACACTTTTTATGCAGTGGTTCCCAAAATTGTACTCCATATTCCAAATGAGGGCATACTAGGGATATGTATAGTGGGAGAATTATATTTGCTTCCCTTGCTTTTATACCCTTTCCAATAAATGCTAATATTTTACTTGCCTTTGCAGATGATGCTTGGCATTGAGCACTGTTAACTAGGCGACTGTCCACAACCACTCCCAAGTCCCTTTCAATATCTGATACCCCTAGATTTGTTCCATTAAGATTATAAATTGCATGGCTATTTTTCCTTCCCAGATGCATAATTTTACATTTATTTGTATTCATATTAAATCTCATCTGCCACTTAGATGCCCATTCCTCTAATTTATGCAAATCACTTTGGAGGGAAAATACATAATTTTCTGATTTAATTACCTTGCACAACTTTGTGTCATCAGCAAAAATGGAGACACCACACTCCAATCCCACTTCCAAGTCATTAATAAATATGTTAAAAAGGAGGGGACCTAATACTGAACCCTGAGGAACCCCACTTACCCCATTAGTCCAATCCGAGTATGTTCCATTCACCACAACCCTTTACTTCCTGTCTTTTAGCCAGCTCTTAAACCATAAGCAAATATTTATGGCAATTCCTGTATCCCTTAGTTTGCTCAATAGTCTCCCATGTGGCACTGTATCAAAAGCCTTTGCAAAATCCAAATAGACTACATCCACTGAGTTGCTTTGATACAAGTTACTACAAACTCTTCAAAGAAACTAATTAGGTTTGTTTGACATGACCCATCCTTTATAAATCCATGTTGGCTCCTACTTGAATAGATATATTCTTATATATTATCCCTTATTAACTCTTCTAAAAGCTTTCCCACTACCGAAGTGAGACTCACTGGTCTATAATTCCCCGGATTTGCTCTTGCTCCCTTCTTAAATATAGGTATCACCTCTGCCTTTTTCCAGTCATCTGGTAGAGACCCTGTGTTGAGTGAATCTTGAAAAATTAGATATAATGGTTTTGCTATTACAGAGCTCAGTTCCCTCACTACTCTTGGATGTATTCCATCAGGACCTGGGGCATTATTAACATTTATTTTTTCCAACCTCTTTTTGATTTCTTCTTGCATTAACCAGTTATTTGGTGAAGGTAGTGTAGCCACATTATGTTGCAGTGTGCCAACCACCACTACCTCCCTTGTATATGCCGAAGAAAAGAACATATTTAGCACATCTGCCTTTTCCTGGTCACTAATTATCAGACGACCTGTGTCACTTTGTAATGTTCCTATAGCTTCCTTCCTGGCCTTCTTCCCATTAATATATTTAACAAATATTTTAGGGTTAGTCTTACTCTCCTTTGCAACTAACTTTTCATTTTCAATTTTAGCCAGTCTAATAGCCCTTTTGCAAGCTTTGTTGTTTTCCTTGTACTTACGTAAAGCAGTCTCTGTCCCATTCGTCATTCATAAAGAGATGCATATGAAAAGAGAAAAACCCAAAGTGGATTATAATATACATAAGGAAATAAATCCCTTAATGAAATTAATTTGGTTGGGAAAAAAAAGTTGCAAATGCAACTCTAAGCTGCTTGTTGATCTGGGATATATAAGAATACATATATTAGTCCAATAATTGGCAAAATTATTATTTGACAGATCCATAACTGGTTAGATTCTAAGGATCAAGCAGGTTAAATATGTATCTGTAATAAGTTATGTTACTGATAGAGGTGTAAAAACCCCTAGATGAATTAGCCCAGACACTTATGCTTACTAATTATTAATCTAAGCATACTAAGGATACATGTACTCCTGTATTACTATAAGGTTATAAATGCAACTATCAGAGATTGATTATTAATGAGCTTGAACATGCTAGGAATACATGTATGGTTCTGATGATTATAAAGGCTTTACATGATAGAAATCAGGTACCTATCATATACACATTAACCTGTGATTGTTAAATAGATTACATTGTTTTATAAGTAAATTGACAAAAAAAATAAAACAATATTTACTTGAGGATAAAATGGATTATAATACACATATTTTATCCTATGTAATAAGAAAGTAAAATGTGAAAATTGAGAACAATAATAAGGAAGTGAAGGAAAATAAAATTGTTTTATTTTTATTTTGTGATATAATGTACTAATGTTGTTAAGTTTACCTAAGTTGCTAGTATGGGAAAAATGGCAACTCTTCCACTGTTATTGAGAAACAGTTGTGTAAGGATATAATAGTGAACAGAATAAAAACAATGAATGAAGTTAATATACATGACCAATAGCACAATACTATACAAAACATATGCAGCCTTATTAAATTGTGATTCAGACAATTGAAAAGGGCTCTATTTAAGCACATAGCATATTACTTTTACAGAAGTTTTTAGTTAGTGAACTTCTATCCAAAAGCAAGGTCTTCACTAACTAAAAAACTTCTGTAAACAAAAATATGCTATGTGCCTAATAGAGCCTTTGCAATTTGCCGAATCGCACTTTAATAAGGCTGATGGTATACATTTGTTATGTTACCTCTTACATTCAGGCCCAGATTCACCAAAAGGCAGACTAGGCAAGAGCCTAGAGGCACCTACATGCAGGGGGCGCCATGAGTTTGCAGTTAAAATGTACAGAGACAGTTTTAAACATAGATTGTGGCATGAAGGGCTATGCCTTGGGGGTGGGAATATCAAAGCTGAACTCTGATTTGCTGAATTGTACTGCTTATCAAGATAATTTATTTTTTCCTTATAAAGCATGCTGGGAGATGTAATATCAATTACACAAAAAACAACAACCACCTTCCCTATTCTTCCTGCATGTCTCTCAGAGCAGTGCCCTAGGGAGTTTACAGAGCTAGCATTTTCAATGTGAGACAGTGATACAAATAAGGTAAATTGCAAAACATATATTGCCCCTTTATCTCATGAATTTCATTGTAAACAACAGAGCAGTTTTTGAAAAGCTGGATCAAACAGCAGACTGAATATTCTACTATATATTTGTACATTTTTTATCACTGTCCTTTTTCAAAAATGTGTGCCATGTTTGTTAATATTTATTTCATTTGTGATCATACAAGAATAGTCACATTATAAGGTTGATTATTGTTTAATATCGGTGTTATTTATACTCTGTAACAAATTCTGATTGCCAGCAGATACCTTTTTAGCTTTCAGAACAATATAGTAAATATTATAACTCCTCAATAGGAAACCTCAAAACATGCTCCAAATATTTTGAAAAGCATTGAAGCAGTATGATATTAATAACGACTTTACATATAACATGAGAAAATTATGTCATCCAGGATATTACTTATGATATTATACTAGACCCCTATGATGTCACTTAATGCATTAACAATTGTACACTTTGTAAAGTTGTGAACTTTGAAGGTTTATATATTTCCAAATGGAGCTGATTATTTAAATATATATGGCTAAACCTATTTTCCAGTGTACAAGTCATCATAGTTAATTGTTAAAAATTGTATGGGCACAATGCATTGAGGTCACATTAACAAAAGTTTATAATCATGTTTTGTAGGTGGGTCAGAAAGGCTGACTGACCGGTCAATATTGCAGACTTCAATGTTAGTTTACTGTAGGAAATAGCATTTTTTTAAAACATTTAATTTATGTGGGACCTCCACTGTGTCACTTTAACACAAACTATAATATTACATACAGTGGCAAAGCTAGGGGGCACAGGGGGTGAGACACAATTTTTTTGTGTTGAGAGAGGCGGCAGCCGCAACAAACTCAGGGACCTCCCCGGGCGGCAAAAGAGCTAGCTATGCCACTGATAGCATTTATTTGTATTGAGGGGAGGAGCACCAGACGAGCCGCTGGTGTATATCGGCCTTGCTTACATCCCAGTGTAAATAAGATATAAAATACTATTGCATCTCCATGTTTTCCATTTTTGCCTATCATGTTCCCAATGTGACAGCAATCCCCACCAATTAATTTAATATAATTAGATATATATAGAATGCAGCCTCCGTGTACTTTATTTTTTTTATATGGTTTTAGTAGGTTTATATATATACCTGTATATATTTTTTAACTGGAATGTGTACCCAGCAGAGCTTTACATACAAATAATCGAATATATTATCTGCTGCTATGTGTATTAATAGGTGTTTATGGTATCTATTCAGGGCTTTCATATTTCGTGAGGAGAAGATGTCAAAGATCGCTGACTGCAGGGTTATGTGAAAATGTAATTTATGGGTTTTGGGACAATAGTGGCTAACCTTTAACACTGTGGTATCTAATTGTGCCCTTCACAGGCCTTTATAATGGAGATCTGGGATTTATTTAACTGCCTTCCGTAAAAAAATATATCTATTATACTGTGACACCAGAATAGGAAATTATTTTTTCCCCAACATTAAAACATATCAGTAGTTTGTGGTTCAAGAATAAAGAAAAGTAGGTTGATAGAGAGATCAAGTAGTTTCTCCCCCCCAAAAAAAAAAATTTTTTTAACTTGTGTAATAGGAGTAGCAATCATATAACAAATCTATTTTATCAGCAGATACATTATGTATTATTTACAGTTATGAGCCAATTTCACTATTGCAAAACAATTTTGATGCAGAAAATGAGTACGCTTTTAGACATATTTTACTTAATTTTAAGTTGTCATGTGAAGCAGATTTTAGAGAGTTTTACATTTTCTAAAGTGTAGCTTGTTTTCTAATTAAGCTTTTATACCTTCAAAGTAGGCTTTATTTTGTCTCTGTAGTTATAATGAAAAACCTTGTATTTTTCTGTAACTGAAGCTCCCAAACCCTCTTTGCAGACTTTATAAGGACTAGTTGTTTTTGGTCCCAGAAATGAAATGATTATTGGATGTCCTGGGGATTGGACGTGGTTAAAGCAGTCTGTTATTCCAGTCACTTTGGGCCAATGCTGGCTGCAAGAGAGAAGTTGTCACTCCTAAGGAAACAAAGCTACATTGATACTTCTCTCTCCTTAAATGAAGCCAACCCAGTCCACTGTATTTCAATCCTAAATCCCTTTACTAGTACTTCATTCTATGCTCATTGCTGCAACATCCAGATCATCAAGAGGTCTCAAAGACAAAAGTAACATTCACCAAAAAAAGCAGGTACGTTGCCTTTTCTTACAGCTTTGGATTGTACACAATGTGATTATATTACAGAACTAGCCAAGAAACCAATGTGAGTGCTTGTACAATAACGTAGACTGTAAGTGATGTATTAATGCAACAAATGCCCACCATTACCAGATGTCCAGATGATGCTTCATTGTGCCAATGCCAAACAATGCATTAGAATGACCTCATGATAACAGCATAGGTGCACGGGTGTAGTCCCATTAACACTTTTAAAGTCTGATGAATGTAATCAGAGTGGGAGATGTAAATACTGTGATCAAGTGCACCCCTAACGTGAGCTTGAATGCAAAGCACTACTGAAAAAGATGCTATACAGTAGTATCCTACTGAAGACTTCCTCATTGTGCAATGTATGATATTGATTCCATATGTAAATCATGTAGAAAATTGTTTGCTTTGCCTTTATGATCATTTCCTTTACATAAAAGTATTATTATATACCATAGCACTTCACATTTTCCTCATCATTTTGCAGCCAAGAGTGTTCTAGTCATTCAAAAATGTTAACTCTTCGAATGCAAAAGAATTTGCTTTCCAACATAAAGTTAGATTCCATTACTGTAAATACATTTATTAACAATGTATTTACAGTATTTATTTAAGTTTATTTGTAAAAAAAACTAAATTTATTTCCAGGTATAATGAGTGAACATCTTAAGTGACACCCAAGAATTTCATAGTTACTTTAAAAATACTACAGAGTCTAAACACTAATAGGAAAAATATAACTCTGCATTATGTCTGGAATGAGAGGTGATTTTTGGAATAGATGTCTAAGAGACGTATGTCTGGAATGAGAGGTGATTTTTGGAATAGATGTCTAAGAGACGTATGTCTGTAATGAGAGGTGATTTTTGGAATAGATGTCTAAGAGACGTATGTCTGTAATGAGAGGTGATTTTTGGAATAGATGTCTAAGAGACGTATGTCTATAATGAGAGGTGATTTTTGGAATAGATGTCTAAGAGACAGATGTCTATAATGAGAGGTGATTTTTGGAATAGATGTCTAAGAGACGTATGTCTGGAGTGAGGGGTGATTTTTGGAATAGATGGCCATTGATGTCTTCTACAAAGATGCAATTCATCTTCAGTAACTTGCAGCCCAATATGTAGTTTTTCTCACATTGCATACACTTGATGAGTACAATGCTTTACTCAGGTGAGCATAGCTTGTCATTCAACAGAATCTAAATGTAATAAAATATGTTAGAGGAAAAGGGTAGCAGTGCAAGATTGCTTATTCACTTAAAGGGACTCACACTATGCAACATTAATTATCTTTGAAACAATATCTTTTAGAATGTATTTTCCTATTGTGTACCTAATTTTTTTATTAATGAATCTTTTGTAGGTGTGTCATTATTTATGTGAGTGTATTAAATAGTTTGTTATAAAAATATGGTACAAGACAATCAAAGCTAATGTGAAATGCAGAAATATAGCTTCTTAACACCACACAACCCCTTTAATTAACCCTGTTTAATATGCCCTTCTGACATTATTGAGACAACCTTATTCACTTTTTATATTGTGTTTATATTGGCCTGCGTACCAGTTCGAGTTTGCAAAGATCTCTCTGTGGTTGCAACATTGCCAAAAAAAACTAGTTGACGCCAAGCAACTGAGGCTGTTTTTTACACTATCCTCCATCAGTTCTCTCTGGGCTCATAGGAACAAGAGTGCTGTATTGAAGATTCACACTGTATGCCTTTTACATGCTCTATTTAGGTGGTTTTAAGTAAATGTGAACTTGGATTCTACTTTGCAAGTTTAAAGGACCACTGTACTGCTGTAAACAACATGAGCTAGATATTTTAGTTAGGCTTTGATCATTAATAACATTCATATTTAATTATTTTTTTTAAAAAAAGAGCAATCAATGTTTAACTTACTTTCAATGTTCATCTCAGCTACTGCTGGCATCCGCCCTCTATAAGGTCAGTAGGGAGGTGGCTTTGTCTAGCAAGCAGCTGTTAAATTTTCAGACAAAACATTTACCAACACAGTGATCTCCATTGGCTGGATATTTCCATTAAAGAGGTATTCCTTGGAAGTGATCTATTGGGGCAGCCTATCAGTGATTGTATATTCTCCTATCAAATCTAATTGTCCTTAAAACCATTTAGATCTGTTTCCTAGCCATACCCTCCCCTCAATAAACTTATCAGGGTGGAGACAAACACCAAGCTAGAGGCAGACTGTAATATTTGAAAATGTATTTATAGTGATGTCGCGAACATAACATTTTCTGTTCGCGAACCCCAAACGCGAACCGCCGCAAATGTTCGTGAACCGGCGAACCCGGCGAACCGCCATAGACTTTAAATAGGCAGGCGGATTTTAAAAAACCCACAGGGACTCGTTCTGGCCACAATAGTGATGGAAAAGTTGTTTTAAGGGGACTAACACCTGGACTGTGGCATGCCGGAGGGGGATCCATGTAAAAACTCCCACGGAAAATTACATAGTTGATCCAGAGTCTGGTTTTAATCCATAAAGGGCATAAATAACCTAACATCACCCTCCATCATCATCCTCCCCTGTATCTCTTTACCCCTTCCCTCATCATCCTCCCCTGTGTGTCTTTCTTCCCTTCCTCATCAAACTCCCCTGTGTCTCATCCCCCCTCCCTCATCATCCTCCCACCTCCCTCATAATCCTCCCCTGTATCTCTTTACCCCCTCCCTCATCATCCTCTTCTGTGTCTCTTCCCCCCTCCCTCATCATCCTCCCCTGTGTCTCTTTTCCCCCTCACTCATCATCTTCCCCTGTGTCTCTTCCCCTCCTCCCTCATCATCCTCCCCTGTGTCTCTTTCCCCCCTTCCTCATCACCCTCCCCTTTGTCTCATTTCCCCTCCCTCATCATCCTCCCACCTCCCTCATCATCCTCCCCTGTATCTCTTTACCCCCTCCCTCATCATCCTCCCCTGTGTCTCTTCCCCCCTCCATCATCATCCTCCCCTGTGTCTTTCCCCCCTCCCTCATCATCCTCCCCTGTGTCTCTTTTTTTCCTCCCTCATCATCTTCCCCTGTGTCTCTTCTACCCTCCCTCATCATCCTCCCCTGTGTCTCTTTCCCCCCTTCATCACCCTCCCCTGTATCTCTTTACCCCCTCCCTCATCATCCTCCCCTGTGTCTGTTCCCCCCCTCCCTCATCATCCTCCCCTGTGTTTCTTCCCCCCTCACTCATCAGAGACACAGGGATAAGTGTGAGGGGTGTTAGGGTAAGAGGTGTTAGGGATAAGGGTGAGGGGGTTAGGTGTTAGGATGAGGGGTGTTAGGGCTAAGTGTGAGGGGTGTTAGGGTGAGGGGTGTTAACGATAAGTGTAAGGGGTGTTAGGGTGAGGCATGTTAGGAACAAGTGTGAGGGGTGTTAGGTCTTAGGGATAAGTGTGAGAATGTTAGGGTTAGGTGTTAGGTTGATGGGTGTTATGGAGAAGTGTGAGGGGTGTTAGGGTTAGGGTAAGGGGTGTTAGGGATAATTGTGATGGGTGTAAGGGTAAGGGATGTTAGGGTTAGGTGTTAGGGTAAGGGCTGTTAGGGATAAGTGTAAGGGGGTATTAGGGTTAGGTGTTAGGGTGAGGGGTGTTAGGGTTAGGTGTTAGGGTAAGGGCTGTTAGGGTTAGGTGTTAGGGATAAGTGCGAGGGGTGTTAGGTGTTAGGGTGAGGGGGGGTAGGGATAAGTGTTAGGGATAAGTGTGAGGGGTGTTAGGGTTAGGGTAAGGGGTGTTAGGGATAAGTGTGAGGGGTGTTAGGGTTAGGTGTTAGGATGAGGGGTGTTAGGGATAAGTGTAAGGGGTGTTAGGGTTAGGTGTTAGGGTGAGGGATGTTAGGGTTAGGTGTTAGGGATAGGTGTGAGGGGTGTTAGGGTTAGGGTGAGGGGTGTTAGGGATAAGTGTGAGGAGTGTTAGGGTGAGGGGTGTTAGGGATAAGTGTGAGGGGTGTTAGGGTTAGGTGTTAGGGTGAGGGGTGTTAGGGATAAGTGTAAGGGGTGTTAGGGTTAGGTGTTAGGGTGAGGGATGTTTTGGTTAGGTGTTAGGGATAAGTGTGAGGGGTGTTAGGGTTAGGTGTTAGGGTGAAGGGTGTTAGGGATAAGTGTTAGGGATAAGTGTGAGGGGTGTTAGGGTTAGGGTAAGGGGTATTAGGGATAAGTGTGAGGGGTGTTAGGGTTAAGTGTTAGGATGAGGGGTGTTAGGGATAAGTGTAAGGGGTGTTAGGGTTAGGGTGAGGGGTGTTAGGGATAAGTGTGAGGGGTGTTAGGGTTAGGTGTTAGGGTGAGGGATGTTAGGGTTAGGTGTTAGGGATAAGTGTGAGGGGTGTTAGGGTTAGGGTAAGGGGTGTTAGGGATAAGTGTGAGGGGTGTTAGGGTTAGGTGTTAGGGTGAGGGATTTTAGGGTTAGGTATAAGTGTGAGGGGTGTTATGGTTAGGGTAAGGGGTGTTAGTTATAAGTGTGAGGGGTGTTAGGGTTAGGGTGAGGGGTGTTAGGGATAAGTGTGAGGGGTGTTAGGGTTAGGGTGAGGGGTGTTAGGGATAAGTGTGAGGGGTGTTAGGGTTAGGTGTTAGGGTGAGGGATGTTAGGGATAAGTGTAAGGGGTGTTAGGGTTAGGTGTTAGGGTGAGGGATGTTAGGGTTAGGTGTTATGGATAAGTGTGAGGGGTGTTAGGGTTAGGGTGAGGGGTGTTAGGGATAAGTGTGAGGGGTGTTAGGGTTAGGTGTTAGGGTGAGGGATGTTAGGGTTAGGTGTTAGGGATAAGTGTGAGGGGTGTTAGGGTTAGGGTGAGGGGTGTTAGGGATAAGTGTGAGGGGTGTTAGGGTTAGGGTCAAGGGTGTTAGGGATAAGTGTAAGGGGTGTTAGAGTTAGGGTGAGGGATGTTAGGGTTAGGTGTTAGGGATAAGTGTGAGGGGTGTTAGGGTTAGGGTAAGGGGTGTTAGGGATAAGTGTGAGGGGTGTTAGGGTTAGGTGTTAGGGTGAGGGGTGTTAGGGTTAAGTGTAAGGGGTGTTAGGGTTAGGTGGTAGGGTGAGGGATGTTAGGGTAAGGTGTTAGGGATAAGTGTGAGGGGTGTTAGGGTTAGGGTGAGGGGTGTTAGGGATAAGTGTGAGGGGTGTTAGGGTTAGGTGTTAGGGTGAGGGGTGTTAGGGATAAGTGTAAGGGGTGTTAGGGTTAGGTGTTAGGGTGAGGGATGTTAGGGTTAGGTGTTAGGGATAAGTGTGAGGGGTGTTAGGGTTAGGGGTGTTAGGGATAAGTGTGAGGGGTGTTAGGGTTAGGTATTAGGGTGAGGGGTGTTAAGGATAAGTGTAAGTGGTGTTAGGGTGAGGCATGTTAGCAATAAGTGTGAGGGGTGTTAGGTCTTAGGGATAAGTGTGAGGGGTGTTAGGGTTAGGTGTTAGGTTGATGGGTGTTATGGATAAGTGTGAGGGGTGTTAGGGTTGGGTGCTAAGGTGAGGGGAGGATGATGATAAGGGGGGGACGAGACACAGGGGTGTCCTTGCAGCAGAGATCAAAAGAGTCCTTCAGGACTGTATTGCACACTGTGTACAGTAGCCTAGCTATGGTTTTCCCTATTGATGCAGTATCACCTACACTCAGCCTCCTCTCAGTAAGACTGCAAGTTAGTTATGATTCCAAAATGGCTGCTGTTCATGAGTTAGAAGGGTCTGGAAGGCAGGGTATGATGCTGATTGGCTGGAATGTGTCTGCTGACTGTGAGTTGCAGGATCAAAATTTGCTCAATGATAAAGTATATGGGGCGGGTCGAATATCGCATATGTTCGCAGTTCGCCGCGAACCCGAACATGCTATGTTCGCCAGGAACAGTCCGCCGGCGAACTATTCACGTCATCTCTATGTTTTTAATATGGGAGATTGCTATGGAAGTGTTGTACCTTTTATTTCATGATGCAAACTAACACAAAAAAATCCAATTGTGGACCTTTTCTGTTATCTGTCTGCCATGCTGCTGCGGCACATCCCACTGCTGCACTCCTCACACTTTGTTGACTTTGTTCTTAGGGTTAGGTTTAGGGTCAAGCTTAGGGGTTAGAGTTAGAGATTAGGGTTAGGATTAGGGTTAGGGTAGTGGCAGATAACAAGTTCTATAAAGTATAAGAGTGGTGAGTTGGTGCAATGGCATGTGTCAGGCAGATTCACAATTTTTAATAATAACTTGTAATGAATATAGACTGTAAAAATAAATAAAAATGTTCAAAATAATGCTGATCCTGTTATATCCTACCATACAGAATTTTTCATGCTCTGTTTTCAGGCTTCTGTCCAGGTGGATTATTATCTATAGTTTATTACACCAGATGTTGTTTGATAGTGAATTACATATCCAGTGAAGTAAACTTAACAAATAGAAGGCATTAAAATACAAAACATAGAAATGAGTGAGACAGAAGGGGGGAGGGAGAGGGAGAAAAGGAGTGAGATAGAAGAGGGAGGGAGAGTGAAGAAAGGAGATAGACAGAAGGGGGAGGGAGTGATAGGGAAGAAAGAAGAGAGACAGAAGGGGAGGAAAGGAGAGAGTCAGAAGGGCGAGAGAGAGAGACGGAGGAAAGGAGTGAGACAGAAGGGGGAGAGAGAAGGAGGAAAGGAGTGTGACAGAGGGGGGAAGGAGAGAGAGGGAGGAAAGGAGTGAGACAGAAGGGGGGAGGAAGAGGGATCCACCGGAGCCCACCATTCACTAGCTACATTACTGCCAAGAGCACTGAGATAGTGGTTTATGAACATGAACTTGTCTCTCTTTCTCTCTCATTGGTTAGCAGAGGGTTATCTATATAGGCTTATACAGATGAATTACAGTCCAGATGGTCTCCGGAATTTAAATTGTATTAACATCAATGGGTTTGCTCATCACCAGACTCAAGAACTTTAGCTGGATGAAGGGGCCAGTTTGTGCCCTCAATGCTTGCTATGTAACTCTACTCAGTTAGCTAGGAGAGAGAGGGAGGAGAGAGAAGGCAGAGACGGCAGAGGCGAGAGAGAGTGTATGTGTGAGTGTGCGTGTATGAGTGTGTGTGTATGTCTGAGTGTGGGTGTATGTCTGTGTGAGTTTGCATGTCTGTGTGTATGGGAGAGAGTGTGTCTGTGTGCGTGAGTGAGTGTCTGTGTTTGTGTGAGTGTGTCTCTGTGAGTGAGTGTCTAAGTGTGAGTTTAGCTAGGAGAGAGAGGGAGGAGAGAGAAGGCAGGGACGGCAGAGGCGAGAGAGAGTGTATGTGTGAGTGTGCGTGTATGAGTGTGTATGTCTGAGTGTGGGTGTATGTCTGTGTGAGTTTGCATGTCTGTGTGTGTGGGAGTGAGTGTGTCTGTGTGCGTGAGTGTCTGTGTTTGTGTGAGTGTGTCTCTGTGAGTGAGTGTGTGTGAGTGTCTAAGTGTGAGTTTCGCTAAGAGAGAGAGGGAGGAGAGAGAAGGCAGGGACGGCAGAGGCGAGAGAGAGTGTATGTGTGAGTGTGCGTGTATGAGTGTGTGTGTATGTCTGAGTGTGGGTGTATGTCTGTGTGAGTTTGCATGTCTGTGTGTGTGGGAGTGAGTGTGTCTGTGTGCGTGAGTGTCTGTGTTTGTGTGAGTGTGTGTGAGTGTCTAAGTGTGAGTTTGTGTCTGTCTGAGTGTGAGTGTGTCTGTGTGAGTGAGTGAGTGTGTCTGTGTGAGTGATAGTGAGTGTGTCTGTGTGCGTGTCTGAGTGTTTGAGTATGTCTGAGTGTGTGAGTGTCTGAGTGTGAGTGAGTGTGTCTGTCTGAGTGTCTGAGTGTGTGTCTCAGTGTGTGAGTGCCTGAGGGTATGTCTGAGTGTGAGTGTCTGGGTGTGAGTGAGTGTGTCTGTCTGACTGTGAGTGTGTGTGTGTCTGAATGTGTGTCTGAGTGTGAGTGTCTGTGTTTGTGAGTGTATCTCTGTGAGTGTGTGTTTGTGAGTGTCTGAGTGTGTGTCTGTGTGAGTGTGTCTGTGTGAGTGTGTATGTGTGAGTGTCTGTTTGCGTGTCTGAGTGTGAGTGTCTGAGTGTGAGTGAGTGGGTCTGTGTTTGTGTGAGTTTATCTCTGTGAGTGAGTGTGTGTGTGTCTGAGTGTGAGTGTGTGTCTGTGTGAGTGAATGAGTGTGTATGTGTGAGTGTGTATGTCTGTGTGAGTGAGTCTGGGGGAGTATGTGTGTCTGTGTGAGTGAGTGTGTATGTCTGTGTGAGTGTATGTATGTGTGTGTGAGTGTGTATGTATGTGTGAGTGTTTGTGTGAGTGAGTCTGTGTGTGTGTGAGTGAGTGAGTAAGTTTGTGAGTGAGTCTAAGTGAGTATGTGTGTGGGTGAGTGTGTGAGGGTGAGAGTGTGTCATGAAGCAATTCACTGGGTCTGGGGGAGGTCACTGGACAATTCTCTGGGGCTGGGAGAGGTCATGGGGCAATTCTATGGGGCTGGGGGGCAATTCACTGGGGCTGGGGGAGATCACAAGGCAATTTTCTGGGGCTGGGGGAGGTCACGGTGCAATTATCTGGGGCTGAGGGCCAATTTTTTTAGGGCAGGGGAGGTGATGAGGCAATTCACTGGGGCTGGGTGAGGTCACGGGGGAATTCTCAGGGGGAAATTCACTGGGTTTGGGGGAGGTCACAGGGCAATTCTCTGGGGCTGGGGGAAATTTCACTGGGGTTGGGGGAGGTCACAAGGCAATTACCTGGGCAATTCGCTGGGGTTGGGGGAGGTGATGGGGCAATTCTCTGGGGCTGGAGGGCAATTAACTGGGGGGTTGAGGGAGGTGATGGGGCAATTCTCTGGGGCTAGGGGGCAATTTACTGGGGTTGGGGGAGGTCATGGGGCAATTATATGGTGCAGGGGGGCAACTCACTGGGGTTGGGGGGGGGTGATGGGGCAATTCTCTGGGGCTGGGGGCAATTTACTGGAGCTGGGGGAGGTCACAGGGCAATTACCTGGGGCAGGTAGGCAATTCCATGGGGTTGGGGGAGGTGATGGGGCAATTCTCTGGGGCTGGGGGGCAATTCACTTGGGCTAGGGGAGGTCACAGGGCAATTACCTGGGGCAGGGAGGCAATTCACTGGTGCTGGGGTAGGTCATGGGGCAATTATCTGGGACTTGGAGGCAATTCACTGGGGCTGGGGGAGGTTACGGGGCAATTCTCTGGGGCTGGGGGGGCAATTCACTGCAGCTGGGGGAGGTCACAGGGCAATTCTCTGGGGCTGGGGGGAAATTCACTGGGGCTGGGGAAGGTGATGGGCAATTCACTGGTGCTGGGGGAGGTGATGGGGCAATTCACTGGGGCTGGGGCAGGTGATGGGGCAATTCACTGGGCCCGGGAACGGTGATGGGGCAATTCACAGAGGCTGGGGGAGGTCACAGGGCAATTCACTGGTGCTGGGGCAATTCACTGGGGCTGAGGGGTTACAGGGGCAAATCACTGGGGATGGGGGGTATCACCTGGGATGTAGCTAAAACAATCAGTGAATGAAGGGACAGAAATACAAAGGAAAGGAAAGTGTCTGACATCATGTGACTTCTCACAGTAAGGCAGACTACAGGTGATAACTGAGCATGTCTGCACAACCCCCAGGCAAAAAAAGAAACAATGTATAAGTTATGCTAATTATCCATGTCAATTTCAGGGGGTGTCAATATTGATAGAAAACTGTTTGCAAAAGCAAGAAATTCAGCAAACTTCAGGCTAGCGGTTTAACTGTTTATTTTGGATTTTTTTCATGCAAACAAATGTTTTTCAGACACTATAAACTCTCCTCTATCAGATGCATTAATAACCCAGCTCACTTTAATATACCTTTAACGTTTGTTGCAAGTAAATGTGATTAAATTTATCACAGTTTATATGTACTACAGTGCATTCTGGGGCAGCGTATCAGTCTGTGACATTATGTGTGATAATATGAAGGAGTTTGTGTGATAGTGTCACTCTATATAAAAAGGGTAATGTCTAAATGTATAACCATATATGTGTAACAGAATATTAAGTCTATGACAGTGTGAATGTGTCACGCTGAGTTTCCACATTCTAGCTGGCGCTGACTTAAATTCATATGTTGATGAAAAGAACCAAGTGAAAAGTAGTAAATACACTATACTTAGAGTTATATATAATGTACAGAAAGTTACACTATTGTGTTGTGTTGTTAATGAATGACAACTATAATATGGAGTGATTGTTGTCATAAGCTGTCTGGGATCAGGAACTGCAATCAAATGATCCACAACTGATGTTTGTATCTCTTGGTTTAGCCATTTGTATATTTATGTGGGAGAAGAGAGAGACCAGCAGCAATTACATATGATTAGCCGGCTGGGCAGGTTTCATGTGACTATATTTAACAGCCCCAGGGTGGTTGTTTTACCAGCTCTGAGTAGTGCCCATAAGGGATTTGGAAAAGGAGTCACTATTCTTCAAGGGCTATGACCAGTCTTAGTCGTAATTATTGGCATTGCTGTGTGGCACATATCAGCGGCTGACATGTGAAACAAGCTCAATAATTATTACCCTTTCCATGTATTTGTTAAATCTGTGAGTTGGTAATGTTAAACATCAGTAAAACATCTGGTGATTCTGCATCCATGTATAATATGAATGTTGTTCTTTAGAGCAGTGGTTCCCAACCCTTATATGGATCCAGGGACCAGCTGGCTACCATCTGAAACTTTCCTTGATCATCTTGATGCAAACCATTATTAATAGACTAGTTCATCAATAATATATTTAAACCAGTGACGTGTCTAATGGGTCAATCACTAATTATTAGTAATATATCTCTCCTAATTCTGGCCTCTTTCTCAGCCCACTTCTCATTTTCCATTCTCTCTGACCAGCAGGTAAGTTCCTGAGGACACTGCTTTAGATGGGATGAGACCACTTGGTAGAGCGTAGTCATTCTGAACAGTGAAGCTTCCTAAAGACCAAAGTACTCTAGCCATATCATCATGATCTGCTGTCTTATAATAGCCTACACTCATTATTTCTATTATTATGTTTCTGATGTTTTTGTATTTCTTTAATGTTGAAATTGTTATTTACATTGTAATTGTAACATTATTTGGAATAGTTATATTTTTGCAAAAGTGGAACAAAATAGTCAGTGAATGCCATCAAGAAATCATAGGCTAAGAGATTATTTGATATTCCTGGTATTAATTGTATTTGGGATTTGGAATTGGGAGGAAACCTTGAATGCACAGGAAGTTTCTTTAGAAATGTGGCAGTACTTTCCTTAGGTCTACTGAGAGATCATTAGTTTACAAGGACACACCTTCAGAAGACTGCAAGAAGCAGTGCGTTACATTGATGGATCTCTGCAATAAAGAATAATAGCATGTGTGACTACAGTGATCTGTTAAATACTTTTTAAAATTTCAATTTGTATTCCTGTTCAGTTTTCTTTGTCATTTTGTCTTTCAGACCTTTGCAGCAGAGTTTAATAATCGTAACTGTGCTTATTTGCATTATCATATACATAAAACTGGAACAAATATATAAATGTGTATAGATGAAATATTGATATCAGATCTGTATTTGACAACGGGAATTCTGTTATTTTAGAATAAACATGGGAATATATAATCAATGACTGACCAAAGATTCTTTGCAAAATACATCACTATTCTATTTTACCATACTGTTTATCAGTGGGCTGTAGTTGAAGTTCAATAAACATTACTTTTGGCACAATGATCATCAATGTCACTGCCCAT
This sequence comes from Discoglossus pictus, assembly GCA_027410445.1. Taxonomy (NCBI): domain Eukaryota; kingdom Metazoa; phylum Chordata; class Amphibia; order Anura; family Alytidae; genus Discoglossus; species Discoglossus pictus. Next base: position 109,795,227 of record CM050163.1, read on the forward strand.
GAATATATTACCGGATGTATGCCATCCACTCACTGGATTCAGTTTTTAAAGAGACACCATAACCACAAACCACACAGCCCTTTATAACAACATAGCCCCTCATTGTGTAAAGCCCTGCTTTGCACCTTTGTAGTATACAACATGTTTTCTTCCAAATTGTTGTAAATAATTACAGTCATTGCTATCTTTGTAAGTAGATAGTCATGACTCCTTGTCCCACAGGCCACCCACACAGGAAAGCTTTCAGAACTTATTCCATATAGCCAACAGAATCACTGGCATCTCCCCCTACAACACTTCCTGCTAACCTGGAACCTGAGGGGCTTTGGTTATCCTATCTATCAGGTGGGAGGTGGGAGAGGACAATAAAGTTGCCTTATTATTAGAACTTTTAGAATGTCATTCCTTTCGCTACTTGCAAAGATAACTCCAAGCCCTGCTCCTGCAGAAATCTAGACATCACTCTCATAAATGTAACTTTCAACAAAGTATCAAGGTTTCCTACAGGGACCAGCAGAGGTATGAAAAGGCATTTCTTCCATTTTAAAACGTTTGACGACCTAATTATGCTGAGAGTACATTTTTTTAAGACATAGATTTTTTTAATTCCACAGCAGTCCTTTAAAGGAAATTCAATCATTGCATTTTTCACTCATTTGTTGTATATAAATAAACACTTTTATAATGATATCAGTTTTTGATAACTTTTTCGCAAAACTTAATATTAGTGTTTGAAAATACATAACATTAGAAAGAGGCAAATAATGAGGACATCCAATAGGAGCAGTATGGCAAAATGGAAATGGAAGTGGATGGTAATAAGAGATGAGTCAAACTGTAGATGGGAAGCGTACATTAAAATTTACATCACTTCCTCTTATGCGCCTACCAGCCTTTACTTTCACCAGTGTTGTGAGAGACATGCTTGGTGACCTGGTGACGGAGCACTGACATCCTTGCATTCCCAACTTTTCTACCTTTGTGTTTGGTTGGACAGTAGGAAGAGAGCCACAACATTGCAAAAGATCAGCAAAGCCAGCATTGACAGGAAAAGATTGGACTACCACCCCTCCTTCTTACTGAAATAGAAAGAAGAATATGGAGCTGCACGCATTTAAGCCACTACATTGAAGGTCATATGTATTACAGTAAACAAAAGAATAATACAGTAATGGAGATGGTCTCATTAAACAAGAAAAAACATTTAGAGCAAAAAATGAAAATGATGAATGAAGAATTAATATGTGATAATAAATGGCTAGTTTATGGCTTGCAATTAGTCATTATTAAATTCATTTAATTATTTCTTATTCACATGATCTTCTTTTAGGAACTCACAAGGATAATGTATGTTTTATAAAAAAAAGCTAAACTATTTAATATTATTTCATATCAAGTAATCATGGGGAATTAAGAAAGGCTTTCATATATTTATAGAAAGAGACAGCAAAAGCTCAATATTGTACAGTAAATGAAAGATAAACCATATACTAATATTACCCATTCTAAATATTACCCAGCCAATCTAAACAAATGCAATCTAAAATATAATAGTTTATATTTCTAATGTAATGAGCATGCTCAGTAGAGACGTGTGCATGTGAGCTATTGTGAGATTTCATGTATTTTTATTGGGTAATTTCTAAATAAGCAAGATGATGTTTTCACTGGTTATATAGTTATCGTTCACCTGCAATGCTGGACATTCACCAGAGGGGTCAAGCAAACAAAATGTGAATAGCTTTATATTGGTTCGTCATAGAGGGGGCGAGCACACATTTGCTACACACTTGTGGATTTATATAATAGTGCATTAAGGAGAGAGATTTCCAGCATTTTTCCCAGCAGATGCTTCACCCTGCCCTGCAACTATATATATATATATATATATATATATATATATTTGTAATCAGGTACCTCTCCCCTGTTAGCTATTGGTGTGACCAAAAGCTATGTCTTATTGGTCTGTGAAATGAATTCTGATAATGAGGAAGGAGAGTGGGGAAGTTCTGTGGAGTGTGCATGGTAGGGGGCAGGTAGGCTGGATATTTGCAGTTGGAGCCCTCTGTCCTATTAGCTGGTGATGTACCAAAAGCTTGTCCTCCAGGTCTGCTAAGAGATCCAAAAATAGACATACAGTAGGTTGATGGTGGAGATCTACTTACTGAGTTTCTGGAATGCTTCCCTGATTTCTGAGTTTGGATTTGGTGTACAGTATATCTATTGTAACAGCCAGTTTCCAAAGTCCCACAAACTTAATGAAATGAGTGTCCTGAAAATGAATGAGTGTCTCATGAGTACTAGTCTAACATAATATGTAAATGTAGTTGTTGAAAGGAGACGATTTGAAATGCTAAGTAACGGATGATGTATGGATTTTGATTTAAGTGACTGGACACCATTGGTCATGCGTTGGAAAATAAGTAATTATGAACTGGTTGGTGGCTGGTTTTAGTGGATTGCAAAGTAAATATGCAGTGATCCTATTTGAAAATAATGTCATTTCTAGGGAGGTAGAGAGTATGGGACCTAGAGTGTAAATAAAAAATGCTATAGATATGCTAATTTAACGGCACCCAAAATAGTTCACAAAGTGTTAGGCCTGAATGGATTATTGGCAAGAGCAATTTTTTGAAGATATCACTATCTATTGGTAATCTTTTGGGTTTATGTGGGGTTGCTTTCTGGACTAGACACTACCGCCCCCCCAAAAAATACTTGTTGGGGATGCTAAGAATGATTCTTTCATGTAATGCATTTCGGAGAGATGGAACTGAACTCTTGGTATATGTGTTCTAACATTGTTAGGGTGGAGAATCACAGTGTGCTGTAAAGGCCAAAAAGATAGGTAAGATAATAGGAGGAGAGATCATTTTAGTGTTAGTTGATAGTCCTTCTTCCATCGTGTCTAGATTGATCTAGCAGATATTCTAGGCTAGAGTTCAAAAGAGTAGAAGCCATGGTCGGAGAACTGTAAATCCTAGAGGGATGGATGGATAATCCTGAGGATGAAAGGTGTCAGAGAGGGATTGATTCCTGAATATAGGGTAATATAATGAAATTATGATATAGTGTGATGAGTGCCAGTTCTCTGAGGAGGGATATCATTGCAAAGTTGGGGGTTTTAAGTTGTAATCTCACAAGTAGCTTCATCATTTGTGATGAGTCTAACAGCCATATAATTCCAGCTTTTCCACAAGTTTGAGCAGTTACAAGTATAGCAATTAGCAATGTTTCCATATGCAGGTGGCAAGCCTGATGTCATTATCACTCCGGCATGTATAATCTTGAAATGAGACAGTGAAGAGATTACTACAAACAATGGTGACCTAGTGGTTGGTCTTGCCAGGATAAAGGACCTACTGTTCCATATAGTAAGAACAGCTGACCACATGTGACCACATATAGATTCTCAACGGATTGGGTGACCTTGAGGAAAGATCTTTGGGGCGTAATTGATATGGTCGAGTAATGTTTGTAGGTCTTTAAGATGCACCTTTGCATGGTTTGAAATAGCTTGAAGTCATTTAAATTTGTTGTCTGGAAGTCTTGCTTCTATTCTTCTGTTATCCAATGTGATACATAGAAGTTCCGCTGTGGCAGTGGGACCGTATGTTTTGTCAAGAGCATAAGGTACATTAAGTTCTTTAATAGTAAAATTGATTTTTGGAGACTTTAAAGTGTAGTATCCATTACAAGCTTTTTGGGACTACTCTTCGATCTAAAAGTCACACATGTGGCAAAATAAGACTTCCTTCCTTCTGATGCAATGGAGATGCCACAGATCTAAAGGAAGCTGTCTGAAAGCTTCTTTAATGTTGGACTTGGAGAGCCATGTTCGTGGGCCTAGATTAGAGTTGATGATGCTAGTAGCCAGTCTATGAACGGCAGCATTTTTTTTTTTTAAGCCAGGAACCATTTTTTTTAAGTGGCACCCCTCACAGGGAACCCTCCTTAGGTGGCTGCCTAGTTGGCCTAATGGGTAATCCAGCCATGATTGCATCCAATGTCCTTTCAAATAACGTCCTGATTTTGATGAAGTGGACAATGAGGAAGATGGTGTTCTGGAGTTTCAGCTGCTAGAATTATTATTATTATTATTATCATCATCATCATCTAATATTTATAATGCTCCAAAATATTCTGCAACTCCAAGAAGAGGAAACACCATTCCTGAGAAGACATACAAAGCAGAGCATGGTCATGAGTTACATTAATATCATGAACAATCACAATGGCTCTCCGTCTTAGGACCCTGGAGATCCGGAGAACCTGCAAAAAGTGCTGTGTAAGAGAGCCTAAAAACTTTAAGTGTCACAGAGATTGACTAATAGTTACACAAATTCAGAGATTCAGCTGTTGTCTTATCCACACACAAACCTCTATCTGGGTGTACTGAAGGAACAACTGAGTGCTATGGAAGTGTTGGCGAGGGACAGAGCAGCAGCGTTGGAAGGTGCCAGCTACATGGTTGCTTTGCAGATTGTCCGAAATACCTCGGTAAGCAAGTACTGAAACAAACCTTTCAAGAGAAAGGCAAAACTAATTTCTTGCCTACCAAAAAGGATAAAAGGGAAATTGATGAATCTCATTATGTGTATGCATTCAAGTAGCTAAAAAATCCCCTTATGAAGCTTTGAGTTATACCATGTAGGGTCATTCAAGATGGGCAGCGATGTGCCCAGCATGATGTAGTCTATAGGGTCATGGGAAGTCAAACACAACTAAACAACTGAACAACTGGAAAATACTTCTATCAACGTGTTACAGTTCTCAAGATGTTCAACATAGATATCTGCATTGATATGAAAGATATAGAGGGCTTGGGCTTTGATTCTCTATTTTGAGGGGATTAAACAGTTCTGTTAATTCAATGAGTTCAGTCACCAGGTAAAGGAGTGGAACAGGCAGCACACACTGGTCTTTGAGTGGGCCTTCAAATAGTTTCTGTGCCCTCAAATGGACAAAGAACAAAAACACAAGCTTTTTTTTACGATAATCAAGAGAAGCAGAATCTACAAGATACCATCCATTAACTGTGGAATGTCCTAATGCAGGTGGCACAGAGGAAGGTGAAGGATGGGCATGATATTAGAGAGGATTTGGAGGGGTGCACTATTACACGGTTTGCAGAGGTTACTGGAAAATGAATGGCAGTATCTACACCTGGAACTACAGTCATATCTTTGCCACCATGGCTCTTGAGACCAGAGCTACCTTCTAAAAAAAAATTGAGAAGGTAGTGAAAGAGCAAGAAGAGCCAAAGAGAGTCTCACCAGTGACGAGGAGAGGAATGCATCTAAAAACCTGGCCTGGCAATCAACTTAGTAATAGTGTCTAGCTGGGGACAAGGATATGTGACATGATATATATTACCCATTTATATATTATTGATTTACACTTCTTCACTAACTCACTCTTAAGATGCTAATGATTTGGTAGGTTAAGCCTAATGGAAAAGTCATGGCTTTATGGTCTATGAATAATTTTAGTTTCAATTTCTTAATTGAAATAGTGTTACAGTTCAGGTTATTCTTTAAGAAAGCTGTGAGAGCTTCACAGGCAAAAAATGATTCTCACCACAATCACTTTATTAACTGACTGATATGAAACAGTCAGACCTAAGCAGTTTAGCAAAACTCTACAAGGATCCAAAAACAGAAACAATGGAGTAGAACAGCAAATCATAGACACAAATAAAGTGAGTCAACAAGTATAAATAATAAAATGTATTCATTGGTGTAAATAAGAAATAGATACATTAAACTTACACACAGTCATTACCACAAACCATCAACATACTGTATTCAAACTTTGAACCATTAGGGATAAGCAAACATCAACATAATAAAAATTGCGCATGTCTTTTAGCAGTCACCTTAAAGGGGCACAAACTCACTTGCCTAATAACATAGCCTTCAGAAAAGTAAATGTTCACTGTGCCCTATTTAGAATTATTGCAATGATATGATTGCATACCAAAATTGTGGTATTGTTTTGTATAGATGTTAATGTTGAATTTGGACCACATATAGCCTTGTATTAAAGGATTAAGATTAGATTACAAAATAATCCATACAATCAAAACTATAGTTTGTATTTCCTGTTTGTTAGGTTGTATAGGGACCCTAAAGTCACCATACTTGTTCTTCACCAAAGCATGTGGAAAAAGTGATTTCCTTTTGTAAAATTGCTAAAAGAACTTAGGTAGTGGTTTTAAGCCGCTTTTAACCTACCTTGCAATGTCAGAATACATAATGGTCTGCAGATGGTACAAATTAGAATTAGGCAGATTTTGGAAGGAACACGTGCTCCACCACCCCTTAGTCCTGACATCCCTAGGTTGCCCATGATCTGGACTGTAGTGTTCTCATGTCCCACCCATGGGAGGATTTTAACAATGTCATCTATGTTTACAATGCCAACCATTGGGTACAGTCCAAGAGGAGGGAAGTTTGAATTGTTCACTGGGGTAATGTTTGCACTTATTAACCTTCCCTGATTTGTTACTATAAAATTAATTCTGACATTCAAATATAGTGTGTTAGTTTTGGAAACAAGTAACAGAGTTGTTGTTCGATTCTTTATTCTACACTTCTTCACATGGAAATTACAGATCTTTAAGCCTCTCAGCCATCTAAGGTCTGAGTGTTGATATTCTTCCAATCAGAACCAGATTCCTTTAGTTGCTGGTCCAGCTGGCTGGTTGGTTTCATGACAAGTTCTATGTTACTTGACTATGTTACTTTTTTACTCCATGTTTCTTTTTCTCCACTGCAACAAATGTAAACATATTATATACTGATAATGGGCCTGAAGTGTGAGATGATGACTTTGGTTTGAAACCTACCACAATGTTTTGGGTTTTTTTCACAATAAAATTATATATATACATCAATGTATATGATATGAGGCAAATAAGGGATTTTAGAATAAGAACTTTAAGTAAATAAAATATTAATGTAAAAAAAGAAAAATGGATAAAGGGATATTTAAACATATGCAAATAGCCTAAACTTTATTATCTATGCAGATTCTTGTGGTAGGAATTCAGGGGATAAAGCGGCAATAACTAAAAATTGTAATATCTAAGTCAATTGTTGATCAATTTAAAATAAAAATAAACAACTTTATCAACATTCATTTTTCCACCCTCCATCTGGTGTGGCAGAGTGCATGGATGAGCTGAGAGCTCATATACTCATTTGCACTCGCCATCTAGAATATCTATTTATTTTTAACCAGGGAGTTCATGTATATTCCTATATAGTGCAGATCTACTGCATATTTGTTTTAGAGTATACTTGAAAAGCACTTTCTATTTATGGATAATGTTTCAGCAGTGCTGATGTGGCTCATCTTTAAGGTTAAGCTGAAAGAACTTTAATATGTCTCGTTTTCATCGGTACTGGTAAGGTACAGAAAGAAAATGTAAAAAAAAACAATTGCATTTTTGTTTTTAGAAAAGTTTTTTTGAAAATAAAATACAATGAATGACAATTCAACAGCGAATTGCTGCTTATATAACTATAGTAGCAATAATGCAGGGAGCTTCAAATGATATATAGCTTTAAGATATTGTCCCTATTTAAGATCTGTATTTTTTACGTTAATTACCTGGATTATTTTGCTTTTTTATAAAATCTGTTTAAAAAAATAATTTTATTATAGGCATACTGAGGCTGCTACCTTCTTTGATTTCTGTGTTTTTGCAAGTAATGACTGCGGCCCTTTTTGTTTGCTATTTAATGTTGGAGGAAAAAGTGACCTTGAAGTACAGCATATTGGTGAGGCAGCAGTGCTCTGCATCAGCACTCAGAATGCTAATGATATAAGAAATTGAAAATGCAATAACTCCTGTGCATTCCCACTTGTGTCATGGGCAGTGAAGGTATTCCACATCTTAAATAGGAAATGATCAGTTCTGAATCAGAACACTGGATGGACTGTGACCCCTATAAACATTTCCATCTTTACCTTTCCATTGTCCTATATGTGACATTGTCAGTGTAGAATTAGGAAGAGAAACCATTTAGTGAATACACTATAAGGAGCTGAAAGAAAGTGCTAGCTAAAGCCACATGCAATTTGTGGTCAACCGCAGCATGGGGTGCTTAGTTTGGCCAGGGAGCAGCATCATTTCAGGCAGCACAACCATCTGCACTGGCAGAAAAATATTCAGGCGCATACTAATTGTTTACCATTTGACGAAGTTACGAGATTAGTTCCCAAATTACTGAAGGTACAGTAATCATAGGTGGAAGAGTATGTTTTCAAACAACAACCTGATTAGATGGTCAGAGAATTTACTGGTTACCACAAGCATTTACATTTTTCTCTAAGCCATGGATATATTCGAGATAAGTAGTTTCAGTCTCAGTGCACAGTGTTCACATGGGTCTTGAGGTCTAAGGTTGTTATCATTTTCCTTATGTGCCTAAATATAAAGATAAACCCGTTTCTATATTAGCTATGAGAACCTGTTGCTAACTGAAGGTAGAGTGAGAGTGCAAGAGAAGTGAGAGTTTGGAGTGTAGTGTTATACATTTTTCATTGTATTAGCTAATTAAATACTGCTTTACACTTAACTTTACAATACACTGATATTACATAAAATACATATACATAGGATTATACTACACATAGATACACGTGTGGCTTCATCTTGCCGCAGCTATTGTACATCCTGAAGATAATGAAATAATTTTGTAACAGATAAAATATTCTTCTTGACTGAGACAATGTGACTGGTCAATGACATGAGATATAAAAGCCATTTAAGGAAATTGTGCCTAATCTGCTCTAGAAGTTTAGGTACATTATGTTTGTAAAGCCTGCTTTATAGAAATCCCCAAATAGCTAGTGGAATCCACCATCCATTATACTTATAGTACTGTTGGAAATACTGACCTAAATATCTATATAGCCAGATAGTTAAGAAATTGATCCTAACATGCCCTAAACTCCATCATGTGAGCTGGGACGCATATAGATAAGTCAAATAAAGAAGGGCTTATATGTGGTAAAATTGACTAGCAAGGTAAAGTATAAGTTAAAATACTTGACTCCAATAAATTGTCTATTCTCATTTTTGAGAGACTATTCAAGTAATTCTCAAGATTGAATCTCTTTATTTTATATTTTTATATTTATTGTACATTTTAGGATTTATATTAATAAAGGTTAAGTTTTATGCTTTCAGTCCATGTCTAAATCTGTAGATGATTTAGGTTGGAATACAAGAATAAAAGTGTACTCTTGATGTTTGAAACATTTGATGACGTAATGATTTTGTATATAAACAATTGCCTAGTTTGAGTAATTAAAATTAATCACCTTTACTGTCAAAAGCCTTTTCTAAGGCATCAAGCTCTTCATACTCATTCCCCTTTGTTGCAAGAGAGTGCGTAATATCAGACAAAAGTGTTCAGCACAATACTAAAATGAAGAGGGGGAAATTGCAATTTTACAAAGCAATAGAATAAACAAACTTAACAGTAGTAATTATTGACACTGTGACATCTTTTATTTTTGCTTTATGTTTATTTTATTTTCTAAAAACAGTTTGCCCATTATCTAGTTAAGTTATAGAAAAGGCAATATAGAAATAAAAATGGCCACAGTGGTATGTTCAATTTCTTTCTTTCTGCCACTAAAAGAAAACATTGGAAGATGTATTTGTTTTAGAATATCTTATTAGTTAGAATGGTGATAAAACTATGGGTAAGTGTGAATATGTTTGTACATCATTAATTCCTGACAAATAAGACTCACATTGAAGAGGGCTCTATTTATAATAAAATGCTAGGTACATAAAATCAAACACTTAGTTCCAGTTATGGCCTCAATTGGCAGGTTTACAGAGAATCTTCTAAAAAGCAAACGTCAAAGTACATCTCACTTTTATGAAAACCACATATTCATGGAATCTGAAAACCTAGTAATAATGCTATAAATAGGGGAAAAAATACTCTTTTATAGCATAGATATGAGTCTGGTTACTGGTTAAATAGAAAAGGGAAAAAAGAATACTATATCCCAGGGATATTCAAAATAGGACAACATTGCACAATTTAGCTTTTTATGAGCATAAAACTAAGCTTTTAGTGTAAATTGTAATTTTAATAAACAAAGTATTGCTAATAATTTTTGAATAAAAGGATATAGAATGTTGTGTTGATAATTAGAATAGGAGGCACATATGAATATTGATCCAAGGAATAATGCAATTTTGGGAAGAACCTTTTCCTTAAGGAGATAACTGCCAATGTTTCTGTTGGGTTTTTTGTTTACCTTCTGCTGGATTAATTCAAAATTCTCATACTATAAGGTTCAGAGGGGAACTAGATGTTAAAATGGATGAATCAATTGTATTTTTCAACCAGAATCCAGCTGTCTAACCCATTTTTTTTCAACCAGGATCCAGCTTTCTATCCCAATAAATATTACAAATGAATCAACTAAATTACAATGTCGAATACAAACACCTGCTCATAGTTAAACTCTGCCACCCAAATAAAGCTAAGTCAGACCTGATAAATACACAACCCCAGGGGTTAAAACATACCACCTGACCTACAAGTGCAATGTATATCATCTGCCATATAAAACTATGTAATATGTGTTAACTTAAGGTATAATGTGATATTTACACTATAATGTTCATGTGCAATAATAATACATCTCATCAATTGTAAGGAATGAGTGTGACCTAGCACCTTGCTTTACCTGTCACATAATGATTACTGCACTGGAGTACAATGAGTGCGGCCAACAGTCCAGGATTCAGGTTCACTCGGGTTCAGTCCAGGTGCATAACTAGAAAGAATATAATATGGTTATTCACCTGTGCTCAATAAAAGAGAATCTGATGACAAAACCAGAAACATACTACAATCCTGGACTGTGAAAAACACCCACAGGACAGACTACCACGACTGGTTTATTTAATATGCACATAGCAATCACCCATCACATATATAGTTGTGAGCATACGAGTTGTTGCTCATGCTTGCGGGCTCGCATAGTGAGCCCACGGCTCACGCAGCCGAAGGCGCTCCTTGTCAGCAACTGCGACCCTCGCAAACTTTACGTCATAACGCAAACAACATACGAGACACGTTAACACCCATTACGACCTCGCAAAAATCGTCCGCAACCCGCGGACATGAAAAAATGATAAACACAATAAATACACATAAACACATACATAAAAAGCTTACCTACAGCAAGAGGGAGCATCCAGGACCTCAAAAAATGAAGTAACACCTTAATTTAACTCAAAATAAAAAGGTTTAGACACTAAAAAATTCTCTAAGAGAGAGAAAAAATGGCCGCCGAACAAAACGAAAACGAGACTACAGCACTCTAAACACGCAAAACACCACAAGAAACACGCAAAACACCTATGGATATTCCGCTACAGACGCATACCACACATTAGCCGCCATTTTAGAACAATGCGGAAGTACACAGCTACGCTAACGGTTTGGTCTCGCGCACGCACAGTATTACACTGCACACATTCATCACGCTTACACAGCAGCTCCACACCACTAATGCTGCAGCAACATCAAAACAGATTGCCAGCTCTTCAACACAATGCTTCAACATAGGTAAAGTATATTAATTTATTAATTGTATTATTTATTTGATTATTATACACCAAACAGCATTAGCTCACTTACAATTTCATTGCCGTCATTTTTTGACGGGCAATTCTCTAGTTTTAAAATAAAGACATGGTGAATCAGCTTAACACTTTACTGAAAATGTATCAATGTACAGGAAGCATGATCTGCAAAGTAGCAAGACCATACAGAAATATGATCAGTGTGGTGTAATATGGTCTTAAGGGGCCAAAAGGCTGACTAAAAATGTAAATAATAAAGTGGTGAGTGACTACTATGAACTGTTAAAATCATCCTTTATTAAATCACATCACACTTTAAAACAGTTTCTGTAATTTGGAATAAACAATTAGTAGGAATCTAAGTAATTTATACTTCACATATATGGGCACATACACACAAAAGCAGGGATAGAGTGAAGAGCAGGGCTATGACCCTGGTGGGTCCTCCTACCTGGAAGGCTCACTTTGCTGATGCCCCACATCTGACTAAAGCATGTTAACCAACAAATAGTAAGAAACAGAGATCCTAGGTAAAAGGCAGACCTAATCATCTATAAGAAAGACTGCATACAAAACACATAGGCTATAACATTGGCAAAATGCCATATAAAATTATTGTGCACCACAAAGACCAATATACACAAATAGAGAAGAAACAAGAAAAAAAGAAAGAGCAACTTCCTTTTGAACCAGTTTCTGCCCAAATATCTTAATCACAAGTAGTGTATTAGTATACATAATGCATGGAAATATTACTTAAAAATCTATTTTTAATTATTAAACAACATCAAAAAAATGCTGAAGTAATTAGTTATCATTAAAAATCTTAAAAACAAAATAAGGCTCTGGATGAATTCTGATGTGAAACGCGGCATTGGCCATGTTGAGGAGGCTGTCCCAGTTTGATGATGTCACAATGACTCGGAGAACGGCAATGGGTATCTGTATTAGGAGCCGCGGCCCTGGCCTGATTAATAAATCTGTGGACAAACATTGTATATGGGGACAGATAATGACACTCTTATTTTGCTATTGTATGTACTGTATATGATTGATTTACAGATATATATATCAACATGATGGCTATACATTTGGGCAGTATATGTACTATCTTTATATAGACTTTTCAATTGTTATCATTTGTTGGTCTTCAGGTCTAGAGAATCTTTTTGTGGCTGAATTTGTACTTACTGCACACTGAGATATATATATATATTTTTAGAGTTAGGAGCATAGAGTAGTTTAGATTATTATTATTATCTTTATTTGTAAAGCGCCAACATATTCTGTAGTGCTATACAGGGGTTAAGTACATGGCAATAAAATTAGCACCTTACAAAGAATGGAGAGCCTTGTTTTTGAACTTAAAATCAAATGAACATAGTGATTTCACCTTATTAGGTAAGGTGGTAAGTGGTAGATCCCCAGTGCTGCTACAATAGCTTGTTATGGCTATTAGTGTAGCTCTGCATTGTTTATAGAATAGGAGGTTAGTTTAGACTATTTAAGGGATAAGTAGCAGGTTCACAGTACTACCACAATAGTGTAAGTAGGTATGATTCCTAAATTAGTGATGCCCTGTAAGGGAGTCTCACAAAATGGATATAAGCAAACAGACTAAATAAGTACAACCTCTTATCAAAATAAAGCCCAACAATCGTTTCACCACTCTTGTGGCTTTCTCAAAGGCTATAATGAGAAAGCCACAAGAGTGCTAAAACGACAGCAAATGATAAAGCTGAAGCCAATTTAACGCCTTTGACGTTTGTAAGTCACATTTAAATACATTTTAACTGTTATATCTTTTACTGTTTTAGGAGATAACGTCAACTATTTTTAGCAAAGTCTCTGCTTTGTTTTTAAAAGCCCAAAGGAGTTCTTCAGATGTTTTTATAAAACAACTTTTTATGTAGTCTCCATCTATGAATGGTTTTCCTTTCTTACTCATGATAAAGCTTGCAATACTTAATATTATGGGGAGATTGTATCCAGGAATTAAATACAGAACTTGGTTTTTTTTTTACAGTCTTCATTTTCTGTTTCATAGCACCTGTTTTAATATAAATTATAATAAAACAAATACGTAATCAGTATATGATTTTTTGTTAGGGTGCTACTACAGAAAATTATAATGACAACAATACCTGTGAGTAGCAGACTAATAACTTGTAATAAAATTTGGATGTGAGGATGGGATTTGAAATAAATGCAGTTTCTGGAAGCAATGAACTATCACACAACTGTAAAAGTAAGAAAAAAAGAGAAGTTTGAACACACTGAAGCAGAAACTGCAAATGGTGCCCAGGCAAGGGGGCTCAATTTGTTTTCCCACTGGCTCCCCTGACCCCAACCCAGTGCCAATTCAATCAGTACCATCTCCCCACACGAAGACCCCATTGAAGATCCCCTACCCAAGACCCTATTCCCATGGTTACTCCCCTCTCAAGATGCCTTCCCATGGCTTATCTTACCTTTTTTGATCCTGTCTGCATAAAGATCTCCTTGCTGCACAGGAACAGGGCTTCCTGTGACAATCTCTTTCAGGGGTGGTTGGAGTCCAGAAGGGGTTATGTGGGCCCTGAGGGCTGGAGTGGGGTGACCAGGGGTGGGGGCTCCTACACTATAAATATATATAGAAATAAAAATGTGTCTGTGGGGGAGACCCTGATGCCGAGAGTAAGGATAGAGGTGGTAATGGTGGTGGTGCCTCTAAGGTGAAACTAACATTTTAAAATGAAAAATCTAGGAAAACATATTTGTATTTTGAAAATGCTAAGCTACATAAAGAATCAAAATCAACAATAAGTAAAATAGTGCACATTCAAGGTTGTATGTTGATGACAAAGAACATATGCTGGTTGTGTATGAGTGTGGGCTACAAATCATTATAGATAGTGATGATCTGCTTACACTGACTAGTTCCCATGTAATGATCCCACATGTTTAATAACTTTCAGGTGCAGCTGATAAGGGAATTGATATAAGGAGCAAATTCTTATCTTAGAGTTTATACCTGGGATTTTTCAAACTGAGCTCACACTAAGACTCTTACATCAGTAAAATAATTTTTGCAGTCCAAAAGGAAGTCAGTGGGATGATTAGATGTAGTTTCTTTTATACTGCTCACATAATGCTATGTAGAAACATTACTACATACAGTCCTCATGCCATATCACAAGCACTGTTCCATCTAAGCTGTGCGCGTGTGCGTGCACACACATATCGTGAGATGAGCGCACACAACTAAACATGGAGCCCACACAGAAATGTAATCTTAGTTTTCCCCATTAACTTTTTCCACCCAGGGAGAAATAGATCTCCATTGACCATTTTCCTTTTGCCCTGTATGATTATTTTATTTGTTATGTGCACACATTGAAATTCTGTTTACAAGGCAGGGAAGGCAAAAGGAAAAGGGTCAATGGAGATCTATTTCTCCCTGGGTGGAAAAAGTTATGTGCACATAATAAAGAAAAAAATCATACATTACAAAAGGAAAATGATAAAGGGTCAATTGGCATCTATTTCTCCCCGGGTGGAAGAAGTTAACGGGAAAACTAAGATTAAATATCCACCTATAGGGTATTAGAAATTAATGTTCTTTCATATGGAATTAGTACCCGGTGCCACCAGGCTGGTGGGGATAAAGACTGAAAACTTGGTGGGAACAAAGGACAGAATCTGTGGTTAAATGACTGAAGGAGGGGGGCGGAGCTGGCGTCTGAGGAAGCTGAACGTGTTTGCCTGCGCTCCGTGCTGAGCTCCGTTTAGGGCCTGTTATTTTGCCCTGGAGCGGCTTCTTGGGCCCTTCTTGCCTTCAAGGGCACTACTGGGGGTTGCCCCCATCCCCCGGGGGGAGACTTGGAGCTATCTGGGTGGCCCAGCAGCACAGGAGGCCTCCGTTCGTGGGGCGACGTCAGAGGCCCCAGAAGACCTCGGGGCTCTCTGTCTCAGCTCCTGGGCTGGTGCTGGAGCAGATCCTGGTGGCGGCTGGATCCGGCCGGGATCCCAGAGTGACCCCTCTGGCAAGAGTGGGGCCGCCAAAGACGGGGCTGAAAAGCCCGCGAAACGCGGCCGCCATCTTGCGGGGCCGCCATTTTAAAGAACGCTGCAGGTTGGGGGGATATTCCCCAGAGGCTTGTGATTCCCCAGGGGGGCCCCAGGAGCATTACTATTATCCCCAAATGAGGGAGAAGTGTCCCCACAGCTAATAGAGGGTGATTAGCTCTCTCCCCACAAAGAACTGTGGCTGCTATTCATCTCAGAGGCATAGTGGGGCAGTAGGAGGAAGCTGCCTGCACTTCCTCCAGTTTGCAAGGCACACAAGGATCTACTTTTTGTCATATCCCCACGCAATCCTGGGATCTGGAGTTAAGGTGGTGTGAGTCAACTCTTTAAGCTACCCATTCAGGACTGAAATTTTGATATAAAGACTTACCTTGCAGTATTGCCAGAGACTGAATTGCATAATACTAGGAGCCTTGTGGGGGTACCTGGTTTCAGAAACTGACGCTCTCTTGAGGCACTTTTTTGAATCATTTATGCATCTAACAAAGATATTGTGTCTACCTATGCTTGGAACCTGTGCTTTCACTGTCAGTTGCATGGTCTGTGTCAATTTCTTACAACATCAGCACACATGCTGCCACCCTGTGGACGTTTACAATACTGCAGATCATCATTGGCCTTATGCGAATAATGAGAGAGTGGAAGTCTTCCTGCCATTCACTGCTGCTTACTGTCTGTACTGATCTATTCTACGGCTGGGTTCTACTTAACGGGCTCCTGTCAACGAAAGCAGACAGATTACCTGAAGAGGGTACAACTTTTCGTGTCACTCGTCTACCAAAGGACCACTCTTTGTTTGGCCGATTTCCACAGGCTCCCTCAGAGCCCCGGCTGGGGACTACACCCTAATTATGGAATAAAGAGACGAATGGGGAATTGGCCTGGCAGCACAGCTATCACCTACCTCAACTCAACTTTATAATCTGGACAAACTCTACAATTTGGGCCAGCGGACTTTCACTCAGACCACTTGGGGTATAGTTTCCTCTTATCCTATACCTCGCTGACTCCATAACGGACTCTTTGCTGACTCTTGCGGCCCGTATTCCAAAATGCCGAAACCCAAAAGAACTGCTTCTGTGAAGGGCATAAGGGAGCACTTTACACCTAAAACTACCAGACGCTCCCCCCCTGCGGAATCCGCCTCAGAGCACTCGGATGGCTCAGACAGGGAAGGTACTCCTGACACCCCTAGCCAATATATGGACCTCTCGGCCAGGTCAGTGGCTACTATTGAACGGCTCCTGGCAAACGCTATTGCTCCTCTAAGACAAGACTTGAAGGATCTGGGACAACGCACTCAAATATTGGAGGACTCGTCGGATCGGATGGCTGAGGCGCAAGAAAGAGACCGATCCCCTATTGCTCAAAACTCCATTCATATCTCTGACCTCACCGATAAGATAGAGGATCTGGAGAACCGGTCCCGCCGACACAATGTCCGCATCCGTGGTATACCTAGAGCGATACAGGACCTATCTAGCTATCTGAGGGATACAATCCCTATAATCCTTCCTAATCAGCCTGAAAGTGTGTGGGAGATTGAGCGTGCCCATAGAGCCTTGGGAGGTACGAAAAGCTTGGAGGCTCCCAAGGATGTTATTGTGAGATTTTTAAGACAGCAGGCCAGAGATCTTCTACTAGCGGCCACCAGGAAGCTGCATACTATCAAGGGGCCGGATGATTCAATCCTGCAGTTTTATGCGGACCTCTGCCCGGATACCCTGCATAAGCGGAGACTTATGAAACCGGCTATTGCCATTCTTCTTCAGCACAGAATCCAGTACCGCTGGAACTTTCCGTTTGCTCTGACCTTCACTTATCATGGCAAGACTTATACCACCCGCTTCCTGGAAGACTGTCTGGATGTACTACAGAGACTACAGCTATGCCCGGAGCCCACGACAGAAGCAAACCAAGAGCACCTTGTTCCGCTTATCCCTAAGAGGCAGCAGACTCCAAAGCCAGCACAAGTCCAGGGCAAACAAGCCCCTGCCCTGGAGGGGCCCAGCGGCCTCCGGGACTATGTAGGCGATCAGCAAGCCAAGCGCTTGGTATACTCAGCAGACTCTGGACTTTTTGCCATTACAAAGTTGGGCCCGAGACCTGAGAGGCCCCCTACCTAGCTGGACTGGGATGACATTTCGCTGAGGGTCTGATGCTCAATTCCGTTGTTTACAATTCAGATAGAATGTTGATAGAAAGTTTGATTTATTGTCATTTAGAATTATTAAAGTTTGCCAGACTAGTTCCCCACACTATGTGGATTTGATTTTTAACTTATTTACTACAAATAGAGATAGAAAGGTTATGTGCAGATGACTGTCTTATACTTATCCTGCTATATTTTTTAAATTGCAGCTTGAAGTTTAGACGTACTGTAACCTTGCTGTTTTACTGCTCTGATTTTTTTTGTTTTCTCTTTTGTTTTATTATTGGCTTGTTTGCTTTATCTCAAGATTTACCTACCTTTCCGATATTTAACTGCCTTTCTCTCTTCTTACTGCTCTCAGCCCTCTTGATAAAGGGGAGATTTCTCCGCTGCCAACAGCTTATCCGCTGGAACTTCTGTCTGCTCTCCGGGCTCCTCCACTCCTCGTCGCTCACGTGCTCAGCTATCAGGTAAGGTTGCGTACACCTGCATCCCCAACTTCTAATGGCTACTTCTAAATACACCATAGTGACCCATAATGTGAAGGGATTTAATTCCCCCTTTAAAAGGAGGAAGGCATTTGCTTTCTACAAAAAATACACTCCTTCGGTCATTTTCATGCAGGAGACCCATTTTTCTCTCGGCAACAAACCTAAATTCTTGCATAAGGATTACCCCACCTATTATCTGGCTTCTCTTCCTACTAAGAGAGCTGGCTGTGCAATTTTATTGCATAGATCCTTTCCCTTCCAGATAGAATCCACTCAGGTAGATGGGGACGGTAATTATGTTATGGCAACTGGGACTATAAGAGGGGAAAGAATGACGCTGCTATCCTTGTACTCTCCTACGAACTCTCCCTACTCTGTTCTCATAGGCCTGTTAAAAAAGCTAGAGGCTCAGGATTTGGGGAAATTGATAATTGGGGGGGGCCTCAACCTGACCTTGGATCCGACCCTTGACAGATATGGAAAACCAACCAACAGATTTTCCAACAAGACTAATCAGATTAGGTCCTTGCTAAACGGTTTGGGGCTAGTTGATGCCTGGCGGGGAAAGCACCCAGACAAGAGAGAGTACACATTCTACTCCCAGACTCACCTGACATACTCTAGGATTGACACTCTTTTTATCAGTACCTCATTGTACGACTCTACCATAGACTCTGAGATAGTGCCCTGCCCCTGGTCAGACCATGCTCTGGTACTAGTTGAGCTGGATCTAACCCTCGACTTCCCTATAAATGGGTTCTGAACGAATTTCTACTGTCTAACCCGAGCAGTATGGATTCCATAGCCAAGGACATACAGCTGTTTTTTGACTCCCCCGAAACTGGGGCTGGATGGCTTTGGGCTGCCCATAAGGCTTTTGTTAGAGGAACTTGCATTAAGCTGTCCTCTATTCATAAGAAACTTCTCAGGCAGAAGGAGACAGAGCTTTCAGCCTCATTAAAGAGGTTAGAGGAGAAAATTCAACAGGGTCCCTCTCTTCAGGGGCGTAAGTTAATTGACCAGACTAGGCTAGAGCTGGACGCTATTTTATCCCATCGAACTGAACGGGCTATGAGAAAAATGAGGCACCTCTATTACTGGAAGGCAAACAAACCTGACTCCCTTTTAGCTAAAAGACTAAACAACAAATTCTCCCAACCCAGAACCACCCAAATTAGGATTCCTAGTGGTCAAATTTCCTACAGCCCCAATGATATTCAAAAGACGTTTCAAAATTATTACCAAAAAATATACTCATCGCAACCCCTTTGCAGCGGGTCAGATATAGACTCCTTTCTGAATTTATGTGATCTTCCTAAAATACCGGATGATCAATTGGATGATTTGAACTTAGAAATAACACAGGAGGAGGTTAAGCTTACCATCCAGAATCTTAAGTTGGACAAATCCCCAGGACCGGATGGCTTTACTAATTTGTATTATAAAAAATTTGAACCCCTTCTTACCCCCCACTTGACATCTCTTTTTAATGCCATATTAAACGGAGAGCCTATGCCCCCGGAGCTAAACCGGGCTGACTTAGTGGTTTTCCCAAAAGATGGCAGGGACCCTCTAGAGGTGAAAAATTATCGTCCTATATCCCTAATCAATGGGGACGTCAAAATCTTGGCGAAGATTATGGCCACCCGCATCTCTAAATTTCTTCCAGATTTGATCCACAAGGACCAAACTGGGTTTGTTCCCTTTCGAGAGGCCGGGGACAATGTTAGGAGGGTCATGAACGCACAGTTCATGGCTCAGAAGTCTAATATACCAGTCTGTCTTTTAGCTTTAGATATAGAGAAGGCTTTTGACACGGTAGAATGGCCATATTTATATAAGATTTTGGACAAATTTGGATTCAAGGGACGTTTTATTAATTTACTTAAGAGATATTATGACTCCCCAGCAGCCAATCTAAAACTTCCAGGGGACCACCAAGCCGACATCCAAATTCAAATAGGCAAGGGTGTCCGCTTTCCCCACTGTTATTTGCTCTTGCCATAGAACCCCTTGCGCAAGCGATTAGAGCCAACCCAGTCATCCAGGGGGTAGAGGTAGGCCTCCAGCATTTCAAATGCTCTCTCTTTGCGGATGACATGCTTTGTACCCTGACCAATCCCCTATCATCCATACCTGCACTCATGTCCACTGTTCAGGACTTTGGCAGAGTCTCGGGGCTCAAGTTGAATGTTGAGAAGACTGAGGCGCTGGGGATAAGATTGTTGCAGGGTGAGATTGACATTCTTAAAGCTAACCACCAGTTTATTTGGCCCGCACAGTCTATAAAATACTTAGGTGTCAGACTTACCTCCAAGTTGGGGGATATGTACGGGGCAAATCTTCCCCCCTTGTATAGATCTATGACTTTAGATATGCAGAAATGGAGGAGCTTTAAGATTTCATGGACAGGCCGCATTGCGGCTGTGAAAATGAATATCTTACCTAAATTACTATACTTATTTAGATCCCTTCCTATCCCTATCTCCCTTAAAGACCTAGATAAGTTCCAGAATAGTATTTCCCGGTTCATATGGGACGATAAACAACCTCGTATACCCAGGCAGGTGATGTTTCGCTCCAAGAATAGAGGTGGCCTCGCGACCCCGAATTTAAGACTTTATCTTAAGGCCGCACACTTGGCCCCTTTGCCTAGAGCTCACTCTTCGAAACACCATCCATCTTGGGTTTTTATGGAAAATTACCAAATGTCTCCACATAGTTGGGATAAGTTGGTCTGGATTCCTGAAGACTCTGCCCCTTTCACATCTCATCAAAACCCCATGATTTCCTTTACACTTCAGGCCTGGAGATGGGCTAATTCTAGGCATCGACTCAGCACGGAATTATCACCTCTTCTGTCAGTTATGTCCTTTCCACAAATATTAGCAGACTCAAGCTCTATGTCTAAATTTTGGTGGACCTCCAGACGCCTGGATCGTATAGGGAACTGGTTCGCCAATGACAAATTATTGACCTATGACCAATTTTGCACGACTCACGACTTGCCAACTACGGAACTCTATAATTACTTAAAAATTAGAAGTTGGGTTACCAAGATGGTTAAGGACTCCGGGCCCCCCAGAGCCTCCTGGTTATCAGTTATCTGTAAAAATCTCCCGCTTGCTAAAGGTAACTTGAGTTCTTTGTATAACACCTTTCTGGGCACTATGGGGAGCCAGAAACCCAAGTTTATGCTTCATTGGGAAAAGGACCTGGGGGTAGAGTGGGACTGGGATAAATGGACTGAGTCTTGCTCCAATCTTTCAAAAGGATCTCTTAATTCGGCTTTATTAGAAACATCAATCAAAGTTTTCCACAGGGCCTATTGTACTCCCGATAAAATGCAGAAGTTTAGGCCGCAGGAGAGTAATAAATGCTTTAGGGGATGCCAGGATGTGGGTGATCATATTCATATATGGTGGGCCTGTCCACGTGCCCAGAATCTCTGGGAACAATTGACCCGTTTAGCCTCCACACTCTTTCATGAAAAAGTAACTCCTTCAATAGAATCCTGTTTACTGGGGGTTCATATTAAAAATTTGTCGCATCCCCAGAACAAGCTGTTTCAAATAATGGCATTAGCTTCAAAGATTCACATAGCCAGTAGATGGAAGGACATGAATCTAAACTTCCAAGAGGTAACTAGGAAGATCAATTATTTACTAATTAATGAGAGGCTAACCCATATTGTTTTAGATAGGATGCCCCAATTCCAGATAGTTTGGGACCCTTGGATAACATCCTCCTTTAGCGTTCCCCTAGTATAATATCTGTAATTGTCTGTAGCGATTTGGATGAGTGGACTGGAGTGGGGGAGCCCTGGAGACCTTTCGGTGGTACTGGATGGCAGGGAGGATCTGAGGTAAGAGGGAGAAATCAGCCGGGATTGCTCTGTGGCCACCTAAAGGGGTAAATGATTATTATTTTTACTTTTGTTCTTTTTTTTTTTGTTTGTTTTTTTGTTTTTATGTGAGAGGGTATATGATTGCTTAGTAAAAATAGATAGGTAATAAATGTTATACTGTATACTCCTATCAACTGTATACGCTAGAATTTAATTAGTTCATTTTGCCTTGTATTCTCTATATGGTTGGAAAAAACAGTTTAGACACTAGAAAATGTTATCACTAAAAATTAAAAAACAAGAAGGTTTAGTCAGTTAAATGCTGCAATATGATAATTTTATGTTTAGATGACTTGATAAAACTGACATTTATGACTGTTAAGAATGTTTTATTTATGTGTGGATTTTGCATACCTTCTAATAAAAGAATATTTATTCAAAATGACTGAAGGACTCCCCATATATAGAATATCTGAATGAGTTACTATTTAGTAAAAAATAGTGCACGTAGATGGTATACTTTAATACAATTAAGGATTGTTTCCCTTGGGATATGGACTAATACTATTGTGTTTAAGTGTGCTCTGATATATGGACTATTACCCGCAACAGCTATCATCATTAAAACACTTAAAATGAATACAGTATAAAAGCCATTATTGTATAATTACTCCCACTCTAATTCACAACTCAATCCTATCAAAAGGAAGAGAGTGATAGTGAAGTAAAAGATCACTGTGATTGACATGATTACAGCAATCAGAACAAATGCCAAGAGCCAGGTTGTCATGCCACAAAATGCTTACAGGCACTGTCACAATCTGCTACTTCAATTGGACTTGGTAAGAAACTGGTTCAAACCTATCCAGCAAAATTGTGCGGTCCCTTTGCACCTCTGATAGCAGAAGATGGGCCAAACACAAGTACCATCCCGAGGACCTGGCTTCAACAGACCAGGATATTAGGAACACAATAGCCACCAACTGTGACTATTCTCCACCACCGGATACACCATACAATCCCTCAGAATTAGGATTAATTCACAAACTGACATTCACACTTCGAATATGTAAGTCCAGACACAACTGCCACACCTTTATTAGTTGTCCCATTTATACCATTTTCTGGCACACAGGCTGGCCAATCACAGTAAGCCCCATCCTTAGGTAAATAGAAGTGAGGCCAATTAGCAATAGGCTGCTCCTGCTTACTAGAAAACCCTGTACATCTTATGAGGTCAGGCAAATAAACTATTCTGGTGATATATTAACTATAACAATTTGCTGTAAACACTCACTGTTTATCTGCACAAGACCCCTGTGTTTATTTATTTAGGTGAGACTGTGTGAGTCATCAATAGATAACCACACTGTAACATAATCAAAATACATACAATTTATATGTAATTTTAACCATAAGCAATAGAAAATACATAACTATAACAATAAACAGGGTAACTACTTGTCCAAGCCATGGTGTAAAACTGTCCAGTCAGGCCCTGCGCATAACAGGCAGCTAGATTTAATCCACTGTACGTCTCTGCAATTCAATTTTATCTGGAAGCAAATAGGCATGAGTGACTGAGCCAGTGCAGTTTCGGCGTTACATTCCCCAGTCCCACTGCTCCCTCCAGCCGAAAGTTATTAATAAGAGACATTATATATCGTTACATGTGGAAGTGAATTAAAACACTTGTGTTAGTATTAAATCTATTTCTACATGTAAAACTTCTTAACACGTCTTAACCCATACTCCTTTTTATTGTAAATACATGCTAAATTTCAAACTATGTATGCCAGTGAGCTTAAGACACGATAACGTTGATTATCACCTGGCTCGCCAATGCGCACAAGAGTGTACTCTCCATGTAAAATGTTGCACAACAGAATTTTTTTGCGCACACAGACTCAAAACAATTAGAGGGAACATTGATCACAAGTAGCATTTTTTGAAAGGGGTCGCACAGACAAATGTGAATCATGACATACTGTGATTGAAGTTAAAAATATTTTAAAATGGTAAGTCCAACTTAATGTCATAATATTGAATACATTCAGTTTTAAAGTTGAGAGAAACTCAAATGATTGAGGGACTACATACCAGAATACATGTAGAACAAAACAGTAATAAACTAACATATGTATGTGCGCATGATTGCCCAATTATACATACTGAAAATAAAGGCTTTAAAATGTGGTTATGGTATACAAAATCTTTCAGGTGTTTGTAAATAATATATTTCAGAATAAGACCCTTCATGTACATAACAAGAGTTGCCTACAATCTCCTGTTCAGCCATACTGTGATGTTGATGAAAAACAAACTTGTATTCTACTACCATTGGTGACTGACCATGGAGTGGATACTTTGGCATGAGGATAATTCTTTACTATTTTTTACAGAATTACACAACTGAGTATACTGATTTTTCTTCAAACAGGGACCTTAAAATGGATAGTGAATTTACTAATAAGGAAAAAGTTTGATTAATTAGTAGATTGATTGCTTCCTTTTGCAGCCTATTTCTGTGGTAAAAACAAAGTGTGGCTGCAAAAGTAAACTATTAATCATGGAGCCATTCGTCTATAATAAGTAATAAGGTATTGATAAGAAGCATGGGCATAGAAGCATAGGAAAATCTTGGGGGGATAATACAACAGGCGGGTCTATTGATGGTGCACAATGTGTAATGCACTGGGGCCTTGCTCAGGGGTAGCCCCATTGCTGCAGTGCCCCTCAAAAACGTTTTTTTATTTCTCTGTTTAAATTCTTAATCTCTCAATGTATGTGTATATGTCAACTTATTATATATGTATATGTGTGTATATATATATATATATATATATATATATATAATCACATATAAAGTTGTGGACCAAGAATGTTGGTCACGTTCGCGGGTTTGTCATGCTTTGCGTCCGCAACTGCGAGCCTCGTGAAGTGAGCAGTTGACTGTGAGCCTCGTGAAGGGAGGGGCGCCGTTGGCGGACGAACGCGACTGCGAGCCTCGCGAAGTGAGGCAAGCAGTTGAAACACACGGGACTTAGACTGCAATGAGCGCCAAAGGCTCTCATTGCGGGGGTCGCGATGAGCTCCGCAGTTGAAACATGCGGTATTTAGTCTACAAAGAGCTTCCAAGGCGCTCATTGCAGGGCTCGCGATGAGCGCCGTAGGGCAGCAGGACTTAGAAGACTTAGGCTGCAATGTTAACCAACGGTGAACTCAAGGGTTCGCGATGAGCGCTTCATTGCGAGGCCGTGGGACTTAGAGAGGGTCACAAAATTATGTCCCATAGGACTTAGGACCAGAGGCATGTACATGGACTGTTGGCCTCACAAAATTACGATTTTAACTGCCGAATCACTGAACTAGAAAAAACCTGAAAACAACAACAAATATGCCTCAAATTAACTTACACACTCACACACAGCACAGTGGGAGAGTCAGGGAGCATGTGAGTGAGGTTGCAAGTTAATTTGCGCCTTATTTGCCATTTTTTCAGGATCGAAAATCGCCTAAGCAAGAAAAAAAATGGCTGCCGAAAAACTGCAACACAACGAAAACGAGGCCGAAGGACGAAGAACTAGTACAAGGATGTAAAATGGAGGCCTAAGCAGTAACACTGAACGCACGTCAGTAACACTTAACCCAAGGCAGTAACAGAACCCAAGACAGTAACACTCAAGTGCGACACCTATACAAGACACAGGGTGATAGGCTTACAATGAGCGCCAAAGGCGCTCATTGTGAGCCACGCGATGAGCGCCAAAGGTGCTCAGCGCAGGGCTTGCGATGAGCGCCAAAGGTGCTCATCGCAGGGCTTGCGATGGGCGCCAAAGGTGCTCAGCGCTGGGCTTGCGATAAGCGCCGAAGGTGCTCAGAGAGTCCATAGCCTCGCATTGTGTGGCAAACAACATTGCCAGACTTACAATTTTACTCCCGTCATTTTTGACGGCCAATTTCCTAGTATATATATATATATAATAACAAGACAGTATTGTGGGAGGATCATTTGTGCTGAGGGTCAGACAAAATTTTGTAAATTCAAAGATGCTTTGCCATTACTAGAGGACATTTTTATAATAAATTCCAATTTCAAATATTTATATTTTTATTGGTACTTTTGCATTTTCCTATCATTGGAACCTCCACTGTGTCCCTTTAAAGACACAGCTTTCTATCCTGTTGATCATTACTCATGTAAGTATCGCTATTATATGGCATACGTATATTCCTTCCCTTAGTGTATTATTGTTTTCATTTGACACAAGTAATTTACGTTTGAAAGAACATTGCATTGATATATTTTCTGTTCAAACTGTGGCATAAACCTTTTCAAGTAACATCAGTTTGTATGCCTGTATTGAGTATCCTTAATCCAGTAGCGGAACTTGTTCAAGGTTTGTTGCCGTCACCTTGCAAGATGTTTATGAGAACAAATATACTCTTATCGTTTCAACAAAATACCCGAGGATCATGTCTTTGAAACCCAGTGTATCTTTTCATATTTACAGCTGATACACTTGTTAACCTCTCAATGCATAGATCCTGCAGTGTCAAAGTAAAGGACAACTACATGTATACAGCAATGTGTTTGAAGAATCTGACCGAGAGTATAATTAGATAGGAAAATATCACAATCTAGTTTTTAATCAAAGTACAATAAATGTTGATATCTCTGCTGGTCCCAAGAGTACTCCATGATACTTTGCTGAAGTTTACATATATAAGACACTGCCTGCTTATAATCATGTGCAGGGGAAGAGGAATATATTGCAAATTCAAACAATTCTTGTGATATCCGCCTCCCGAGTTCCTCTTCCCCCTCTCTCAATTGATAGATAAGATAATCACAGCCTCTAAGCCTTGAAGCTACCATGAAGTGTTGAAGCAGATAATCTTGTATGAAACGGTTTAAAAAAAAAAAATGTTTCTTGTGTCCATAGTTTACATAACTGCTGCTGTTATTAGTTTGTTATTTTTTCTCAATAAATATATGAAGTTTTTTCTGAGCCACAGCAGTCCTTTAAGTCCTAGTACTGAAGTCACAAAATTGTTATCATGCATCTAAAAGAGCAGATTTTTTAAATTTTAATAGCATGTCTTTGTATAACAAATTAGTACTGCTAAAGTTAAGAAAATACCATTTTGAAACTGGATATGCAGTTTGTTAAGATCTCCTAATTCTTATTAGTGTGCTGCATGAGTCAGGCTATGAAGGTAAAAATAGGAAATACCGCACAAAATAATGAGGCCCTCATTCAATTGCGATTTGGCCAATTGAATAGGGCTCTAAATAAGCACATATTTTTTTTAAAGAAGTTTTTAGTTAGAGAAAACCTTGCTTTTAGATTGTAAGCATCTAACTAAAAACTTATTTAAAAAAATATGTCATGTGCTTATTTAGAGCCATATTCAATTGGCCTAATTGCAATTGAATGAGGGCCTGAGGGTTTAGGTTCCTAGAGCCTCATTCAATTGCGAGTTGGCCAATTGAATAGGACTCTATATAAGCACATAACATATTTTTTATACCATACTTTTTAGTTACTGAACTTCTATCCAAAATCAAGGTCTTCACTAAGTAAAAACTTCGGCCAAAAAATATGTTATGTGCTTATATAGAGACCTATTCAATTGGCAAAATTGCAAATGAATGAGGACCCTAGAGACTACCCATGCTAAGGTCCTCATTCAATTGCAATTTGGCAAATTGAATAGGGCTCTAAATAAGCACAAGGCATATTTTTCTTAAATATATTTTTAGTTAGTGAACTTCTATACAAAAGCAAGGTTTTTACTAACTAAAAACTTCTGTAAAAAAAATATGCTATGTGCTTATTTAGAGCCTTATTCAATTGGCCAAATCTCAATTGAATGAGGCCCTAAGTCAATGCAATAGTTACTGTTGGATAGTATGTGGTCTCCTCTGTCCATATCAACCATTCAATTTTATTCTCCAAAATGTTTGTTATTATAATCTGTTCATCTGTGACTGCTTGCAAATGTATCTTCTATTCCCTTCTAGTTTGCTATACTACTATTTTTTATTAAACAGTTTCAGTAAGGAAATCTTCCTTAAAAATTCAGTATTCTGAAAAAAGCAGTTAATGCAATGTTACCCTGGATAGGATTTAGGTAATTTATGACTATAAAATGTTTGCTTGCTCAACTATCTGGGGCATTGGGGTTTTTAAATAGTTTAAGGTTGTCTTTTGTAAAATGTAAAGCACTCTCTTACTGTGACTTAATTTCCAAGGCCCTCATTCAATTGCGATTTTGCCAATTGAATAGGGCTCTAAATAAGCACATAACATATTTTTTAAAGAAGTTTTTAGTTAGTGAAAACCTTGCTTTTGGATAGATGCTTAATAACTAAAAACTTCTTTAAAAAAAATATGTTATGTGCTTATTTAGACCCTTATTCAATTGGCAAAATTGCAATTGAATGAGGGCCCAAGCATGTAACTTTGCCATTCAGTTGTATGGATGAGCATATATTTTATATGTAAATGGGTTTATAGCTGATTTTGGTAAAACAACTATTAATACTATATAACACTGTAAATTCAATGAAAACAGTCCATAATCCACCTTGTTATACAATTTTATGATATATAATAATGTACAATTGCTTTGATAACAGTTGAATTTTGAAAAAGAAAAGTTGTAAATGATTAGAAAAATTATACATTTGAATGAAATGACAGTTTGAGTATTTGCAATTATAAATTGTTATTAAATGAACAGAGGTAATTTAAAGTCTTACAGCCTTAGGGCCTCATTCTATTAGCGGCCGTAAATCGGCCGTAAGGCTGCGATTCCTTGCAGGGGTTCTGTTAACTCGCGATTCTATTATACGGCCCCGCAAGGATCTCCCCTTACGGCCGGCCGCATATCTTGAAACCGGCCGCAATCTCAGAAATCTAAAAACGCAAAAATAAATTCAAGCCTGCACTGTACAGCTCTGTAAATGCTAGGGATCATATTGGGGGACATGAGGATTAAAAGTAACCCCCTCACAAGCTTGCACATCAGCCCAAACCCGAGTTCAAATTAACTGTTTATTTTCCGGCTGCGGCGTGGGTGTGTCTGAAGTGCTCCAAGCCCTCTGGACTTTTTACATGGATATTTTACGGATATTAAAAATAAAATATTTTACGGATTTGAGTATAGGATAATTATGTGCTATTTTTTCTAACACCTAAAATCCCTTTATAGTCTTCTCAAAGTGCAGGATGGCTTTATTTGAGCTATTTTATGTGCTTAATTAGTGCTAGCGGGACCTCTTTCCTGCAAGTAAGCTGCGGTTAGTTTTTAGCCTTGCAGAGAGGGTTCCCGGAGCTTTTGAATTGCAAATAGGAATTTCTTACGGCCGAAACTCTTGCGGACGTTTTAGATCAAAAGCTTTCCTCTGGCGCGAGCGGCCGCAAGAGATAGCAAGGCACCGGCCGCAAGCCTGCCGGAGCCTCCGGCCGTAAGGGAATAGAATAGCAGAATAGCTTGCGGCCGGTCCTTGCGGCCCCGCAACGGCTGCGGCCGCTAATAGAATGAGGCCCTTATTAAATAGCGATTTGGCCAATTGAATAGGGCTCTATATAAGCACAGAGCATATTTTTTTACAGAAGTTTTTAGTTAGTGAAGACCTTGCTTTTGTATAGAAGTTCACAAACTAAAAACTTCGGTAAAAAAATATGCTCTGTGCTCTATTCAATTGGCCGACTCACAATTTAATAAGGCTGTTAGCTAGCATTAGGATGAATTTCTCCATATTACATTTGACTGCTTCTATGAAGATATAAGAATGCATGTGACTGCTTAAAAAAATTACTTTTGGGTCTGAGGTAACCTTATGCAATTACAACATCGGATCTGGTTCCAGGAAGAGCTAGAATAATCTAGAAGACAAGCACAAGTTCAGTGAACATGGACAGGAGAACTTGAATTCCGGAAGTCAGAGTCAGTTTCGAGGTCAAAACAGAAAGCAAACAGTTAGGACCAAAGCAGAGATCAGAAACAGAGCACACACACCTAGCAAAATATCTTGTTTGACAGCACAGTACAAATACTAAGAAGTGTTTTATAATCCTAGAGTGAGCAGAATTGATTGCAACTGGACATTTCAGATTGCTATAATAAAATAGATCATTTGTGGTTATTTAACTGACCTATGTAATATGTGTCAATTTCTGAAAATAACAACTACATTATAACAAAGTTATATTTTTTGGCGTGATATTGTGGCTATATTTGTAAAATAGAGAATATGTTTTTCATTAGATATGGGACCTATGTGTACCAAGGCCATATGCATTTTGAACAATAATGATACACTGGGGTTTCTCCCAAATGTGTTGACGTCTCAAATTCTTGTCGACTCTATTTTTCAACGTGTGAAGAGATTTCCATGAAATAATTAAATTAGGAGAATTAATTGGGGAGGTCTTATTTCACTAGTGAGAAAGCTCCCACCATTTTTGTATGTACTGTTATTACAATACAACTTATCAAAAAAAATACAACATTTGAATCATTCTAAGGCAACTAAGAGTTCCCCCTTTTTAATTTCAGCTTAAAGATTACACCTCTTACAATTGGCTTACAATGAAGATTCTACAAGCTGCCATTTTACTTATCACTGTCCTGGAAATAAGTGCAACCCCCACCGCCAGGCTTTCCTGTTACAAGAAAATTTTAAGAGATCGAAACTGCCACAGCATCCCAGAGGGCGTGAGCAATCTTAGGCCTGTTGATGGACGTCTTCAGGATCACTTTTGGCATGGGAAAGGATGTGAAATAGTCTGTTACTGCAATTTTAATGAATTGCTCTGCTGTCCAAAGTAAGAAAAATGTTGTCTCCTTCAAAACATATTTATGCTTTTATTTTGTCAGCTCCACTATTTTCATCTTCATGCAGTGATTCCCAAAGGAAAGTAATGTTTCCAGGATATTCATGACAATTATAATGAGGCACATAAGGCTTGAGGCAAAATCTGCTGTTGTTATATACAACATTTCAGCTTAATGAACCTATTTTATGTTCCACAGTTTTCTGTTACGTAATAAAATAAAATAATGTGCTATTGCATTTTAGATTACATGTTGGATAAATAAAATGTATATACAGTATTTTATGATTATCACCTATAGCAATTAGATAATAGTTCTGACATAAGGTGCTATGCTTACTACAAATAAATTAAATATTGTCCTAACTATAGAACTGGTATAAACAATAAAAGAATTTAGTGTTAACTGAAGTTTTAACACTATTTACTAAATGCAAATATGGGAGATGCTATAAATAGTTGAATATGTTTATTCTAAGTAAAAATAACAACTATGGGCTTGATTACATGGCTTCAACAGTAAATGTTGCAAGTGAAAAGCTCACGTAAGCCCTAAAGTACCTATTACATACACATTACATATAAACTCAAGTGACCACTACTTGTGAAGTGCTTCCTGATCTACATGTGGCTTTGCTAAAATGTGTAGGAGCTTATAGAAAATGCTTTGTGTTCTCAGCATCCTCTGCGAGTGCGTGTAATGAGCCATATCCTTACATGTAAATTCAACTTCCCACAAAAGCAGCTAAACCCTTGCAAGATACATTAAAATCCCAGTTCCTAAAGAAGCATTTTGCAGAATCCTAATAAAAAATAAAAAAATAGACACACACACCCTGAGACACAAAATAAGTCTTTCTAATGGTTAACCCTGACCTCTACAACAATAAATACTAAGAACAATTAACTAAATCACAATTACAAATACCTACTCACACAATTAAACACTGACACCCAACTAATGCTAAGTCATACCTGGCTAATACAGACCTCAGGGATTAACTACCACCTGCACTACAAATATATTTACAGCCGCCTCAGCATGACACAGTCAACATTTGTGTGGTAAGCATATCACTTTATAGGCTCCATGTAGCAATAGTTACTGAAGTTTTTTAACTGGGGTTGCTATAGGGGATATTGTGTTCTCGCTGCTTCATACTTCTAGAGCTGATCATATAACACATAAGGACTGTTTGCACATTTTGTAAGCTATTTTTCCTAACGTGCAAACTACTGTACTTGACTATGTAAGAAAGCTTGTGGGACCAATAAAATAGCTCAGTAAATTCTCTAGTAAGAAATTCTATAGGTCCGAGTCAGCCTTACTGGAGTTCCTACAGGAGCCATGTAATCAAGCCCTCTGTAATATTAACGTCTTGGTTCACAAAATATACTCTGTCAATCACAACGTTTAAGGACTGCTATAGACCAATATTTATGAAATTATCTTTTGAAGAAATACAGGCAAAAATGTATTTAAAACAAAATAACTATAGCTTTATTAACTGTTATAAGTGGTTATTATTTACCGATGGCTACCATTTATCATACTGGGTTTTGGACTGCTTCTGTGCAGTCTCCTCCCACAAAAAAAGTGGCTTAAATCAAGTATAATCTTCCAAAACAGCATATTCTTAATATTAAACTACAGCAGTGTTTTAAGATAGCGTTCTTATCATTTTCCTCAATATGTAGAAAACATAATAATCATCAATAGTCTACATAGAATAAAACAGGAATATGTGTTATTTATATCATATGAATATTCCTCAGCTTACTAAACAGCAATAGTTCAGCGAATATCCTTACTCACCCATATTATGCATCATCTAACACAACAAATAAGGATCCTACTTTAAATAAATGTGATAATTATTTTATTTGAGAGAAGATAGCATATTAACAAAATAGATGTCTCAGCCAATCTATAATGTAACCTTTACACATCTCCTGAAACACATGGAGATCCCAGATGGCTGAAAATACTGATGCTTAAAAATCTGCTTGTAGACTACATGTGACCCCAGTTGCTCTATGATTTTTTAACTCTGTGACTTAAATAAATCTTTAAGCATCATTCAGCTCTAATGTTTACAGTATTCTCTTCTAAAGAATTTGACTTGATAATGAGCGAAATGTTAAAAATGCATAAATACTGCCTTAGGGCCTCATTAAATTATAACTCGTAGTTCCCTCGGTCCTCGCAAAAGCCAGTTTTCTGCTGTTTGCGAGGAACGATTCCTCAATATGTCCCTCGCAGCCTGCTTTGCGATATGATACAGAAAAATGGTCGAGAGAGCTACGTAGTAACGCGCAGCCATAAATCTATGAGGTGAATCTCGCACCTCGGAAGACTCCCTACGGGCACAAAAAAGTGCCAGCAAGGGATCCAAAAGCCTATACGTGCTGCATCGGAGAAGCCCGAAACCGCTGACTGATGCTCCCCCTGCTCCTTAAACACATCCCCATGCGGCAGGGCCCCCTATAGAGACCCCTGCAGCCTCCCTACATTAACCCCTTGAAGTGGGGATCCCCGATCGGCATCGATCAGGCCCCGGCTGCATTTAAACATTTTAAATTTCCCACCGTGGGTCCTTAAAGGGCCTGCGGCACACTATTAACCAATCCCGGCCCCGGCACCTAAAATTAACCCCCCTCTATGCTGGGAGCCCCGTTGGGACCCCCAAAGTGTCCCCACGTTAACCCCTTGCTGGAGGAGTCCATAGGGACCCCAGCAGACCCCGCATTAACCCCTTGCAGCGGGCATCCCCAATCGTGAACCGATCGTGACCACACTGCATTTACAAATTCAAATTTTCTGCGGGTCCTTAAAGGACCGTAAAGGTCCTGAAAGGACAAGTGCTAAAAAATATTAACCCCTGCAGCGGGGGGTACTATAAATACACCCCAGGCAACTAAAATTAACCCCATCACTCATGGGGCTCTACACAGAGCTCCATGAGCACTTAAATAAACCCTATAACTCCTGGGGCTCTATACAGAGCCCCATGAGCACTTAATTAACCTTATAACTCATGGGGCTCTATATAATGCCCCATGAGCTCTTAATTAACCCTGTCACTCATGGGGGTGAATACAACCCCCCATAAGCCCTTAATTAACCCTGTCCTCCAATACCCTCATGACAAAGTCTAAGCACTACACTACACTATTAACCCTAACTATACCCCATTAACCCACACTAATCCCTATATAACCCTAAGTGGGCTTATCTAACCCTAACTGGGCCGATCTAACCCTAATTGGGCCTATTTAACCCCAACTAGCCCTATTTAATCCCATCACTTATGAGGGTTTATACAGACACCCATAAACCTTCATCTAACCCCATCCCTTATGGGGGTCTATACAGACCCCCATAAGCCTCTAGTTAACCCAACCAGTCCCATAAGGGTCTATGAAGACCCTCATAGGACAATTATAAGCCTATTATTAAACCCATAAGTGCCACAAGGGTCCTCCAGGACCCTCATGACATTAAGTACAAACACTACACTACACTATTCCCCCCAATAAACCACTACATCTAAACTAACCCCCCTCTACCCTAACTTATTAACCCCTACCTAACACTACCTACCTAATCCCCTATTAAAACCCCCACCCTACCCTAATTACAACAAATAAAAAAAAGCTAAGGTACACAAAATAAAAAAACCTAAGGTCCATAAATTAAAAAAACATAAGGTACACAAAACAATAAAGGACATTACAAACCCCTCCTCACTACAAAAAAAAATCCCCCCCCCCCCTCCCCCCGGCCACTACATAAAATAAAAAAATAATTACACACTTGCAAAGAAAAAGGCATACACAAATATCCATAACAGTACAGTAATAAATACATTATAAATATACACCTAACTACAATATATTTCCCCTATCTAGACATCACCCCCTATCTGTACCTAACCCCCTATCTAGATATCACCCCCTATCAAGACTTAACCCCCAATCTAAACTTAAATAGAATAAATAAAACCACTTACCTTTGCAGATGTCCCTGCTGATCGCACCCCTAGGAAAAAAAGAAACATCAGATTATTATAAAATTAAACATTACATAGAATAAATAAATAGTACAAATACAGTATTAAACCTACTTTTCCAGCATGTCCCCGTCCATCTTCTTCTGTTTTCCGGCTCGACCCCTGGAAAAAAAAAGATAATACCATTAGTATAACACATCAAACACAACAAATAAATAAAAAATAAACATTATAAATTGAAAACTTGCCTGTCCCCAATGTCCCCGGCCTTCTCCTCTTCTGCCCTGGCTGGGCCCTTGATAAATCCAGGCTCTAAATATATATTTTTTTAAACTAGCTCCCCGATGCTAATGAGGCCTCCAGAACCTCTTCCGTTATGAAATTGTCGCCTTACGATTGGCTGAAATGTGATTGACAGCCTTTTCAGCCAATCAGAAGGTGCCAAGGTGTGAGCCAATCTGAATGGGATACACCCCTATATCTCATTCTAATTGGCTAAAGGAACTGTCAAGCTTTTTTAAACCAATCAGAAGGCAGTGGTTGAAATCACTTTCAGCCAATCACAATGGGATACACCCCCATGGAGTGATTGGCTGAAGGCATATGTGCCTTCCGATTGGCTTCAGTTTGATTGACAGTGACAACAGCCAATCAGAAGGCTCAGAAGCCTTCAGCTAATTACCCCATGGAGGTGTATCCCATTGTGATTGGCTGAAAGCAATAGTGCCTTCTTATTGGTTTAAAAAAAGATTTACAGTTTCTTCAGCCAATCAGAATGGGATATAGGGGTGTATCCCATCCTGATTGGCTCACATCTTGGTGCCTTCTGATTGGCTGAAATGTGATTGACAGCCTTTTCAGCCAATTGGAAGGCGCCATTGCAAATTTCATACCAAAAGAGGCTCTGGAGGCCTCATTAGCGTCGGGAAGCTCTGCAAATGCGGAGCTCCATTAGTTTTTATTTTTTTTATTTTTTTTAGAGAGCAGATTTATAAAGGGCCCAGCTGGGGCAGAAGAGGAGAAGGCCGGGGACATCGGGGACAGGCAAGTTTTCAATTTATAATGTTTATTTTTTGGTTTTGTTTGATGTGTTATACTTATGGTATGTATCTTTTTTCCAGGGGCCGAGTCGGAGAACAGAAGAAGATGGATGGGGACATGCTGGAAAGGTAAGTTTAATACTGTATTTGTACTATTTATTTATTTATTTATTCTATGTAATGTTTAATTTTTTTTAAATCTGATGCTTCCTTTTTTTTCTAGGGGGTGCGAGCAGAAGGGACATCTGCAAAGGTAAGTGGTTTTATTTATTCTATTTTAGCTTAGATTTAGGGGGTATTGTATAGATAGGGGGTGATGTTTAGATAGGGGGTTAACTATAGATAGGAGTAATGTCTAGATAGGGGGTTAGGTATAGATAGGGGGTGATGTCTAGATAAGGGAAATGTATTGTAGTTAGGTGTATATTTATAATGTATTTATTACTGTACTGTTATGGATATTTGTGTATGCCTTTTTCTTTGCAGGTGTGTAATTATTTTTTATTTAATGTAGTGGCAGGGGGGTTTGTGATGTTTTATTTTTTGTAGTGAGAGGGGTTTGTAATATCCTTTTCTGTTTTGTGTACCTTATGTTTTTTTTATTTTATGTACGTTAAGTTTTTTATTTTATTTACCTTAGTGTTTTTTATTTGTGTACCTTAGCTTTTTTATTTTGTGTAATTAGTAGGGTGGGGGTTTGATATGGGGTTAGGTAGGTAGTGGTGGAATAGTGTAGTGTAGTGTTTGTCATGAGGGTCCTGGAGGACCCTTGTGGGACTAATGGGGTTAATAATAGGCTTCTATGAGGGTCTTTAAAGTCCCTTATGGGAATGACTGGGTTAACTAGAGGCTTACTGGGATCTGTATAGACTCCCATAAGGGATGGGGTTAGATGGAGGCTTATTGGGGGTCTGTATAGACCCTCATAAGTGATGGGATTAAATAGGGCTAGATGGGGTTAAATAGGCCCAGTTAGGGTTATTAGATCTAGATAGGTTTAAATAGGCCCAATAAGGGTTAGATTGGCCCAGTAAGGGTTAGATAGGCCCAGTTAGTGTTAGATAGGGTTTAGTATGGGTTAATGGGGTATAGTTAGGGTTAATAGTGTAGTGTAGTGCTTAGACTTTGTCATGAGAGTCCTGGAGGATCATAATGGCACTTTTAGAGTTAACCTAGGGGTTAATAGTGTCCTATAGGGGTCTATATAGTCCCCTATTGGACTGAGGGGGGTAATTATAGTTTCTGTATAGAGCCACATGAGTTATAGAGTTAATTAAGTTCTCATGGGGCTCTGTATAGAGGCCCATGAGTTATAGGGTTAATTTAAGTGCTCATGGGGCTCTGTATAGAACCACATGGGTTATAGGGTTAATTACGGGCTTATGGGGGTCTGTACTGACCCCTGTGAATGACAGGGTTAATAAAGGGCTTATGGGGGTCTGTATTGACCCCCATGAGTGATAGGGTTAATTAAGGGTTTATGGGGCTCTGTATAGAGCCCCATAAGTTACAGGGTTAATTAAGGGCTCATGGGCCTCTGTATAGAGTCCCATGAGTTATAGGGTTAATTTAAGTGCTCATGGGGCTCTGTATAGAACCCCATGGGTTATAGGTTTAATAAAGGGCTTATGGGGGTCTGTATTGACCCCCATGAGTGATAGGGTTAATTAAGGGTTCATGGGGCTCTGTATAGAGGCCCATGAGTTATAGGCCCATGAGTTAAGTGCTCTTGGGGCCCTTTAAGGAGCAGCGGCAGGGAATTTGAATCTTTTAAATGCAGCAGGGGCCTGATCTATGCCGATCGGGGACCCCTGCTGCAAGGGTTTAATGTGGGGGGCTGCGGGGGTCCCTATGGACCCCTGCCTCAAGTGGTTAATGTGGGGTCACTTCAGGGGTCCCAATGGGGACCCCCGGCATAGAGGAGGGTTAATTTTAGGTTACAGGGGGGTACTTGGAGTACCCGCCACAGCAGGGCTTGTATGTAGGACTGCTGGGGATGTCCCGTTCAGGACCCCCACGGCAATTGATGAGGTGGGGAGCCTGCAAGATCGTCTTGCAGGCTGTCACCCCTTCATGCACAGTTTCTCCATGTTGACACGGACGGCCGTGCTGACACGGACGGCCGTGCTAGGTAGCTCACACGTTGCTCACAGCAGGGCTAATTTAATAGCGTCGTAACTTTCCAGAATTTGAAGCACGTTGGGCTTAAGAAAAAAACCTTATATCTACGAGGCTGGAATTTACAATGGCTGACAATCTATAACCATTGTTTTATTCAAGGTTTACATTTGTTTTGGGGAGGGACAATAATTGTGTTCAGGTCAGTGCTTTTGAAAGTCTCTCATGATAGATGAAAAGGAAGTGCAGCTTACAATATGATCACATACTAAGGTGGTAATCAATGAGAGCAAAAAAGAAATAGATGCCCACAGTAAAGAATAATCACATATATAGTTGTGAGCGTTGTGAGTGTACGCATAGCGAGGGCTGCGGTCGAGGGCCTCAGTTGCTGGCATGGAGCACCGAAGGCGCTCCTTGCCAGCAACTGCGACCCTCGCAAAATTTACGTTCAAACACAAACAACCACACAACAACCGCGACCACGCAAACAACATGACACACCAACTACGACCCTCGCAAACTTTACCTCGCAGCGCAAACAACATATGAGACATGTTACCACACATTACGACCTCGCAACAATCGGACGCAACTCGCTAACATTACAAAATTCAAAACACATTAAATACACACAGCACATACATAAAAAGCTTACCTACAGCAAGAGGAAGCAAAGCCGCTCATTGATGGGCTTGTGATGAGCGCCAAGGCACTCATCGCGAGGCACGTGAGGTAGATGGGAGGAGAAGCTCGCAAATTAGCGCCAAAGTCGCTCATTGTGAGACCCGTGATGAGCGCCAAAGGCGCTCAGCACGGGGCTCGCAATGAGCACCAAATGTGCTCAGAGGGAGCAGAACGCATTGTGTGACAGACAGCATTGCCAGGCTTCAAATTTTATTGCCGTAATTTTTGACAGGCAATTCAATTGTGAAGCACAAAAGTTGTGGGTTGACAAGCCCTGCAATGAGGCCCATACAGTAGACTGGAGGAGAGGCCTGCACAGTAGACAAAGCCGCTCATTGCTGGGCTCGTGATGAGCTACGAATGTGCTCATCGTGAGGCGCGTATAGTAGACAGAGGGAGAGGCTCGCAATGAGAGGCTTGCGCCAAAGGCGTTCAGCACAGGGCTCGCAATTAGCACCAAAGGTACAGCATTGCCAGCCTTAAAATTTTATTCCCGTCATTTTTGAAGGGCTAGTAGCTAGTTGTATATAATAGTTAGTG
This sequence comes from Discoglossus pictus, assembly GCA_027410445.1. Classification (NCBI taxonomy): domain Eukaryota; kingdom Metazoa; phylum Chordata; class Amphibia; order Anura; family Alytidae; genus Discoglossus; species Discoglossus pictus. Next base: position 109,834,664 of record CM050163.1, read on the forward strand.
GATTAAATCATGTATTTATTTTATTTGTTTTACTTTCTAAAAAATTTATAAATGTTATACTTTATTAAAAAGAGCAGATTTATAATTGTGATCGGAGCCTTCTCTCTACTAGTCGGTAGCTTTGAGGTATGGCATATTTTTGCTATGACATCCTAGCCTGATTAGAGGGCCAGGGAGAGTGTAAAGTGAAAGAGAGAAGGGAAGGGTGGGTGGGAATGAAGAGCGGGCACTGAGAGTGGTGCTCAGGTGGGGTTTATGTAGTGTGTGGGAGATCCGGCTCCTCCAACAACTACAGGTCAGTTGCATTAACCTGTGGTTTGTGGTCAGAGGCTTCTCTCTGCTAGTAGGTAGCTTGAGGTATGGCATATTTTTGCTACGAAGTCCTAGCCTGATTAGAGGCCAAAAAGTACATGAGAAATAGGTATGGTTAATGAGGGATTAATGTGAGATAGACATGAAGACTTAACGGTGTTCAAAGGATGGATTGTGAAAGTACCTGTAGAAGCAGTCGGACATCTATTTTCCCAGGGATCGATGGTGTTTTCGGGAGTCTAGTTACAGGACGCTGAGGTAGCAGCGCCGATGCAAAATTAATGGCCAGAGTATGCATACGGATCGAGACCCAACCAGATAAGGCATAGGCAGATGTAATGGAAAAATGGTAACGGAGGAAGGTGGGATGGTTTGGAGTTCGGTCTGGACATCAGTTGGTTGATTATGAGTACGAGACACCAGATGTTTTTTTTTTTTTGCTTGCCTTGGTATGAGGAAGCGTGAGGATATAGTGCTACTGGAGATTTCGTCTAGCATTGTTGCTTGGACTGTGGCTGGGTCCTCCCGTCATGACTGGTGCATACAGGATGTTCAGATCGTTAAACAGAGAGAGTGATTTTAGAAGGCTGGTTGGATTGCCGCAAGGATCGTCAATGAACAAAAGTCGTCCAAGTAGTGAACTACAGTCGGGCATTGTTTAATGTTCAGCAGTATCGAGCATATGGCGTCTGAGAAGATATCGAAGAGCATGGGACTGCTTATGAGCCAGACGTGAGTTTGTTGTTGAAGTAGTAGTACCCTTGCCATGTAAGTGCCTCAGAGAGGGAGTGATGGGAAGTAGCTTGAAGACATTGGTGATATCAGATTTTGACAGCCAAGATGGCATCCTCTACTCGAAATAGCGAAGCGAGTAATCGTTGACGGGATAGTGGATATGATACCTGGGTTTGGACCGACAGCTCAATCATCAGGCTCTTTTTTCAGTGAATATTTTCTGGTGGCGGTAATGATTGTTCAGTGGTTGGGAGTTGATCCACCACCTCAGGTTTATGTGCAGCTGATTGTCAATTAACATTGGCATGGGAAACCTGAGGCAGCCTAGTCACTTGGGGTGCATTAGCATGGGCTTTACTGCATTGAGAGCAGAGGTGAAGTAGCCTACAAGCGTTGAAGGTACAGCCCCACGTATTAAAGTTATAGCATGTGGGTGTAGCACCCAGATAATGCAGCTGGCAACCTAGACGGACTTTCTGATGATGGGTAGGAAGTGCAGTGTTGAGGCTGAGGAAAGGGGATTTTGTAGGAGGGCCCAGGTAAAGGAATAGTGGGATTAGGACAGAAGCCAGTGGAATGTAGGGGTGACGAGCAGTGTTGGCATACTGCTGCCTTGACTCCGGCAAAGTTCCGGCAAACTAGCTTGTGGTCCAAGGTGGATCAGTCTATTGAGTAAAAGATTAGGACTGAAAGGCGGTGAGCTTTAAAGTGATATGAGGTGGTTGGAAGCTGAATGGGAAGTTTGTCATGAGTGAGGTTGGTGAGGCAAATGAGTGGTGGTAAAAGGGGGCGACCGGGATTCATTGGTCGATGGTGACACTCGAGGGGTCGGTGCGAATGAGATAGAAGTCGTAGTCAGCCGGTAACAAGCAGAAGAAATGCATGACTTGCAGTAAGGACGAATAAATAGCAGTGTTACCAGAGTTGGGTGATGGAGCTGATCATCTAGAGTGTCTGGGAATGAATTGCCTTTAGTCTGGTGTTACGGGGTAATGATATATGGAAAGGGGGCTTGGCTGCAGCCAGAGGTGAATTTGACTCGGCCTGGTAGACCGAAGTAGTTTCGGAATGGAAGAAAGTAAGGGTTATGCCGGGAGTGTGGTGACTCTGGTGGCCTGGCAGCAAGATAGGTCAGCTGGGATGGACATGTGATGGCAGGAGGGGCTGTAAAGAGGGCATGATAGTACACAAAGGTTCGTGGGACCTGACCATGCTGAAACAGCTATCGGATGCATGGAGGGCAAACGCTGAGGGTATGTCCATGTATTGATATCCCTTGTTTGGTGCACTGAAGACTTTAGCTCCACTTGCTAAGGATCCTGCTGGCAGGGGATTTACTGAATGAATAATTAGCAGTTTACAGAAAAGTGATCTGGCTGTCCTACGGGCATATATAATAATGAAGGTTAATTGCCATAGTGTTATTATGACAAGCATTCCTCGGTTCCAAATCTGAACGGAATGCATGATAATGAAAGTGTACTGATGGCACTGATATGTAATCTTCAGCAGGCTCTAATAATGAATAAGACAGGAAAGGAAAGTAGGAATAAAATACGTAGGGAGGCAAGAAAAAACATGGAAAGAAAAAAGCGGCAAAAATCGGAACAGGACGGGGCAAGAGCCACCACAAAGGGAGGGAGCCGCAGCCCCCCGGAGCAAAAGGCAAGGCGACCCAGGCAGGAGATTGAACCCCAGCCAAGGAGGGAACAGAAGAAAAGGAGGAGAAAAATTGAATACAACATAAAGGGGCATGAAAATAGATGACTCATTGCCGTATCAGTCCAGATCCAACCCGTGGACAGGGAAAGAGAAGCACGGGCACCACCAGAGCCGACCAGACAGATGGACAGGAGAACGCCACAGGAGACCGCAAATGCCGGAGGGAGGAAGAAGAGCCACGAAGGAAGACATAGCGGGGCAGAAAGGAGAAGCCCCGACCGGGGAGAGAACCCGCAGAGAAAAAAGGAGAGGCCCGAATCGGGGATCAAACCCATAGACGGGAGAGGGGCAGTTAGCACGCCGCCACTGGGAGCAGCAGAGGGCGCACGCAGACACCAGACGCAAAGGAGGTAAGACAGTTAGCACCACAGAGGGAGGACAAATGGAGGGAAGGGCGCAAACGGAGAGGGGGGCGCAAGACAGCAGGAGTCAGCCTGGCGCACAGCCACGGAGGGGGCAACGATGGAGAGTCTAGGCAGCGAGGCAAAGAGACGGGGACGGGAGATCCAGCAGAGGGGGCCGGCAGAGGAAGATGGGGAGCACTACAGAGAGGGGGCACAAACGGAGGGGGGCACAATGGCGGGGAGCCAGGACAGAGGCAGCCCAGCTCACAGCCACGGAGGGGGCAACGGCAGAGAGCCCAGCCACGGAGGGCAAGGAGAGAGGGGGAAGACCCGATGCGGGGAGGCAAGAGGTAGAGGCAGCAGACAGGAAGGGACTTACCGGCATGGACAGGAGAAATAGCAGGAACCACCGAAGTGCAGGGCAAACCAGAGCAAACAACTCTCGGCACATGGTTGTATGAGGAACGGGCGCTGAGAGTGGTGCTCAGGTGGGGTTTATGTAGTGTGTGGCTCCTCCCACAACTACAGGTCAATTGCATTAACCTGTGCTATATGGAACTTCAGGGGTCCTTTAAATACAGGATAATGAATAACATATTAACCAGAATTTATATTTTTTCATGAAACTGAATATCTTTTCTGCAGTTAATGTCATACATGAATCTTTTAACAAAAAAAAAAATTCTGTTAAAGCATTTTTTTTTTTTTGCACCTAAAAGACGGTGTTTGATAATGTACCGCTGTGTGCTCTCTTGTTTCAAAATGAAACTCTCAAAAAAATATACTGATTAAAATATTGAACTGATCTGGGGGCTTGTTCGAGTCAGCCAGTGAGCAGTAATATAGGTTTATGAGTCATGCTTGTCTGCCAATGAAATCTACAGATGCATATATGCTATCTACATTTCCTGCTATGCAGTTTGAACAGGTTTACTTAATATTTTTCATGTAAAATATATCTTTTGGTAATGTTTAAAACATGATCTTTTAATAAGTAAAATGGTGTCCCATATGCTTTTAAAATTCTTAGCTCATTTGTTTTGCAATTAAAATGTTTCATGCACACTGTGGCAATCTGTGCTTGTGGAAATATTTGTATATCATAGACACTTCAGAATTATGTCCAGTCGTATCTTCATAATCACCCATGCCTGGACGCCTACTGCAATTTTACAGACACGCAGACAATGTGTATATGCATCAAGAATGTAACTGCAATGGATATGTGTCTCGACCGCTGGAAAGCTCAGCTGAATGGAGCCCCTGAGATCTCTGACTGTAGATATGGCTGCCAGACGTGTTGGCAGTAAGAGCAGTGCTAGAGTGGCATTATGTGCTCTCACAATAAAGCTCCTGTTCTATTTCCAACAAGCACTAGTTTTTCCGCATGTCAGTGGCGTAGCCAAGTTGTATCCATGTGTTCTCTTGTGTTCTGAAGTGTTACAACGCTGCATTCATTTGCATTTACCACAAACACTCTGCTGTAACATTTAACACTAAGAATTTCATCTAATGCCTATTTAAAGGACCACTACAGTTCACAAAAAAGAAAATACCGTACTTGTTTGTCAAGGATGTACCAAACTAACAATATTAACAGCTCTGTAAGCCATGTAAAAAACATTTTAGGGAAAAATCAGACTTTATGAGTGCAGGAATCCATTTTGTGTTTTTTACATCACATTCTCAGGCATAGATTATAAGGTTCTGTGGTTTTGGGGTGGGAGTGGTAGGTAATGAGGGAACAAAGAGCCTTTAAAGGACAATGGCTGCTAGAATTTAATCAGAAGTTACAAATAATGTAGCCACTGCATAATTCAAAGCCTCTACATCCAATTCTAATTAATATTCATTACATCCCACGCAGTGTAGAGTTCATTGCTACAGGCAGAAGCAACACCCTGAAAAAAACTGATTTCTATTGGTCACAACTCCATGAACTCAGCATCAATTTTAAGAAGGAAAACAATTTTTTTTTTTTTTTTTTTACCTTTTGTCTAAGGGTGTGGAGCGCATATGGAGACTTTTATGGTTCTTCTAGATAATTGGATGACTGCAAATTAACACCCCATGCCCTTCCCTCTCACTGACTCAGAAGCAGACTTCTTGCTTGAAGAAATGCAACCACATTTGTCCAGTAATGTCAAAGCCCCTCTCAAGCACACACAATTTCCAGCTACGTATCGTGAGTTCCCCCATGGCCCAGCAGAGATCAACAATAATTTTTGTTCTAATTAGGAACTGACTGTATGTCTTATTTTGTACTTAATTAAGCTCTGAGTCAGACTCAAAGTTTTCAACCAAAACTGTTTTTCATTGTGCAGTGGTCCTTTAAATACAACACTATTCAAAGCTCATAAAATGAATATGTACAGTCTGGTTTGCAGCTACTTACACTGATTTTCTGTTTTGTTTTCTTTAGGGATGTTTTCTTCGGACCAAAGATATCTTTTGTGATTCCTTGTAACACGCATGATAAATGAAGCAGCACATGTTACAGCTGAGGAATATGGATGATAAAGAAAGTGTGTTGTTTTATTTTAAAGGCAAAACCTTCAATAATGTTTATTAAAGAGCCAATGTACTAAAGACAAAACAGTTTTGAGCAAGCTGTATATTTTTCATCTAGACCAATGTATCTAGTTTGGATGCATCAATGTGGAGGTAAAGGACCACTGGAGTACTATATAGTATGCTCTTTTAAAGAACTAGATTGTAGATTAAACTAAAGTTAAAATTAACATGTAAACAAAAATACTGTCTTATTTAACTGATATATGCAAATGTTCTTTACTGTGGGCATCCATTACTATATTTATACTTTAGCATTTAACATCTGATAGGATGTTTCTTTTGTTAGTAGCACTTCTATTTAATCCCATTGTAACCATGACCAGTGGCAGAGCCAAGTCCTTGTCAGCAACCATCCCCTATTAGCATCCATCCCCTCTCACCACCCATCCCCATCTACTTTTTTCCATTCCTCACAAAATCCATCCCACCTATTCTTTTTTTGCAAATCTGTAGCCCTTGCTCTGCTACCTTCTTCCCTGATCCACATCTCCATATCTCCATGGAGCTTCAGTATAAATGCTCTTATTTAAAAAGACACATACCAATTTGAAACCAAGGAGGGGGGGTGCAACCAAGGGGGCAATCGGGGCTGTGGTGGGATGGGCACTGCACCACCTGCACCACTGGTAGTTCCGCCCCTGACCATGACAGTTTTCAGTACCATTAAATAGAAATTATTGTCTGGATTCATGATCTAATCAAATGTTTTCTAAAAATATTTTGATCTTTATCAAGTCCAGTTCTTTGGCACCCCGACCTTCGCGCACTGCGAGAAGAACTACTCCCTAATGACGCTCTGCGATCCAGCCTGGATCCCCTGTGTCTGCATGCTGTGCTCTGCTCTACTAGATAACCTGACTGGGAGAATCTGAGAAAGAAATGCCTTGCTCAGGCAGGGCTGGGAACTTGCTGTAACTTCTCGTTAAAGGGATTTGCTTCCTGGTCTCTTCTCAGCAGGAATGAAAGATATGGTATGTACTGCGCTCCATCTTTCATGCCTATGTGTGTGTATAAAGTTCCCAGCAAGTTCCCAGCCCTGCCTCAGCAAGGCTTCAGTCAGGTCATCTAGTAGAGCACAGCATGCAGACACAGAGACACAGGGGATGCAGGCTGGAGCGTAGAGCGTTATTAGGGTGCAGTTCTCGGCGCCCTGATAACGGCGTGCTGTTCTCCAGCGTGCGAAGAACGTGCGACCCAGTTCTTCAGCAGAGCAATTTAGAAATACAAGACTTCAGTGCTTCTTTAAATTGGATCACGGGATAATGTGAAAACAGACAGTGGTATAAACAAAGAACAACCATTATTGAAAAAACATGAATAGACACATATACCTAAATTCACTTTATAAAATACCAATAACTAGAAATACATACCGTATTTATTGGCGTATAACACACACTTTTTCTCCCTGAAAATAGAGAGCTGAAAGTTGCTTTTCTGTTAGAATAGATATGAGTACAGGTCTATTCATAGTTTCTAAATCCCGCTGCCTCTGCCAGCACACATGGTCCTTCTAGTACCCCGCACCCTTCTGCGGCCCCCAGCTATCCTCTTTGGCCCTCTCAACCCTGCCGCAGCCTGCTATATCTCCCTGCGGCGCTCTTTAGCTCCCACAATACCTTCTGGTCCTCCCCGGCCACATCTTCCCTCTATGGCTCCAAGGACCCTCTTCTTCTCTTCATTCTCCTTCCATTTCCTCAATCTCCCCATCCTCCTTACCCCCTTCAATTTCCCCCCTCTCCTTTCTTCACCTTTCTCCTCAATCACTCCCTCTCTCCTTTCGCTATCCTCTTCTCTTTCCAGTTTCTCTCCATCTTTCTTTTTTTCTCTCCTTCACTCTCTACTGCTCTCCCCTTCTCATCTTCCCTCCTCCTCTCCATCGTGTCCCCTTTTTCCCACTCTTCTCTCTAGCCCTTTTTTCTGTTTCTTTCCCCCATTCTTCTCTCTCCTATTTTCTCTCCCTCTCCTTTCTTTTCCTTCGTATTCCTCTTATCCTCTATAACTTCTTTCCTTCTCTCTCTTTTCTCCACCTATGTCACCTTCCCTCCTTTTTACCACTTATTTCTCCCCCTTCTCTCTCCCCTTTCTCTCTTTCTCTTCACTTCCCCTCCTCAATTTCCCCTCAGTTGTCCCAATTATCTTCCTCCATTCTTCCCCTTTTGTCCCCCTAATCTCTCCACCATTCTCTGTCTTTCTTCCTCCTCTCTATCCCTCAATTTTCCACTCCCTTTTATCTCCCTCTCTCCCTCCTCTCTCTACATTTTCTCTTGATTTATCTCAAACTTTCTCCTCTCCACCGATTCTCTCCCCCTTCTCTCTTCTTGATACCCTTCTCCCTTTTTCTTTCCCCCATTTTTCCCACTATACTCTATCCTACGTCTGTCTCCATGTCCTTATACTTGTTTCTCTCTTCTCCCTTTCACCTTTTGGCTTCCTCTTTTCTTTCATTATCTTACCCTCCCTTTCTCTCACCTCTTCTCATTCCACTCCCCTTCTCTCACCTCTTCTCATTCGCCTTCCCTCTTCTCCTACTCATCTCTCCCCTCTCTCCCCCCTACTCTCTCCCACTTATCTTCACCTCTCCTTTGTTTTTTCCCTTTCTCCCCACCCTCTCCCCTTTCCTTCTCTTATCCCCTCTTTTTCTTCCCTCTCTCTGTCTCTCACCCTCTTTATCCTCTCACTCTGTTATCTTTCTCATCTTATCCCACTCTCATCTCTTTTTGTACCTTTTACTGAACTACCTCTTCCCCACCCTCCATCACAAAACTTGTCTATTTTCTTTATTCTCTCATCCCCATCCTCTCCCTATAATCTCTCCCCATCACCATCCCTTTTCTCTCTCTACCTCTTTTCTCTGCCTCTATGTCTTGTTCTGGGGGGCAGGTAATTTCTTTGCACTTGGGTCTTCTAATTAACAAGCTCTGCCACTGTGGTGACCAACACAGGCAAGCACTAGCAGGCAATTGCTCTGCCTAATTTGAAGTTTGTCCCTGATGATAGCCAACAAGGAGATTATAGGACTGGTGCCAGTCAGTAAGACATTTATATTCATTTGTAAACCACATAAACACAGTTTCATGGAAATGAAAGCCAAGGTATTTGATTAGTCACACTATTTTTACATGATCTTACAATATCACATCAGTATATTTAGGGTAATTGCTTCATATTATTACATATAAATTGTTATGTATTTATTGGGGAGCTCAAATGTCAATACTTTTAATGATAGGCATGGGTGTAGGAGCCTTAAAAAAATCTGTGGGGGGGGGGGGGGGGGTAATTCAAACTCTTCTCCCAGGACAGGAAGCAGGGGCGGTTCCTTCGCCAGTGCACCGGGGCCCTGTTCTGGGAGAGGGGGGAGGGAGCGGCATTGCTGCAGAGACCCTCAAAAATTCTGAATGCCCCTGCCACCCGGTATAATTGTGTATGTATATATATATATATATATATATATATATATATATATATATATATATATATTATAAATATATATGTATATAAAAATGATGGGTCAAAGCTTTTTTGGCAAAAGACATACTGCTCCACTGACATACTGCTCTCCCTCTAGTGGACAAAATCTGGCAATGCATGATTAGGTTTAATTTTGATAATTTTTTGGCACCTTTTTCATTTATCTGCGGGTGGGATTTATCCCCCTCATTGCCCAATTCCTACGCCCCTGATGACAGGGTATGTGGTTTAGGCTCACATCACATTGTGTTCTTTTATATGTTTGTAGCAGAGCTGCTATGATAACTTTGAACTGCACTTTGTAAAATGAAACTGTTTTAATAGCACTTAAATAAAGTTCATAATGCCACAATACATAGAGTTCAGATTATGTTTTAATACATGTAGGCACTGGTTAACAAAAGAAAACATATAAAAAAACTGTTAGATGTTATGTCTTTAGGTAGTATTATTACTTCTTTTTACAGATATTGTATGGCCTGTTAACTGAAATTGACTATTAGTTGTCTATTATAACCGAGTGATGAGTGATAAAGGAACATAGTTGTTTTTCAAACATTTAAAAGAGCATGTTTTAAATATTACAAAAGTTATTGTTTGTATGAACAAATATTAAGCATAACCTGTTTAGACTTTGAAATGAACAGGCAATTCAGAGAGCATAGTTTAGTCTGCAGATCTCATTGGCTGGCAGGGGGCAAGCCCTCAAGAGAAGTTAAGATTCTGAATAAATGTTTGAAAAAAGGAAACACAATGCGACATATTATTGAATACCCTCTTTCTGATGCAACAATAAAGCTTTCCATGTCCATTTAAGGTATATATTTCCTGTATCATGCACATGGGTATATTTCCATTTGTGGCTTTCTTATTCCTTAATATCCTTAATATATTTTTAGATCATTATATTTACATAGTAATGTCTAAATTAAATCAGGATTGGATTTTCTTCCTTCACCAGATATTGCCTATGTACCTTGCCCATCTCCCTTCTCTTCTAATAAGAAAACTTGACTGATTGCACATAGACTATATAGGACATCCAATTAGCTGCACTGCTTTACCCTGTTTATAGTACAAGTAATGGAGTAGTGGGTTTCAAAGCTTCATCGTGTAACCAGACATATATGCTCCTTCCATATTTGGATGTTGATACATTTAGGCCTTGGCTGTATTCTACTTGCATTTTACTTTTAGTAACATAAAATGTTTGTAAACTATAATAAATTCATATTTTCTCCAGTTTTCATTGTGTACCTATAAATCTGTATGACCTTTTTAACTGTGTATTTTTTAATTTGGAATGATAAATACAATACAATAAGCATTTTTCTTCCTTAAATACAAAGGTTGTGTACCGTCTATTGCTAATAAAATAGATAAGAGGTAGAAAGTAAAAAGGGAGGGGAAGTACAATAAAAAAAATCACATAATATCCAAATGTTATAGATATAGATTATGTTAGTTGTTTCATTAATAAATATTCTTTCTTACTTTAACACCTTTCTTTTTTTAATGTTCCATTCTTTTGTAAAATATATTTCTAAAATTGAATAAAACATAAATGTTGATATTGTTATGGAGTTGTGTTAATGCTTGTTGATTCATAATGCAAGAGAAGCATACCTAGTTTCCCTAATTGGTATATTGAGGCTATTTATTTCCAGCCTGTCGACTGACTATTTTAAAAACCTGGTTCCACTGCAAGCACAAATGAAAAACATTTCAAATATTCCTATTTAATAAAACAGCAGTTTTTGAGCTTTACAAAGTTATAAATACTGAAGACTTCTACTGAAGACAATAAATCACCTAATAAGAGAAAATAAATTGTGTGTTTAAATGATTTGGAGAGGAGTGGGTAGATGACATCACAGGATCTATGGAAGAAAGGTCTTTTCCTATTGAATAAAGAGGATATTTGACAGTGTGTCCATTGGATGCCAAGGGGATATATATTCATTAAAAGTAGTTTTAGTCCCGTTCTGGCCAGCTCTATCTTCCGGGACAGTTCCAAGGCATTCAAATCTCTCATTCCCACTATGCCAAAAAATCCCTGAGGCACCTTCTCCAGTGGTCCTTCTACTGGCTGCACCCACCATCAATGCTGTAGCGCAACAGTATGCTTTATGAATTAAAAAAAATAACCTCAAGTCCCCAATCACAACAGTGCCAAGGTTGCAAAAGGCTCATTGCAGGCTGCAAATGCGGACCCTCGCAAAGCGAGGGGCTGCATTTGCAGAGGCGGACATAAACTGCAATGAGCCAAAGGGTCATTGCAGGCCGTAAATGCAGACCTCGCAAAGCGAGTGTCCGTATTTGCGGAGGTGGAGGCTCTACAGCACCTCAATCTAGGTAAAAAAACAACGCAGAAAAGCAGGACATTGAAAAAAAAAAAAGAAAAGAGCTGCAAGACTTAGAAAAAAAAAAATAAGACCTGCAGCACTTAGAAAAAAAAATTATTACGAGGTCGCAAAAATCCGAAGTTAAGGGTCGAAACGCATACATCCAAAAACACTAAAAAACACTGAAAAATAAAAAACAAAACATAAAAAAAACACCACAGACAGCATGGGGGGACAGCCAGGACCTTTGGGAGTGAGGATGCACGCAAATTAAAGTCGAATTTAAGGAGTTTCGGGAACTTGAAAATAGGCTAAGCGAGAGAAAAAAAACGAGGCTACATGACCCTGAGGCGGGCAAAACAAGACCAAGGAGTAACAACTTTTACATACAACAATTACAAGGTCTTACCAAAAAAAAAGACCTGCAGGACTTAGAAAAAACAAATACGAGGTCGCAAAAATACGAACTTAACGCCCAAAGCAGGCACATCCAAAAACACAAAAAGCATAACAACAAAAAAACAAAACATAAAATAAACATCACACACAGCACAGGGGGATAGCCAGGACGTCTGGAAGTTTACGCCAATTTAAGTCGCATTCAAGCAGTTTCAGAACTTGAAAATTGCATAAGCAAGAAAATAAATGGCGCCTGAAAAAAATTAAAACGAGGCTACACAACCCCAAGGCATGCAAAACACAGCTGAGGGCATACAACTTTTAAAAACAACAATTACGACCCGAGGTCTCAAAAATCTGAAGTTAACGGCCGAACTGTGCACATTGAAAAACACGAAAAGTACAACAACAACAAAATTAAACATAAAACAAACATCACACACAGCACAGGGGGACAGCCAGGACGTCTGGGAGTGTGGTTGCAAGCCAATTTAAGTTGCATTTAAGCAGTTTCGGAAATTGAAAAATCACCAAAGCAACAAAGAAAAATGGCGGACGAAAAAAATTACAATATCTATATATATATATATATATATATATATATATATATATATATATATATAGTAGACTCTCAGTTACAGGCACCCATGGTGCTTGGTAGATGCCGGATAATTGTAGTTTCTGGTTGCTTGAAAGTTACATATAAAAGAGGCCTGGATTAGCTGCACCTAGGATGCACTGCTAAGAATATTTGTCAGTGAGGGCTGTTCTAACAGCAGCAGCTTTCACTCCTCATATATATATTTTTATATATATATATATATATATATATATATATATATATATATATATATATATATAATAAATAAATAAAAAAATAGTGCATTTGGGTTCACATTTGAATGTCTAAAACAGTTAAACAAACGTGTTTCCTGTTCAGAATTCCAATAAATACAGTTATAGCACTGTGTGCCAACAAAGGCTTCGCTCTTTAATCCAAATGCTATTTCAAACCTTTTAAGCATATGCCTGCTGTATTACACAGATTTAAGCAAATCTTAGGGTGGATTATGTACAAGCCAGGAACTCTACCCACAGTCAGCAGTTTCGATGTTACTGCCTCTCATCAGTGTGGGGTCCATTCCTAGCCTGTGTAGTAGATTTTGTGCGGAGGTAGTTTACCACAACAATTATTTAATTTTATTATATATGCACTAATATAATACATATATACTATATTTTTGCACCAGGACCCTCCTTTCACTAGCTCCACCACTGCCTTTAAACTAGAAATAATTATGAGTACATTACCTGTACTGTGCATTTCCTAAACCTGAATGTAAAAGCTCTTGTTGGAGCCATTTTATTTTTTTTACCCACTCCTCTAAATTGTTTAGAACATTTTTCCTCCCTAGAGATCGGTCAAAATGCATCTCACTTTAATTTATTTCTTTAAAAACTGGTATTTACAGTGCATATAAAAAGTCTACACACCCCTGTTAAAATGTCAGGTTTCTGTGCTGTAAAAAAATTAGACAAAGATAAATAATTTGAGAACTTTTTCCACCTTTAATGTGACCTATTAACTGTACAACTCAATTGAAAAACAAACTGAAATCTTTTAGGTGAAGGAAGAAAAAGAGAAAAATAATGTGGTTCCATAAGTCTGCACACCCTCTTATAACTGGGGATGTAGCTGTGTTCAGAATTAAGCAATCACATTCCAAATCGTGTTAAATAGGAGTCAGCATACACCGGCCATTATTTAAAGTGCCTCTGATTAACCCCAAATAAAGTTCAGCTGTCTTTCCTGACAATTTCTTAGTCGCATTCCACAGCAACAGCCATGGTCCACAGAGAGCTTCCAAAGCATCAGAGGGATCTCATTGTTAAAAGGTATCAGTCAGGAGAAGTGTACAAAAGAATTTCCAAGGCATTGGATATACCATGGAACACAGTGAAGACAGTCATCATCAAGTGGAGAAAATATGGCACAACAGTACTGAAGCTCCCTCCAAAATTGATGAAAAGACGAGAAGAAAACTGGTCTGGGAGGCTACCAAGAGGCCTACAGCAACATTAAAGGAGCTGCAGGAATATCTGGCAAGTACTGGCTGTGTGGTACATGTGACAACACTCGTCCGTATTCTTCCTATGTCTGGGCTATGGGGTTGAGTGGCAAGACGAAAGCCTTTTCTTACGAAGAAAAACATCCAAGCCAGGCTACATTTTGCAAAAACACATCTGAAGTCTCCCAAAAGCATGTGGGAAAAGGTGTTATGGTCTGATGAAACCAAGGTTGAACTTTTTGGCCATAATTCCAAAAGATATGTTTGGCACAAAAACAACACTGCACATCACCAAAAGAACACCATACCCACAGTGAAGCATGGTGGTGGAAGCATCTTGCTTTGAGGCTGTTTTTCTTCAGCTGGAACTGGGGCCTTAGTTAAGATAGAGGGAATTATGAACAGTTCCAAATACCAGTCAATATTGGCACAAAACCTGCAGGCTTCTGCTAGAAAGCTGAACATGAAGAGGAACTTCATCTTTCAGCATGACAACGACCCAAAGCATACATCCAAATCAACAAAGGAATGGCTTCACCAGAAGAAGATTACAGTTTTGGAATGGCCCAGCCAGAGCCCAGACCTGAATCAGATTGAAAGTCTGTGGGGTGATCTGAAGAGGGCTGTGCACAGGAGATGCCCTCGCAATCTGACAGATTTGGAGTGTTTTTGCAAAGAAGAGTGGGCAAATCTTGCCAAGTCAAAATGTGCCATGCTGATAGACCCAAAAAGACTGAGTGCTGTAATAAAATCAAAAGGTGCTTCAACCAAGTTATAGTTTAAGGGTGTGCATACTTATGCAACCATATTATTTTATTTTTATATTTTTTCTTCCCTCTACCTAAAAGAATTCAGTTTGTTTTTCAATTGAGTTGTACAGTTTATAGGGCACATTAAAGGTGGAAAAAGTTCTGAAAACGCCATTCTGAAAATCTTTGTCTCATTTTTTTATAGCACAGAAACCTGACATTTTAACAGTTGTGTGTAGACTTTTTATATCCACTGTATGATATAATCATAAACAATAGCTCTGAAACAGTTGACATTAAGTATTTTCAGTGCAAAGTGTCATGGCTGATTTTGGGACTTTGGGACCGTTTAACTCCATAAGCAATCCTGTTATTTCACACATTGGGTTGCTAATATCAAGGGCTATTAAAATGACCATGAGACTTGTAAGGACTATGACATGTTGTTTTTATGTATAAAGTTTAAAGAATACATTTGAGCTCAGAAATAGGCCCTCGGATATAATATAAATCACTTCAGAGGTTACAGGACACAGATAGTTACCCCCTGGAATGTGTTTGTTCTGTCAGAGAGTGCACTGGGGTGGATGTGGGTTGATACATTAAGCAGAAACTTCTGGTGCTCATTTAGAATTGGGGAAATGATTTGATGTGTGTGTCTCGTTGATTCTGTTTATATAATACTAGCGACTTGCCCGTCAAAAAATGACGGCAATGTTATTGTAAGTGAGCTAATGTTGTTTGGTGTGTAATAGTAAAGATATAATACATTAATAAATGAATATACTTTACCTATTTGAAAGCATTGTGTTGAAGAGATGTGAATGTGTTTTGACATTGCTGCAGCATTAGTGTTGTGGAGCTGCTCTATAAGCGTGGTGAATGTGTGCAGTGTAATGCTGTGCGTGCGCGAGGCGAAACCGTGCGCGTAGTGTCGTACTTCCGCATTTGGGTTAAATGGCGGTTTATGTGTGTGGTGCGTCTTTGCGTATTGTCCGTTGTTGGTTTGTAGTGGTTTTCGAGTTTCGTGTGGTGTTTTGCGAGTGTGGTGTTTTACGTGTGGAGAGTGCTGTAGCCTCGTTTTCGTTTTGTCCGTCGGCCATTTTTTCTCTCGCTTAGCGATTTTATTAGTGTCTAAAGTGTTTTATTTTTATTTAAATGAAGGTGTAACTTGTTTTTTTGAGGTGCTGGATGGTTCCTCTTGCTGTAGGTAAGCTTTTTATCTGTGTGTTGTGTGTATTTATTGTGTTTTAAATGTTTGTATGTCGGCGTGTTGCGTCCGATGTTTGCGAGGTCGTAATGTGTGGTAACGTGTTTCGTAGGTTGTTTGCGTTCCTCGTAAAATTTAGCGAGTGTCGGAATTTGTGTGTCGTGTTTTTTGAGTAGCGACGTGAACTTTGCGAGGGTTTGAGGCCCTTGCCCAGTGACCTCGCCAGCAACTGAGGCCCTCGCTTTGCGAGGGGCCTCAGTTGCTGGCATGGAGCACCTTCGGCGCTCCATGCCAGCAACTGAGGCCCTTGCCCAGTGACCTCGCTATGCGAGGGCCGCGGCTCGCTGCGCGAGCCCGCAAGCGTGAGCAACGGCCCGTACGCTCACAACTATATATGTGATTGTATTATATTCCCTGTATGATGCTGATAGAGGTCAACAATGTCTTATATGATATGATAAGTATTGTCATATTAGGAATTCCATTCTTCACCTCCAGGTTTCCAGGTGGGGGAAGCCAAGCTATTGTGACCAAATGCATCATATCTGGATAAAAAGTCATAAAGTTCGAAGTTATTTTATTGTCCCCCTGGTCTTGTAAAACAGATCCGATCTGGGACCAGGAGAAATCTCCCCCCTTCTACCT
The DNA here is from genome assembly GCA_027410445.1 of Discoglossus pictus. Classification (NCBI taxonomy): domain Eukaryota; kingdom Metazoa; phylum Chordata; class Amphibia; order Anura; family Alytidae; genus Discoglossus; species Discoglossus pictus. Next base: position 109,851,242 of record CM050163.1, read on the forward strand.
ATTGATAACAGAAACATCTCAGAGGAAGGGATGTCAGGGGAGAAAGGCATGGTGTGGAGGTAGATCTTTGTTACTGTTTTAAAAATATCTGTATCAGAGGAATAAAGGCAGTCTGAGTTTGATATACTAAGCCAAGGTGTGTCTGTTTCTATTTCTTGTATTCTGGGCTATCCTACATAAAGGGCTTGGAAAAATTGGGATGCATGATCCCCCTCGTCTCTTGGTCGTGACACCAAGTACAGGTGAGCAAAGAATATCACATATATAGTTGTCATACTGCGAGTTGTCGTCACATTTTGCGAGCCTCGCAAAGTGTGGCGAGCAGTTAAGGCACGCGAGACTTAGGCTGCAATGAGCGGCGAAGACGATCATTGCACTGCAAGACTCACAAAGCAAGGCGAGCAGTTGAAGCACGCAGGTATTGTCCTAAGAACAAGAAGTTATTTTTTTCTCATTCCATTTTCTTATAAGAAAGTATTTGCAAAATTATACATTTGTAATATTGCTTGTTACATGTAAACAAATGTTCATAGATACATAGTTATACTTAATGACAATTGTTATTTTTTGCTTGATATATTTGGCAATAAAGATGAATACAAATTATTTAAAAAAAAACTATTTTCTTCTAATATTTTCTCTTTTCTTTGTCCTTTTTTGTTATCCAAACATATTCCTTACGTTTTCCTCCACCTCCATTTCCATGCCTCCGAGGTATATTGGAGTATTTGGGTTAATTTTGGCAATAATGTTGCAATTAATTCTAAAAAAATGTATGTGACCAGGTAAAGAATTTTATCTGGTATTTGTGGGAGGGGCCCTCTCCCAACGGTCAAACGATAAGCGATAAGAACCATGGCCCTCCGGCTTTGGAATTCCCCAATCGGACAAGTGGAATAATGTGGCGAGGGGTAGCCGAGAAGTGCCGGGTGCTACCGGACATCCGGCCTGCTCAGAGGGCAAGATGAGTCCTTGCGCGAAAGCAAGGACAGCTGATACGCCTGGGAACAGCAGCAATAGTGGATGAGGTTGCTAGTGAGCTGAAGGTAGGTCTCAGAGAGGAGTGACAAACTGCTGGTAACCCCGAGATCAGCAGCGACTGTGGAGGAGGCTACTGGAGGGAAAGTGTATGGTACATGATAAGACATTAACGGCGATAGACGAGAGTGCTAGTGTAGGACGTAGGAGGAGGAGTGGTGCGGTGGTGCCTAGCGAAGGCAAGTGTGACTATGAAAGCGTGATTGAGGTGGAGCCTAGCGCAGGCTGATGTGGCTTGCAAATGTGGTTGAGCCTAGGGAATGGTACTATGAAAGCGTGATTGAGGCAGTGCCTAGCAAAGGCGAATATAGGATTTATAGAGGAAGTGGTGCCCAGAGAGGGCCAAGTAGAGAGTGTAAGTAGTGTAGACGTTTAGTAGATCTAGGCCAGAAACCATGTGAATAAGGCATAGGGAAGCCAAAGTGCTACATTGGACGTGGACAAGGCCATAGACAAATGAGTTCAGGCTCAGATCTATAGTGAGAAAGCGTAAGGAAGTCAGGATAACTTTCCTTGAGAGAAACCATCTCTCTCCAGCAATGAAAGTGCCCTATCAGGCAAGAAAAGGAGCCAGAAACTGCACGGCAGGAGGCTCTGCATAGTATTTAGGTGAGTGAAGTGATACCTAGAGAAGCCCGATAGGAAAGCATAAGGAGGGTAGACGTTTAGTAGATCTGGGTCAGAAACAACGTGAATGAGGCGTAGGAAAGCCGAAGTGCTACCTTGGAAGTGGACAAGGGCATGGACAAGTAGGTTCAGGCCCAGATCTGAAGTATGAAAGCGTAAGGAAGTCAGGATAACTTACCTCGAGAGGAACCATCGTTCTCCAGCAATGAGAGTGCCCTTTCGGGCAAGCAAAGTGGTTACGAGGAGATATGCACAGATGCTGAAGGCAGGAAATATAGAAGCTGCAAGGCAAAGCAGTTACGAGGAGATATGCACAGATGCTGAAATGAGAGAGCTGAAAATGGCTGAGAGAAGCAAATAAACAATGAACAGGCATAGGGACAGGCATAGGTAGATGACAAAGCTGAGAAGCAAACTGCAGAACGTAGAGTCAGAATGAGCATAGGTGCAAACAGCTCAAGTGATATATGAGAAAAGGCCAAGAGGCAAACAGGAAGCGCTTATAAAGCTGCAGAGAGCCCTGCCTAAGGAAGAGGCGGGGCTAGAGAGGGACTGACTATGCATGAAGCTGCTGAGGGCCCCACCCATGGAAGAGGCGGGGCGAGAGAAGAACCCGAGCACAAATAGTAGATAACGGATGTTGGGAGTTTGAGAAAAGTCCTTAAGACTTAACGTTCCCTGTATAGGGGATATAGTGAGGTTATACAAAATATTTTTGGTTCGTTGTTATTGTGTATCGACCCATTTGGGAAATTAAAAGGCATGGAATGTATTAGTAGGGACTTGAATGGACTAATTAGATTACAACAAGAGGCAGGGCATAGAGCAAAGATTGAACATTTTTTTTGAATGCAGAATGAAGGCATACTGTATACTCCATTTATACAAGAACTTTTCACATTTTTCAGGGCTATCAATAAGGCACCCCAATTTCTCTTTCACTACACAATACTTTTCCACCTAAAACAATCCATGAACCCCTACTGCAAACAGAACTCCTTCACTCTGACATCTGCTGGGAGCAGGGGCGGATCTACCAGTGGTGCACCAAAGTTCTAGACTGACATCAACCCTATTGGAGCATTAGTTAACTATGCATGTTAGTTAACTAATGCCTCAATAGGGTTGATGTCAGGCTGAAGCTTTGGGTTTTAGCAGTATGACTGTGTTTTAGTTTTAATATTTCCACCATCCTTTGTTTTTTTGGAATTGGATTCACTTGACTTTGCTGGGCACATTGTGTGCATTATTTCAGGGAAATTAGCCAGCTTGTGGGGCACACCATAGCCCTCCGATAGGAGGTCCCTGAAATGGGACATAGGGCTGTGCTATACATTACCTGTTTTATTACCTTATAACGTTATTGCTATCACAAGATTGGTTATTTGTAGTTGATTTGTTAAAAAGGCAGTCAAGTGACTATATTGAAGTGGTAATGGTTTTACCCAGACAATTAAGAAATTCCATGATTGTCTAAAGAGATGGTGGTCAATTGCGGTGCAGTTTTTATTTTAATAATTGTAAATAAAGTACCAAATATTAATAGTTATTAAAAATATATAGAGTACATCAACTTTAGTAAATTCTCCCAGTCTCTGGCAAGATCATGTTCAGTAAATTCCCCTGAGAGCATGTATTTTGGACCATTTAGGATTATAAAGAACAAGATCCTGATGTGCACCACTTAAACTTTGTTTTGTCAGTGAATGTCCCTAAATATCTGCAGAGTTTGCCATTACATTTTAACCTTATATTTTACAAAATATCAAAGATGTAATTTTATGCTGTTCTGCAAATAATAACATATGCTTTTTTAAGGTCAAGCAGTGCCTGCTTTAAGAAAATGCAGTTTAAACGTGGGTAGTGTATAGGTTACATGTAGGTGGCATTTATGTCTTTTGTATGATTCTTACATGTGCAGTGTTAGTGCTATATCTTTAATTTTCCGGAAAATGTAATTCAACTGTACTGTGGGGGTTTATTTTGTGGGAAAACTGGTAATAAATGTATCCACACTGAAATATAGCCCTTACTTGGGCAAACTTGTTCTTAGAATATCTTAAAACCATGTCCTAATGTGGCCTTTTAAGTCGGAGGGCTTCAAAATGTAATCATATTAATATCTAATAATTTAAGCAAATCACCCTGTATGGTCTATATATGTGTATGGAAATAGCAAAGATTCAGTGTGACAGAAGTATGAGACTCAGATGGACTATGCACACATGAATACCACTCCAGACAATCATGTAAAGCAGTTAAAATCATGTGGAGACCTGGGCCCTCATTCAATTGCGATTTGGCCAATTGAATAGGGCTCTAAATAAGCACATAACATATTTTTTTTAAAGAAGTTTTTAGTTAGGGAAAACCTTGCTTTTGGATAAATGTTTACTAACTAAAAACTTCTTTAAAAAAAATATGTTATGTGCTTATTTAGAGCCCTATTCAATTGGCCAAATCGCAATTGAATGAGGGCCCAGGTCTTTTCATTTTTTTATTATTGGTCCTCAAAGTAATTCCTTACCCTGGGTATTTTAGCTAGTTCAGCTGTTATTGAACTTATGGGGAGAATGGCTATAAATATATCTAGCCTTGAAAGGATCATAAATTACAAGCTCCCTCTAATTGCTTATACTGCAAAAATAGATTTAATTTTATTATTATCAGCCTTATAAAATTGCGATTTGGTCAATTGAATAGGGCTCTATATAAGCACACAGCATATTTTTTTACAGAAGTGTTTAGTTAGTGAACTTCTATCCCAAAGCAAGGTCTTCACTAACTAAAAACTGCTGTAAAAAAAAAATATGCTCTGTGCTTATATAGAGCCCTATTCAATTGGCCAAATCACAATTTAATAAGGTTGTATGTCTGTAAAAAGCAATGGAAAAGGGTGATTTTTTTTTCAGTAGACAATGCATGAGCATTTGCAAGGAATTTGTGAGTTTTAGAATTTGTGATCTTTGGTGTTTCAGAAACTGCAGACACAAAGACTCCTTGCAGTGATGGAGGGCTGCTGGAGGAATAACTAGGTTATATAAAAATCCAGAAAAAAACAGTAAAACAATTCTAAGAATTCAAAAAAAAGGTTTTTCTCACTTTTTTTTGTGTGTGTGTGTTCTGTATCATAAATATGGATGTGGTGAGCATAGCAGAACTAGCGCTATGTGTGGCTTCTGAGATTAGTCTGCCATTAAACAACAAAATCACTGGTAGTCTTGCAGCTCCTACGTGACACCTTATATACGGTTTTATTGTTCTCAGTACTCAGTGGCAATTTGCTTATTATATACCGGATGATAGGACAAGCACTTGCATCCCATGAGAGTACTGTCTTGTCTGGCACCTTCCCAACCTCCTGTTTACCCAAAGAACAATAAGGCACAGCAATCCCAGTGCTGATCATGTTAGATAAAAGCAAAAGTCCCAGACACTCACCAGAGGTGCAAACCCTATTATTCAGGTTTACCTTACATTAAAGATACTGTCTGGACTTAAAGAGACATGGAAAACAACAATATTTAAGCATTTAAAAGAGCAAATTTTAAACAATGCAACAATTGTTTTTGCTTGAAAAATATTAAGTTAAATCGGATCTAGCCTATTTCGCTAGTGTAAATTGGTGTGTGCGCGCGTGCCACCACCAGTGTGCCGCGGCGTCACAGCACCATCCCCATGCCTGTCCCCCTCCCCAGCTGTCTCTCTGCCCCTTATCTCTCTTTCTCCTTCTCTACCCCCTCTTGCTCAGTCGCTGTCCAGGAGAGTGGTCTCAGTACACACGTACTGTACTTTCCAGGCACTAGATGGCGCTGTGACACACTGCACACTGGTGGTGGCGATAAGTGTGCGCACACGCCAATTTCCGTTAGCGAAACGGGCTAAATCCGTAAAATCTGTGTAAACATCATTGCAATGAACATGAAATACAGATAGCATACTTTACTATGAAGACTTTGCTGGCTAGCAGAGGACAAGCCCCCAAGAGCAGTCTGAATACTTTATTAAAAAAACAAACAAAAAAAACATTATCAAAAATTATCTTTCTTATGCAACAAAGAACAAACTATTTTCATGTCTCTTTAAATAATGATCAAGGAAGTTTAGGCATTAAGATGTAAACGTTTATTGCATCTACATATATATTTTAATGTGCAGACTTGGCCTGTGAGACAAAAATCTTCTGAAAGTAAAGAAAATGTAGATTTGTTTCTACTGCTTCTGTTCTTTCAGGAGAACTAATTGAAAACTGGTCATCTCTCCATTGCTATGGATGACCATTGGTTTGGTTGCTGGTAGGTAGCTGGTAGGTTAATCCTCTATTTAAAGGCCCGCTGTAGTTCAAAAAACATGTCAAGTATGTACAAAATTAACAATATTCACAGCTGTGAAGGCCATGGACATAAAAACATTTTTGGTAAAATCTAAATTTTTGGAAACTGTGTTTAAGATTACAGACATCTATTTTGTGTTTATTACATCATTTCCTCTGATCTGAATCATTAGGGTGTGCATTTTGACTAGCATTGTAGAGAGAGAAGGGAACAAAGAGCTTTACATTTAGACCACATCACTTCCCCTCACTGGCCCAAAGGAGACCCCTTGCTTCATGAAATGCAACCATATCTTTTCAGAACAACCACGTATGTATCATTGCTTCCCAAAGGGCCCAGCAGAGCCATCCATGCATTTTTCTTTTTTTATAAACTAGATATATGACTTCTCTGCTGCTTAAATAGACTCTTAATTAGACTCAAAGGGTTCAAATGAATATTTTTTGTTATTTGTGGTGTGGTCATGTAAACTTATTGTAAGTACCACAACACTGTGGCAACTTTTGAATATATTCATAATCAGACTAGGAAAACAAAACACATTTAAGCAAAATTAAATATAATAGCTAGTAATTGTATTTGTTTTTACTTTCTGAAAATATCTTGCCCAATATCAAGTGAATATCTTTAAAATGGTATACTACATGAGACTTCAGTGGTCCTTTGTATAGGGAGTGACCATTGCAGTGTTTGATTACTTCCTCTGACAGTGGTGATAGGACCTAAATCACTGATAAGATTCCATTTATTTCTATTGAAAATGCAGTATGCTGAAGTGAAAGCTTTTATATGAAACAGTGGAAGGCTTATCATGTGGACTAACAATTGTGAACGCCTTCACAGTGTAATTGCATGTAATAATCAATAAATAAATGGCTTTGCTTATGTTTTTACTTTTATTTAAAAAAAAAAACATTTTAGTCTAGGCATTTGCACTACCAAGAAGTAACATTACATATGGTAGCAAAGTCTCTTCCTGGCTGGGTTCCATCTTGGATGAGGCAGAAGGAGTAGAAGGTGACACCTGCTGGTGAGAAATGTAACCTGCATTACTCCTTATCAGTGTTATCATTAGCAAAGGCATCTCAGTACAACATATATATGCTAGAACCTGCATTAAACTAAATGTACAATTACAATTACCTGTGCTAAAAATATTAGGTCATCATCTCAATACTGATCAAGACACATAGTTTAAGATACCCAAATAGAGAATCCCACAATCTGTGATTATATAGGTGATATAAACTTCCTCTTCACATAAATTCCCAGTTGCAGTGGATGTGTTTTTTTAATTCATTAGTGACAGACCTACATTCTGTAACTTTGATGTGAAATGTATTGATGCAACATTCATACAGTTTCTGTTGATTAACTCAGAAAAATGGTTTGGGCCTCATTCTATTAGCGGCCGCAGCCGTTGCGGGGCCGCAAGGACCGGCCGCAAGCTATTCTGCTATTCTATTCCCTTACGGCCGGAGGCTCCGGCAGGCTTGCGGCCGGTGCCTTGCTATCTCTTGCGGCCGTTCGCGCCAGAGGAAAGCCTTTGATCTAAAACGGCCGCAAGAGTTTTGCAATTCAATTGCTCCGGGAACCCTCTCTGCAAGGCTAAAAGCGAGCCGCAGCTTACTTGCAGGAAAGAGGTCTCGCTAGCACCAATTAAGCACATAAAATAGCTCAAATAAAGCCATCCTGCACTTTGAGAAGACTATAAAGGGATTTTAGGTGTTAGAAAAAATAGCACATAATTATCCTGTACTCAAATCCGTAAAATATTTTATTTTTAATATCCGTAAAATATCCATGTAAAAAGTCCAGAGTGCTTGGAGCACCTCAGACACACCCACGCCGCAGCCGGAAAATAAACAGTTAATTTGAACTCGGGTTTGGGCAGATGTGCAAGCTTGAGAGTGGGTTTCTTTTAATCCTCATGTCCCCCAATATGATCCCTAGCATTTACAGAGCTGTACAGTGCAGGCTTGAATTTATTTTTGCGTTTTTATATTTCACAGCTTACGGCCGGTTCCAAGATATGCGGCCGGCCGTAAGATGAGATCCTTGCGGGGCCGTATAATAGAATCGCGAGTTACCAGAACCCCCGCAAGGAATCGCAGCCTTACGGCCGATTTACGGCCGATAATAGAATGAGGCCCTTTGAGTCTACATCACCAAAGAAATATGTACATATAGTTCCTGGAGCCAATTAATATATGAGGTGCATTACAAAAAAAGGGCGCGTTAACACACACTGTTCTTCCTTCAGATGGTTCTCCTGTTTCCTATACTTGCTGTTAGTCCAAACTGGAGATATGCTTCTCCACAAGAATATAAAAAAATAATATATTTGCCGATTAAAGGACTAGTGTAGTGTTTTTTACAAATAAAGCTCACATGTTAGTATGTTGGACATAGACTATTAAAAACAATATGCAGTTTAAAATAAGTAATAGTTAATATGTTTTCTTAACTGTCTCCTCCTACATGTGCCTGTCTGATGCATGGTCAGCTTTGTCTGTGGCCTGTACTATCATGGAGCTTGGAAGCAGGTTGTGCTGATGTCACTGGCCCTGCCCCATAACATCATTAGCTCCATCCCCACTGCATACATAGAGGTAACAGCTCTATTGTAACAAGCTTGCATTTACTACATAGACCTCACCCAGAGATAGTGCATGAACAATCATAGCCCCGCCGCCATATACTGAGCATGCTCAGTCTAAAGCAAAACATCTATTTGTCAGACTTTATTTTTACTTCAGCACACAGGAGGTGTTGTCCACGCCCCCTGCTAGACACAGGTAGGAGGAAATATGCAGCTTTACTTGAGAAGAAAATAGATAGATTAGAATTTTTTTAAATTGTATTTATTTTAACCTGCATGCTGTTTTAATAGCCTATGCACAGCAAACATATGAGATTCACTTGTAAATGCACTACTTTGATCCTTTAAAACATAATGCTATTTTATTTTTGAAGGTTTGCCAGATATGGAAAATTCAGGAGACCAACACGTGCAGAATACATTGTTTACAATGCTTATGACACCTTCAACATTAGGTTATGTGACATCATCTCTTATTGTTCAAACCATTTATTAATATCTGTATTTTTCAGATTTTTTTATTCTTTGTATACTGAATTCAGAAGTAAGTCTTTAATACTTTTATATTTTACTTTTAAGCTTACTTGACTGCCGCAGCAAGAATAAAATTGCATTTCCATTCACTGAAGAAAATAATGAAAGAATATGTAATTTTTGTCCTCCAGTGGGGCTGAAAAATGGCTGCAATAGCAGCTATAGTGTTATTGACATTATAAATACTATAATATTACAGTTAAATACACTATAATGTTATTAATATTCTAATGACATTGTAGTTAAATATGAAGAGTGCATAACATGAATAATGGGCTAAATTGCTAAATCTGAAGGTAAGCGTTTGAGTGATTATTATTATTACTATACAGGGGTAAGTTCAAGTCAGAACAATCACATATAATAGTTTCTGTAGTATGTAATGCTCCAGTGGGAGCCCATGCGCACTACGCAAAGTATTGTGTGGAATTCCGTAGAAGCGCACTACGCAAATTGCAGTGCAAGCCATGCATGCGCAAAGAGCGGCACACAGCAACAGAGGGGCGGGGGGTACAGAGGGAGGGGAAAGTGGGGGGAGCGAAACAGGGCAGGGGAGAGAGATACAGGGGAGGGAGGACGGATGGAAGAGACACGGGGGGTTAGACACAGGGGAGGGAGGAAGAGACAGGGGGGAAAGGGACACAGAGGACGGTGAGGGGAAGAGACACAGGGGAGGGGGAGAAACACGGGAGGGAGACACACCGGAGAGGGGGGGGGGAGAGACATGCAGAAAGAGACACAGTGGAGGGGCGAAGAGAAACAGGGGAGAGAATGGGGGGGAGACACAGTGGAGGAAAGAGACAGATGGGGCAAAGGGGAAAGAGACACAGGGGAGGGAGAGGTGGGAATAGACACAGGGAAGGGGCGGGGGAAAGGGGGGAAGAGACACAGGGGAGGGAGAGGTGGGAAGAGACACAGGGAAGGGGCGTGGGGGGCACACATTAAATATTATCCCGTCAATGTTGACGGGCAAGTTACTAGTATGATATAAACACACATTTTTGAAACATATGTTTCACAGTGCACATATTAAATGCACTAGTTACTCTAACCATCTATTTGTGTCGATGAGTTTATAAACTATTTTACTAAGCAGAAAATCATTTGAGGTTAAAAACTCTTGCAGTACTACTTTATGCTTATACTCATGATATCCTATAGCACATATGAACTGAGAAAAAAATAGAGGATGCGTAAAAGCTCATCTCAAAAATATCCTATGGAACACACTATTACATTGCTACAGAAGTAGGAGACAAAATCAAGACTTAACTTTTACTATCGTTAAATCTTAAACGTTGGTACTGAGGCGTCTAGGCTCTGTAATAGTAAAACCATTACTTCTAATTTTCAAAACTCACTGTCCACAGGCTTAGTACTAGAGGATTAGAGAAAAGCAAATTTGGTATAATTATTAAAAAAGAGAACCAGAGCAAATGTAGGGACTATAGATGTGTTAGCCTTACCTCAGTAGTAGGAAGCTCTTAAAAGTTTTGCTAAGGTATTGTGTTCTGCAATATATTGATGTGAACATGATAAGTAGGAATCTACAAATATGTATGGGGTATAGGTCATGTCAAACTTATATAATTTGTGTGAGGAGGTAAGTAGGAACTTGGATCAAGACAACATAATTGATGTAGCCTACTTGGATTTAGCAAATGCATTTGATACAGTGCCATGTGGTAGACTATTGTGCAAACTAAGAGATACAGGAATTGCAGTAAATATCTGCTCATGGATTGAGAGCTGGCTAAAAGACAGGAAGCAAAGTGTTGTGGTAAATGGAACATACTCAGATTGGACTAATGTGGGAAGTAGGTTATGTATTAAGTCCTATCTTTTTTAACATACTTATTAATGATTTAGAAGTAGAGCTGGAGAGTAATGTTTGTATATTTGCTAACAACACTAAATTATGCACAATAATTAAATAAAAAAATAATGTACTTTCACTACAAAGGGATTTACATAAATTACAATAATGGGCAGATAAATGGCAGATGAGATTTAACAAATAAATGTAAAGTTATGTAGTTGGGAAGGAAAAGTAACAATAGAATTTATAATCCATAAGAAACAAAAGATAGAAAAAGTATTTAGGAGTGTTAGTGGTAAACCACATATGCAATAGTGCTCAAAGCCAGGAAACATCTGCAAAAGCAAGTAAAATATTAGCATTTATAAAGGGAAGCAGTTATAATTCTGCCACTATTTAAATCCCTAGTACAAATTTACAGCCTTATTAAATTGCGATTCAGTATATTTAAAAAGGCTCTATTTAAGCACATAGCATATTTCTTTACAGAAGTTTTTAGTTAGTGAACTTCTATTCAAAAGCAAGGTCTTCACGAACTAAAAACTTCTGTAAAAAAATATGCTTTGTGCTTATATAGAGCCCTTTTAAATTTACTGAATCACAATTTAATAAGGCTGTTAGCCTCCACTTCACCACATTGTAGTTTTGGAAAAAGTAGAGAGAAGGGCAACACAATTTATAAGAGAAATGGAGGTATTAAGCTATGAAGAAACAACTAAAACTATACTTATTTTGCTACAGAAAGAGGGATATGATTACCTCATTTAACTACATCCATGGTCAATATAAGGCTTTGTTAGGGGAACTTGTTTAAGTGACAAGAGATCAAGAGGATGGAAGAAAAATTATTTCACCTTAAAAAAGTAAATGGGGTCTTCACAGTAATGGCTGTCAGATTGTGGAAGTAAGGGAGGGTGTAACAGGAGATTCAATAAACAACTTTAAAAAGGGGGGTGGATAATGCGAAAGGGGCTGCAACCAGAAAGGGACTCTAATCCATAAACTATGGGAATGTCCTATGATTAGACACACCTGGGTAGACACTTACAAAACCCTGGAGAAAATATGGGGTCAAAGCTATCCCATGAGACCAGAGGAGGCCATTCTGGGATTACCGGTAGAAGGGATGTCCAACTCAGAACAATTCCTAACCAACCAAATTTTCCTAGCAGTTAGGATAGTAGTAGCCGCCCATTGGAAATCACCCACCCCATCGTTTGAAATAGTCTTAAACAAAATTGAACTCGTTCGGTCCATGAGCATTCTGTCCGCTGAGGTTAACCAAAACTACAAGCGCTGGGCCTCCTGCTGGGCCGCCTGGGAGACAAGACGCAGCAGATAAATAGGGTGAGTAACAATTCTCCCTCCAAAGAAGCTATTGAGGGAATGATCACAGGAGTTGTATTAGCTTACCCAGCATCATTAGCCCCATACAGAAAACTAAACACAGAGTTCTCAATATATTAGTTGCTACCACCCAAGCACATGACAACAGTTGGTCAGGAATCCAAGTTTATAAAATTGTCCCCATAGTTCTGGGACTTTATTAAATACAGTTTTTTCATTAGTTTTGAATTAATTAAAAGCTAGCTTCAGCTATTATCATACCAGAAAAACGGAAAATGGAGAGGAATTTTGGTCAGGCAGATGACACACCAGAAATCAGAAAGGTGAAATACGTTTACTGTTACTTTCTATTTATTACCTCTAATGTTTTTACTGCACTATGTTGTATGTCTGACCTGTCTAATAAAAATCAATAAATGGATATATTTTTGAATACAAAGGGCATACAAGGTTATGTTAAATGACTAGACTAGGATGGGTATTGATCCAGGGAGTAATTAAATTGACACTTGAGATCAGGAAGGAATTTGTCCCCTTATCAGATACGGTAATTGGTAGTGTTTTAATTTGTGTATTTTTTCCTTCATCTAGATCTTTTAATAATTTGCATAACAAAAAGGTCAACAAGCACTAAGTAGACTAAATAAACTTGATGCACAATTGTTTCAACACCAATTAAAATGTTAATTATTTTGTTTTCCTCTATGCTTTTGTAGTGATTTAATAGTTATGTCTTTTTTTGAGGTTGGCTTTAACCATCCTATTTTTTTCTGAGCCCATTATCTCGGCTGATAGACACATAAATGTTTCTACACTGCGTAATTGTGTCCATCTTTGGCAGCTAAGGACTTGCTCATAAAACGGTTTTGAGATGAATATTTACATATGTACTAAGATTTGATATCTCCTAATGAAAGCCGGATGAAAAGTTCCGTCTAGAAACCCAAAACATTGCTGAAATGTAATGCAAGATCTCAAAGATTTGGAAGATCTCTTTTAAACATTTTCTGAAAGGAACAATGTATGAAAGTTGTTTTACATATTTATTTATAGTTAATAAACTTGCTTTATAAAAAAAAATAAGTATGTAAATTGATCAATGTTTTTTTTTTAATTTATAATGGAAAGCAAAGAAAAGAAAAAGTTTGTTTTCCAGTAACCAATATAAGAAGAGAATCAGTATTATATTTATTTCAATTCTAATTGGACTCTTTAACATATTAGCTTGGCTGGATGTGTCATATTCATGGTTCTGAACTTTGATCAAAGACCCGGATACTTGGTCAAACGGTGTGCTCCAATGAACTTGTATAATGGGAAGTGGTGTGGAGGATCAGGTCATTAATTTTCTTTTTTTATGAACCAAAAACACAATGCACGTGGTATAAACAATTAGTAAGGTGGAGCCTATAACACTTACATTTTAATAGACAAACAACAGATGTAAACGTCCTCAATTTGTCAACGTTCACCATTTTGACTGTCCAATTAAAAAATAAAATGACAAAAAAAAAGGCTTTTCTGGCTATGGTAGTGGAGACCCATTATGAACACATTTTGTGAGTGGAAATGGAAATGTATTTATGTGCTGCTGGGTAACTTCCCTACACTTCTGTTTAATGTTTGATCACCATGTTAGCGCCAACCTTGAAAGTATTGCGACAATCCCAGAAAAATCCTACTATATCAGTAAAAAATGGGATCAGGAAACCACAGTGTCATGAATCAGCCAGTGGCCATATTGGATTTGGTGTGAACTATGCTGGGGCCATTTTGTGACTGGCAGCGGTGGCCATTTTGGGCTGGGTGGTCTTCCACATGCTGTTGCCATGGGGAGGAACAAAAGGTTTGGGGCCCACTTGTTATGGATATATGGTTATGGTTGTGGTCTAGGGGATAAAGTATTATAGGTTTATCCCTTAGCATATTCCCATCCCTTCCATGTTTAGGCTCATTGTAATGGGTGTCCTGTGATGGAGCTGGTGGGATGTGTTGGTTGTATGTGTGTGAAACATTGTGTGTTGTATCTGTAAATATATTGTATTGGAATGTTGGAGCCATGTTGTGTGCAGTCATCCATATTGACTCCATATGTAACCTGAGTTGATCACCCATCTGCCTTCCAGCTATCACCTAAAGTAAACACTTGAAGTGATAGCAAGGCCAGAACAAAGGGGTCTATACAGACATTGAGGCACCATAACCCCAGGGGGTCTACAGGTATTCTCACTCAGAGAGTCAGGTCAAAGTCCAGAGGACAGGGAGATGTTTCTCCCTTGAGAGCCAGGCAGCAACTGAATTAGGTAGCCACACCTAGTGGGCGGACCCGGGAGGAGTCTCAGGGTTCCCTGTCTGATTGGCCAGAGGCAGTTAGGGGCTGACTAAAGATAGCCCTCCTGGTGATTTTGTATGCCTGTTTAAAATATGTTGTGTTCCAAATAAAGTGGTTCATAATTTTCATCAAGACTTTGTGTGCAGGTGTATTATTGACCCAGGAACATATACTAGTAGAGGAGATCGTTTCTGACTCCCTGCCAGGTTTCCCAGCGCACACTACCATAGGCTGGGACATATGCTCTTACATCCGCAAGGAAGGTCCATTGGTCTGAGTCACCCAAATCTTAGGTCCAAAACCTACAGGAGATAAGAGGGCTAGGATCCTCTATACTCCATCATCATTGTAGGTTGTGACAATTGGCTGGCAGAGGTGGGACGACTCTACAGAAAGACCAAGAATGGAACAGACGGATATCACCAAAGAAGCAACAAGACGGTTTAAAGCAGCCAGGCACTTATACCCCAGTAAGATGACCGCACAAGAGGTGTCCAACGTACTAGACCAGTATTGCCAGAGGATCTGGCAGGAGCGCAATGGAGCGAGAACTCCAGCTCAGCAAAGACTTGGCTACAGAGAGACATTGCGTCTAGAGAAATGGATGGCGATTCTGAATCTGTGGCAGGACGATGAGCTAATGGGCTGGCTGGAAGTACTAGTAAGAAAAGAGGTTGCCTTGGAGAACCAATATCACGTTTTTCACGCCAGAATAGTTGGTGGCCTTGGAGAGGAGTTTGATTTCCACTTGGAGATAGATTCTGGCCTCCAAGACATTGTGTATGGTGACCCGGAAGGGGGCATAGGAACCTTTAAAAGGCACAACAACTTGTTTGTGGAACGCTGTCGTGGTCTGGGACTGGAACCGTGGTCCATGGAGGCTAATTTAATGGTACACCTGATTGAGCAGGAACTGCAGCTGGAGGAGGAGTATTTTGAGTTGTGGGACGAGATCTATGGGGAGACATTTTGCCCATCAAGAGGAGAACAACCCAGTCAAGAGGACTGGTCGCCAGATCTTTACAACACAGATGGTATGTACCGAAGTGATTGTGTGCAAGGGGTCTGGGGAGAACATAGTGATGGAGAATGCGTTCCGTTAAAAAATATAGAGACTGTGTCAGAGCCTAGAAGGGATGGTAAAGTCAGCTTGGGACCAAATCACCAGCTCCAAGAGCCAGAGACCCAGGGGAATGTTCCCTGGGTGGGGTCAGATAACCCATGTTTGTCCCCTGATACCCCAAGAGACTTAATCCCAGAGGAAATGCTAGCAGAGCACAGTTTCTCCAAACAGGTCTCACCTGAGGACTACCTTGCAGCACAAATCCTGGCAGAAACCCCAGTAACTGCTCAACAGGTAGGGCCAGATTAACTAAGTCTGCCCTCAGAAGTTCTAGGCAATGTGTATGGGCCAGAACTGCTAATGGAGCCAGGGGCTCAGGATAGCCACCCAAGAGACTGTGGGGAGGGCTATGTAATGCACTCTGGGGAGAAGGCCGTAGAGGTCAGGTTGGGTGGGAAGGATAAGATTCCCCAGCCTACAACAGATAACAAAAATCTGTACACTGACACCCCAGGAGAGTTGCTAGTGAAGCACAGAGCCCAGGTGGGCTATGTAATGGACTGTGGGGAGGGAAAGGAACTGGTTCTTAGCTACAGGGAACCAGTCCTCACACAGCAAGAGTGCCAGGGGCACCAAGAGAGTGCCAGGGGCACCAAGAGCCCGACAGGGGCAGCAAGCTTGCCAGCCTTGGCAAAGGAGCCGTGGGTGCAGTGTGGCACCATAGTAGAGGGTGAACCAAGTGGGGAGATACCCTGGATAACCAATGTCCAGAGGCCCACTGGAACAGACACCGCTCCTAAGGGCCAGTTAAACCTGGAGGACTGGGATAAGGGTACAAAGCAAAAGGCCATAGAAGAAGAGGGTCAGCTGAGGGCCCCAAAGAACCAGCTGGGTGGGAATTGCGAGACTCCCCAGCCTACATCAGAGAGCCAAAGCACAGTCATTCAACCAAAGGCAATAGAAGAGGGTCAGCTGAGGGCCCCAAAGCACAGCCTGGGTGGGAACAGCGTAGTTCTCCAGGCTGCAACACAGACAGACCAAGGGGAAGAAAACCAGGAGGGTCTGCCCAAAGATTCAGATTTCCAGGAGCCAGAGCAAACAGAGCCTCCAAATCCGGACTCCATCAGGGACGCTGGAGTCAAGCGCAGACCGGTATGTACTTTACTGCAGTTATTGTGTTATTGGGCTACCAACAATAATGATTTTGCTGAGGGAAGTACTGGACTGCCCCCTTGCAATCCCATAGGCCCGGAGACTGTTTTAGAGACCCCAGCCCAGCTGTGGGGACTGGCTGGAGGGAAAGGGGTTGCTATGGGACAGGGGTTGTTTTATGGGGCTCCCAAAAATACGGTTTTGCCTCAGAAGAATGTATGGGTGCAACCCACTGTGTCCCCAGAGACTTCCATGCTGCTGCCAAAAACAGAGAGCTGGGATCCTGGACTGTTTTGGGTGGGGGTGCAGGGCAAGAGCAATTTGCTCTATACAGTGGGAGCAAGGCCAAGGGCTGGGGGAGGTCTTTACTCTGCACCTTGGGACTGTGTGCGCACCGACATGAACTTGCCTAGCATGCAGCGGGCCTGGCCAAACCAGCAGATTCATGACTATCAGCGTAGCTGCGAAAATCTTGGATGTTCTCCGCCCGCTTGGGGAAGGATTGTCATGAATCAGCCAGTGGCCATATTGGATTTGGTGTGAACTATGCTGGGGCCATTTTGTGACTGGCAGCGGTGGCCATTTTGGGCTGGGTGTTCTTCCACATGCTGTTGCCATGGGGAGGAACAAAAGGTTTGGGGCCCACTTGTTATGGATATATGGTTATGGTCTAGGGGATAAAGTATTATAGGTTTATCCCTTAGCATATTCCCATCCCTTCCATGTTTAGGCTCATTGTAATGGGTGTCCTGTGATGGAGCTGGTGGGATGTGTTGGTTGTATGTGTGTGAAACATTGTGTGTTGTATCTGTAAATATATTGTACTAGCGAATTGCCCGTCAAAAAATGACGGCAATCAAATCGTAAGGTAGCTAATGCTGTTTGGTGTGTAATACTAAAATATATAATAGATGAATAAATGAATATACTTTACCTATTTTGAAGCATTGTGTTGAAGAGCTGGCAGTCTGAGTTGATGTTGCTGCAGCATTAGTGGTGTGGAGCTGCTGTGTAAGCGTGATGAATGTGTGCAGTGTAATAGTGTGTGTGCGCGAGACCAAACCGTTAGCGTACTCGTGTACTTCCGCATTGGCGTAAAATGGCGGGTTATCTGTGTTATGCGTCTTTGCGGATTATCCGTCGGTGCTTCGTGGGGTTTTGCGAGTTTCTTGTGGTGTTTTACGTGTTGAGAGTGCTGTAGCCTCGTTTCGTTTTTTTCGTCGGCCATTTTTTCTCTCGCTTAGCGATTTTATTAGTGTGTAAAGTGTTTTATTTTTATTTAAATGAAGGTGTAACTTGTTTTTTTTGAGGTCCTGGATGGTTCCTCTTGCTGTAGGTAAGCTTTTTATGTGTGTGTTGTGTGTATTTATTGTGTTTGAAATGTTTGTATGTCGGCGTGTTGCGTCCGATGTTTGCGAGGTCGTAATGTCTGGTAACGTGTCTCGTATGGTGTTTGCGTGTGTAGCCTCGTTTTCGTTTTGTTCGGCGGACATTTTTTCTCGCGCTTAGCAAATTTTTTATTGTCCAAACTCTTTTATTTTGAGTGAAATGAAGGTGTAAGTTGCATTTTTGAGGTCCTGGATGCTCCCTCTTGCTGTAGGTAAGGTTTTTATGTGTGTGCTGTGTGTATGTATTGTGTTTTTAATTTTGTGAACGTGTGTGGTATGTTGTTTGTGAGTGTCGTAATGTGTGTGTCGTGTTATTTGCGTTGTGACGTGAAGTTTGTGAGGGTCGCAGTTGCTGGCATGGAGCGCCTTCGGCGCTCCATGCCAGCAACTGAGGCTCTCGCCCAGTGCCCTCGCTTTGCAACAACTCGCATGCTCACAACTATATATGTGATACTGACAACGGGCCTCATTCAATTGTGATCAGCATATTTTTTTTACTGAAGTTTTTAGTTAGTGATCTTCTATCCAAAAGCAAAGTCTTCACTAACTAAAAACTTCTGTAAAAAAAATATGCTGTGTGCTTAAATAGAGCTCTATTCAATTGGCCTAATCGCATTTGAATGAGGCCCAAAGAACGTGAGGTCAGGGGTTCACCATACACTTGTCTCTCTCTGTGTCCCTCCTGTCTCTTTCTCTCTCTGTGTCCCTCCTGTCTCTCTCTGTCTGTGTCCCTCCTGTCTCTCTCTGTCTGTGTCCCTCCTGTCTCTCTCTGTCTGTGTCCCTGCTGTCTCTCTCTGTCTGTGTCCCTCCTGTCTCTCTCTGTCTGTGTCCCTCCTGTCTCTCTCTGTCTGTGTCCCTCCTGTCTCTCTCTGTCTGTGTCCCTCCTGTCTGTGTCCCTACTGTCTCTTTCTCTCTGTGTGTACCTCCTGTCTCTTTCTCTCTCTGTGTACCTCCTGTCTCTCTCTGTCTGTGTCCCTACTGTCTCTCTCTGTCTGTGTCCCTCCTGTCTGTGTCCCTACTGTCTCTCTCTGTCTGTGTCCCTCCTGTCTGTGTCCCTACTGTCTCTCTCTGTCTGTGTCCCTACTGTCTCTCTCTGTCTGTGTCCCTCCTGTCTGTGTCCCTACTGTCTCTCTATCTGTGTCCCTCCTGTGTCTCTTTCTCTGTCTGTGTCCCTACTGTCTCTCTCTCTCTGTGTCCCTACTGTCTCTCTCTCTCTCCGTGTCCCTCCTGTCTCTCTCTCTCTCTCCGTGTCCCTCCTGTCTCTCTCTGTCTGTGTCCCTCCTGTCTCTCTCGGTCTGTGTCCCTGCTGTCTCTCTCTGTCTGTGTCCCTGCTGTCTCTCTCTGTCTGTGTCCCTCCTGTCTCTCTGTCTGTGTCCCTCCTGTCTCTCTCTGTCTGTGTCCCTGCTGTCTCTCTCTCTGTGTCCCTCCTGTCACTCTCTCTGTGTCCCTCCTGTCTCTCTCTGTCTGTGTCCCTCCTGTCTCTCTCTGTCTGTGTCCCTCCTGTCTCTCTCTGTCTGTGTCCCTCCTGTCTCTCTGTCTGTGTCCCTGCTGTCTCTCTCTGTCTGTGTCCCTCCTGTCTCTCTCTGTCTGTGTCCCTCCTGACTCTCTCGGTCTGTGTCCCTGCTGTCTCTCTGTCTGTGTCCCTCCTGTCTCTCTGTCTGTGTCCCTGCTGTCTCTCTCTGTCTGTGTCCCTCCTGTCTCTCTCGGTCTGTATCCCTCCTGACTCTCTCGGTCTGTGTCCCTCCTGTCTCTCTCTGTCTGTGTCCCTCCTGTCTCTCTGTCTGTGTCCCTGCTGTCTCTCTCTGTCTGTGTCCCTGCTGTCTCTCTCTGTCTGTGTCCCTCCTGTCTCTCTGTCTGTGTCCCTCCTGTCTCTCTCTGTCTGTGTCCCTCCTGTCTCTCTCTGTCTGTGTCCCTGCTGTCTCTCTCTGTCTGTGTCCCTCCTGTCTCTATCTGTCTGTGTCCCTGCTGTCTCTCTGTCTGTGTCCCTGCTGTCTCTCTCTGTCTGTGTCCCTCCTGTCTCTCTGTCTGTGTCCCTCCTGTCTCTCTGTCTGTGTCCCTCCTGTCTCTCTGTCTGTGTCCCTCCTGTCTCTCTCTGTCTGTGTCCCTCCTGTCTCTCTCTGTCTGTGTCCCTCCTGTCTCTCTCTGTCTGTGTCCCTCCTGTCTCTGTCTGTGTCCCTCCTGTCTCTCTCTGTCTGTGTCCCTCCTGTCTCTCTATCTGTGTCCCTCCTGTCTCTCTGTCTGTGTCCCTCCTGTCTCTCTCTGTCCCTCCTGTCTCTCTCTGTCTGTGTCCCTCCTGTCTCTTTGTCTGTGTCCCTCCTGTCTCTCTCTGTCTGTGTCCCTCCTCTCTCTCTGTCTGTGTCCCTGCTGTCTCTCTCTGTCTGTGTCTCTGCTGTCTCTCTCTGTCTGTGTCCCTCCTGTCTCTGTCTGTGTCCCTTCTGTCTCTCTGTCTGTGTCCCTCCTGTCTCTCTCTGTCTGTGTCCCTGCTGTCTCTCTCTGTCTGTGTCCCTCCTGTCTCTCTCTGTCTGTGTCCCTGCTGTCTCTCTGTCTGTGTCCCTGCTGTCTCTCTGTCTGTGTCCCTGCTGTCTCTCTCTGTCTGTGTCCCTCCTGTCTCTCTCTCTCTGTCCCTCCTGTCTCTCTCTGTCTGTGTCCCTCCTGTCTCTCTCTGTCTGTGTCCCTCCTCTCTCTCTGTCTGTGTCCCTCCTGTCTCTCTCTGTCTGTGTCCCTCCTGTCTGTCTTTGTCCCTCCTGTCTCTCTGTCTGTGTCCCTGCTGTCTCTCTGTCTGTGTCCCTCCTGTCTCTGTCTGTGTCCCTCCTGTCTCTCTCGGTCTGTGTCCCTCCTGTCTCTCTCTGTCTGTGTCCCTCCTGTCTCTCTCTGTCTGTGTCCCTCCTGTCTCTCTCTGTCTGTGTCCCTCCTGTCTCTCTCTGTCTGTGTCCCTCCTGTCTCTCTCTGTCTGTGTCCCTCCTGTCTCTCTGTCTGTGTCCCTCCTGTCTCTCTCTGTCTGTGTCCCTCCTGTCTCTCTGTCTGTGTCCCTCCTGTCTCTCTCTGTCTGTGTCCCTCCTGTCTCTCTCTGTCTGTGTCCCTCCTGCCTCTCTATCTGTGTCCCTCCTGCCTCTCTCTGTCTGTGTCCCTCCTGCCTCTCTCTGTCTGTGTCCCTCCTGTCTCTCTCTGTCTGTGTCCCTCCTGTCTCTCTCTGTCTGTGTCCCTCCTGACTCTCTCGGTCTGTGTCCCTCCTGTCTCTCTCTGTCTGTGTCCCTCCTGTCTCTCTCTGTCTGTGTCCCTGCTGTCTCTCTCTGTCTGTGTCCCTCCTGTCTCTCTCTGTCTGTGTCCCTCCTGTCTCTCTCTGTCTGTGTCCCTCCTGTCTCTCTCTGTCTGTGCCCCTCCTGTCTCTCTCTGTCTGTGTCCCTCCTGTCTCTCTCTGTCTGTGTCCCTCCTGTCTCTCTCTGTCTGTGTCCCTCCTGTCTCTCTCTGTCTGTGTCCCTCCTGTCTCTCTCTGTCTGTGTCCCTCCTGTCTCTCTCGGTCTGTGTCCCTGCTGTCTCTCTCTGTCTGTGTCCCTCCTGTCTCTCTGTCTGTGTCTCTCCTGTCTCTCTCTGTCTGTGTCCCTCCTGTCTCTCTCTGTCTGTGTCCCTCCTGTCTCTCTCGGTCTGTGTCCCTGCTGTCTCTCTGTCTGTGTCCCTCCCGTCTCTCTCTGTCTGTGTCCCTGCTGTCTCTCTGTCTGTGTCCCTCCTGTCTCTGTCTGTGTCCCTCCTGTCTCTCTCTGTCTGTGTCCCTGCTGTCTCTCTGTCTGTGTCCCTCCTGTGTCTCTCTCGGTCTGTGTCCCTCCTGTCTCTCTGTCTGTGTCCCTCCTCTCTCTCTGTCTGTGTCCCTCCTGTCTCTCTCTGTCTGTGCCCCTCCTGTCTCTCTCTGTCTGTGTCCATCCTGTCTCTCTCTGTCTGTGTCCCTCCTGTCTCTCTCTGTCTGTGTCCCTCCTGTCTCTCTCTGTCTGTGTCCCTCCTGTCTCTCTCTGTCTGTGTCCCTCCTGTCTCTCTCGGTCTGTGTCCCTGCTGTCTCTCTCTGTCTGTGTCCCTCCTGTCTCTCTGTCTGTGTCTCTCCTGTCTCTCTCTGTCTGTGTCCCTCCTGTCTCTCTCTGTCTGTGTCCCTCCTGTCTCTCTCGGTCTGTGTCCCTGCTGTCTCTCTGTCTGTGTCCCTCCCGTCTCTCTCTGTCTGTGTCCCTGCTGTCTCTCTGTCTGTGTCCCTCCTGTCTCTGTCTGTGTCCCTCCTGTCTCTCTCTGTCTGTGTCCCTGCTGTCTCTCTGTCTGTGTCCCTCCTGTGTCTCTCTCGGTCTGTGTCCCTCCTGTCTCTCTGTCTGTGTCCCTCCTCTCTCTCTGTCTGTGTCCCTCCTGTCTCTCTCTGTCTGTGTCCCTCCTGTCTCTCTCTGTCTGTGTCCCTCCTGTCTCTCTCTGTCTGTGTCCCTCCTGTCTCTCTCTGTCTGTGTCCCTCCTGTCTCTCTGTCTGTGTCCCTCCTGTCTCTCTGTCTGTGTCCCTCCTGTCTCTCTGTCTGTGTCCCTCCTGTCTCTCTCTGTCTGTGTCCCTCCTGTCTCTCTCTGTCTGTGTCCCTGCTGTCTCTCTGTCTGTGTCCCTCCTGTGTCTCTCTCGGTCTGTGTCCCTCCTGTCTCTCTCTGTCTGTGTCCCTCCTGTCTCTCTCTGTCTGTGTCCCTGCTGTCTCTCTGTCTGTGTCCCTCCTGTGTCTCTCTCTGTCTGTGTCCCTCCTGTCTCTCTCTGTCTGTGTCCCTGCTGTCTCTCTGTCTGTGTCCCTCCTGTGTCTCTCTCGGTCTGTGTTCCTCCTGTCTCTCTGTCTGTGTCCCTCCTCTCTCTCTGTCTGTGTCCCTCCTGTCTCTCTCTGTCTGTGTCCCTGCTGTCTCTCTCTGTCTGTGTCCCTCCTGTCTCTCTCTGTCTGTGTCCCTGCTGTCTCTCTGTCTGTGTCCCTCCTGTCTCTCTCTGTCTGTGTCCCTCCTGCTGTCTCTCTGTCTGTGTCCCTCCTGTCTCTCTCGGTCTGTGTCCCTCCTGTCTCTCTCGGTCTGTGTCCCTCCTGTCTCTCTCGGTCTGTGTCCCTGCTGTCTCTCTATCTGTGTCCCTGCTGTCTCTCTCTGTCTGTGTCCCTCCTGTCTCTCTCTGTCTGTGTCCCTGCTGTCTCTCTGTCTGTGTCCCTGCTGTCTCTCTCTGTCTGTGTCCCTCCTGTCTCTCTGTCTGTGTCCCTGCTGTCTCTCTCTGTCTGTGTCCCTCCTGTCTCTCTCTGTCTGTGTCCCTCTTGTCTCTCTCTGTCCCTCCTGTCTCTCTATCCGTGTCCCTCTTGTCTCTCTCTGTCCCTCCTGTCTCTCTCTATCTGTGTCCCTCCTGTCTCTCTCTATCTGTGTCCCTCCTGTCTCTCTCTGTCTGTGTCCCTCCTGTCTCTCTCTGTCTGTGTCCCTCCTGTCTCTCTCTGTCTGTGTCCCTCCTGTCTCTCTATCCGTGTCCCTCCTGTCTCTCTATCCGTGTCCCTCTTGTCTCTCTCTGTCCCTCCTGTCTCTCTATCCGTGTCCCTCTTGTCTCTCTCTGTCCCTCCTGTTTCTCTCTGCCTGTGTCCCTCCTGTCTCTCTCTGTCTGTGTCGCTCCTGTCTCTCTATCCGTGTCACTCTTGTCTCTCTCTGTTCCTCCTGTTTCTCTCTGTCTGTGTCCCTCCTGTCTCTCTCTGTCTGTGTCCCTCCTGTCTCTCTCTGTCTGTGTCCCTCCTGTCTCTCTATCTGTGTCCCTCCTGTCTCTCTATCTGTGTCCCTCCTGTCTCTCTATGTGTCCCTCCTGTCTCCCTCTCTGTGTACCTCCTGTCTCTCTCTCTCTCTGTGTACCTCCTGTCTCTCTCTCTCTCTGTGTACCTCCTGTCTCTCTCTCTCTGTGTGTACCTCCTGTCTCTCTCTGTCTGTGTCCCTCCTGTCTCTCTATCTGTGTCCCTCCTGTCTCTCTCTGTCTGTGTCTCTCCATCCGTGTCCCTACTGTCTCTCTATGTGTCCCTCCTGTCTCTCTCTGTCTGTGTCCCTCCTGTCTCTCTCTGTCTGTGTCCCTCCTGTCTCTCTATCTGTGTCCCTCCATCCGTGTCCTTCCTGTCTCTCTCTGTCCCTCCTGTCTAACTGTGTCCTTCCTGTCTCTCTCTGTCCCTCCTGTCTCTCTCTGTCTGTGTCCCTCCTGTCTCTCTATCTGTGTCCCTCCATCCGTGTCCTTCCTGTCTCTCTCTGTCCCTCCTGTCTATCTGTGTCCTTCCTGTCTCTCTCTGTCCCTCCTGTCTCTCTTTGTCTGTGTCCCTCCTGTCTCTGTCTGTGTCCCTCCTGTCTCTCTGTCTGTGTCCCTCCTGTCTCTCTGTCTGTGTCCCTCCTGTCTCTCTGTCTGTGTCCCTCCTGTCTCTCTCTCTCTCTGTGTCCCTCCTGTCTCTCTGTGTCCCTCCTGTCTCTCTCTCTCTGTGTCACTTCTGTCTGTCTCTCTCTCTGTCTGTGTCCCTCCTGTCTCTCTCTATCTGTGTCCCTCCTGTCTCTCTCTGTCTGTGTCTCTCCTGTCTCTCTCTGTCTGTGTCCCTCCTGTCTCTCTCTGTCTGTGTCCCTCCTGTCTCTCTCTGTCTGTGTCCCTCCTGTCTCTCTCTGTCTGTGTCCCTCCTGTCTCTCTCTGTCTGTGTCCCTCCTGTCTCTCTATCCGTGTGCCTGTCTCTCTATCCGTGTCCCTCCTGTCTCTCTATCCGTGTCCCTCTTGTCTCTCTCTGTCCCTCCTGTCTCTCTATCCGTGTCCCTCTTGTCTCTCTCTGTCCCTCCTGTTTCTCTCTGTCTGTGTCCCTCCTGTCTCTCTCTGTCTGTGTCGCTCCTGTCTCTCTATCTGTGTCCCTCCTGTCTTTCTATGTGTCCCTCCTGTCTCCCTCTCGGTGTACCTCCTGTCTCTCTCCCTCTCTGTGTACCTCCTGTCTCTCTCTCTCTCTGTGTACCTCCTGTCTCTCTCTCTCTCTCTCTGTGTACCTCCTGTCTCTCTCTCTCTGTGTGTACCTCCTGTCTCTCTCTCTCTGTGTGTACCTCCTGTCTCTCTCTGTCTGTGTCCCTCCTGTCTCTCTATCTGTGTCCCTCCTGTCTCTCTCTGTCTGTGTCTCTCCATCCGTGTCCCTACTGTCTCTCTCTGTGTCCCTCCTGTCTCTCTCTGTCTGTGTCCCTCCTGACTCTCTCTGTCTGTGTCCCTCCTGTCTCTCTATCTGTGTCCCTCCATCCGTGTCCTTCCTGTCTCTCTCTGTCCCTCCTGTCTATCTGTGTCCTTCCTGTCTCTCTCTGTCCCTCCTGTCTCTCTCTGTCTGTGTCCCTCCTGTCTCTCTCTGTCTGTGTCGCTCCTGTCTCTCTATCTGTGTCCCTCCTGTCTCTCTATCTGTGTCCCTCCTGTCTCTCTCTCTCTGTGTGTACCTCCTGTCTCTCTCTCTCTGTGTGTACCTCCTGTCTCTCTCTGTCTGTGTCCCTCCTGTCTCTCTATCTGTGTCCCTCCTGTCTCTCTCTGTCTGTGTCCCTCCTGTCTCTCTATCTGTGTCCCTCCTGTCTCTCTATCTGTGTCCCTGCTGTCTCTCTATCTGTGTACCTCCTGTCTCTCTCTCTCTCTGTGTACCTCCTGTCTCTCTCTCTCTGTGTGTACCTCCTGTCTCTCTCTCTCTCTGTGTGTACCTCCTGTCTCTCTCTGTCTGTGTCCCTCCTGTCTCTCTCTGTCTGTCTCTATCTGTGTCCCTCCTGTCTCTCTCTGTGTTACTCCTGTCACTCTCTCTCTGTGTCCCTCCTGTCTATCTGTGTCCATCCTGACTCTCTCTGTGTTACTCCTGTCACTCTCTCTCTCTCTCTCTGTCTGTGTCCCTCCTGACTCTCCCTGTCTGTGTCCCTCCTGTCTCTCTCTGTCTGTGTCCTTCCTGTCTCTCTCTGTCCCTCCTGTCTCTATATCTGTGTCCCTCCTGTCTCTCTCTGTGTTACTCCTGTCACTCTCTCTCTCTGTCCCTCCTGTCTCTATATCTGTGTCCCTCCTGTCTCTCTCTGTCTGTGTCCCTCCTGTCTCTCTATCTGTGTCCCTCCTGTCTCTCTGTCTGTGTCCCTCCTGTCTCTCTCTGTCTGTGTCCCTCCTGTCTCTCTCTGTCTGTGTCCCTCCTGTCTCTCTGTCTGTGTCCCTCCTGTCTCTCTCTGTCTGTGTCCCTCCTCTCTCTCTGTCTGTGTCCCTGCTGTCTCTCTCTGTCTGTGTCTCTGCTGTCTCTCTCTGTCTGTGTCCCTCCTGTCTCTCTCTGTCTGTGTCCCTCCTGTCTCTCTGTCTGTGTCCCTCCTGTCTCTCTCTGTCTGTGTCCCTGCTGTCTCTCTCTGTCTGTGTCCCTCCTGTCTCTCTCTGTCTGTGTCCCTGCTGTCTCTCTGTCTGTGTCCCTGCTGTCTCTCTGTCTGTGTCCCTGCTGTCTCTCTCTGTCTGTGTCCCTCCTGTCTCTCTCTCTCTGTCCCTCCTGTCTCTCTCTGTCTGTGTCCCTCCTGTCTCTCTCTGTCTGTGTCCCTCCTCTCTCTCTCTCTGTCTGTGTCCCTGCTGTCTCTCTGTCTGTGTCCCTGCTGTCTCTCTCTGTCTGTGTCCCTCCTGTCTCTCTGTCTGTGTCCCTCCTGTCTCTCTGTCTGTGTCCCTCCTGTCTCTCTGTCTGTATCCCTGCTGTCTCTCTCTGTCTGTGTCCCTCCTGTCTCTCTCTGTCTGTGTCCCTCCTGTCTCTCTCTGTCTGTGTCCCTCCTGTCTCTCTCTGTCTGTGTCCCTCCTGTCTGTCTGTGTCCCTCCTGCTGTCTCTCTGTCTGTGTCCCTCCTGTCTCTCTCGGTCTGTGTCCCTCCTGTCTCTCTGTCTGTGTCCCTGCTGTCTCTCTGTCTGTGTCCCTCCTGTCTCTGTCTGTGTCCCTCCTGTCTCTCTCGGTCTGTGTCCCTCCTGTCTCTCTCTGTCTGTGTCCCTCCTGTCTCTCTCTGTCTGTGTCCCTCCTGTCTCTCTCTGTCTGTGTCCCTCCTGTCTCTCTCTGTCTGTGTCCCTCCTGTCTCTCTGTCTGTGTCCCTCCTGTCTCTCTCTGTCTGTGTCCCTCCTGTCTCTCTCTGTCTGTGTCCCTCCTGCCTCTCTATCTGTGTCCCTCCTGCCTCTCTCTGTCTGTGTCCCTCCTGTCTCTCTCTGTCTGTGTCCCTCCTGTCTCTCTCTGTCTGTGTCCCTCCTGACTCTCTCGGTCTGTGTCCCTCCTGTCTCTCTCTGTCTGTGTCCCTCCTGTCTCTCTCTGTCTGTGGCCCTGCTGTCTCTCTCTGTCTGTGTCCCTCCTGTCTCTCTCTGTCTGTGTCCCTCTTGTCTCTCTCTGTCTGTGTCCCTCCTGTCTCTCTCTGTCTGTGCCCCTCCTGTCTCTCTCTGTCTGTGTCCCTCCTGTCTCTCTCTGTCTGTGTCCCTCCTGTCTCTCTCTGTCTGTGTCCCTCCTGTCTCTCTCTGTCTGTGTCCCTCCTGTCTCTCTCTGTCTGTGTCCCTCCTGTCTCTCTCGGTCTGTGTCCCTGCTGTCTCTCTCTGTCTGTGTCCCTCCTGTCTCTCTGTCTGTGTCTCTCCTGTCTCTCTCTGTCTGTGTCCCTCCTGTCTCTCTCTGTCTGTGTCCCTCCTGTCTCTCTCGGTCTGTGTCCCTGCTGTCTCTCTGTCTGTGTCCCTCCCGTCTCTCTCTGTCTGTGTCCCTGCTGTCTCTCTATCTGTGTACCTCCTGTCTCTCTCTCTCTCTGTGTACCTCCTGTCTCTCTCTCTCTGTGTGTACCTCCTGTCTCTCTCTCTCTGTGTGTACCTCCTGTCTCTCTCTGTCTGTGTCCCTCCTGTCTCTCTATCTGTGTCCCTCCTGTCTCTCTCTGTCTGTGTCCCTCCTGTCTCTCTATCTGTGTCCCTCCTGTCTCTCTATCTGTGTCCCTGCTGTCTCTCTATCTGTGTACCTCCTGTCTCTCTCTCTCTCTGTGTACCTCCTGTCTCTCTCTCTCTGTGTGTACCTCCTGTCTCTCTCTCTCTCTCTGTGTGTACCTCCTGTCTCTCTCTGTCTGTGTCCCTCCTGTCTCTCTCTGTCTGTCTCTATCTGTGTCCCTCCTGTCTCTCTCTGTGTTACTCCTGTCACTCTCTCTCTGTGTCCCTCCTGTCTATCTGTGTCCCTCCTGACTCTCTCTGTGTTACTCCTGTCACTCTCTCTCTCTCTCTCTGTCTGTGTCCCTCCTGACTCTCCCTGTCTGTGTCCCTCCTGTCTCTCTCTGTCTGTGTCCTTCCTGTCTCTCTCTGTCCCTCCTGTCTCTATATCTGTGTCCCTCCTGTCTCTCTCTGTGTTACTCCTGTCACTCTCTCTCTCTGTCCCTCCTGTCTCTATATCTGTGTCCCTCCTGTCTCTCTCTGTCTGTGTCCCTCCTGTCTCTCTATCTGTGTCCCTCCTGTCTCTCTGTCTGTGTCCCTCCTGTCTCTCTCTGTCTGTGTCCCTCCTGTCTCTCTCTGTCTGTGTCCCTCCTGTCTCTCTGTCTGTGTCCCTCCTGTCTCTCTCTGTCTGTGTCCCTCCTCTCTCTCTGTCTGTGTCCCTGCTGTCTCTCTCTGTCTGTGTCTCTGCTGTCTCTGTCTGTGTCCCTCCTGTCTCTCTCTGTCTGTGTCCCTCCTGTCTCTCTGTCTGTGTCCCTCCTGTCTCTCTCGGTCTGTGTCCCTCCTGTCTCTCTGTCTGTGTCCCTGCTGTCTCTCTGTCTGTGTCCCTCCTGTCTCTGTCTGTGTCCCTCCTGTCTCTCTCGGTCTGTGTCCCTCCTGTCTCTCTCTGTCTGTGTCCCTCCTAACTCTCTCTGTCTGTGTCCCTCCTGTCTCTCTCTGTCTGTGTCCCTCCTGTCTCTCTCTGTCTGTGTCCCTCCTGTCTCTCTGTCTGTGTCCCTCCTGTCTCTCTCTGTCTGTGTCCCTCCTGTCTCTCTCTGTCTGTGTCCCTCCTGCCTCTCTATCTGTGTCCCTCCTGCCTCTCTCTGTCTGTGTCCCTCCTGCCTCTCTCTGTCTGTGTCCCTCCTGTCTCTCTCTGTCTGTGTCCCTCCTGTCTCTCTCTGCCTGTGTCCCTCCTGACTCTCTCGGTCTGTGTCCCTCCTGTCTCTCTCTGTCTGTGTCCCTCCTGTCTCTCTCTGTCTGTGTCCCTGCTGTCTCTCTCTGTCTGTGTCCCTCCTGTCTCTCTCTGTCTGTGTCCCTCCTGTCTCTCTCTGTCTGTGCCCCTCCTGTCTCTCTCTGTCTGTGTCCCTCCTGTCTCTCTCTGTCTGTGTCCCTCCTGTCTCTCTCTGTCTGTGTCCCTCCTGTCTCTCTCTGTCTGTGTCCCTCCTGTCTCTCTCGGTCTGTGTCCCTGCTGTCTCTCTCTGTCTGTGTCCCTCCTGTCTCTCTGTCTGTGTCTCTCCTGTCTCTCTCTGTCTGTGTCCCTCCTGTCTCTCTCTGTCTGTGTCCCTCCTGTCTCTCTCGGTCTGTGTCCCTGCTGTCTCTCTGTCTGTGTCCCTCCCGTCTCTCTCTGTCTGTGTCCCTGCTGTCTCTCTGTCTGTGTCCCTCCTGTCTCTGTCTGTGTCCCTCCTGTCTCTCTCTGTCTGTGTCCCTGCTGTCTCTCTGTCTGTGTCCCGCCTGTGTCTCTCTCGGTCTGTGTCCCTCCTGTCTCTCTGTCTGTGTCCCTCCTCTCTCTCTGTCTGTGTCCCTCCTGTCTCTCTCTGTCTGTGTCCCTGCTGTCTCTCTCTGTCTGTGTCCCTCCTGTCTCTCTCTGTCTGTGTCCCTCCTGTCTCTCTGTCTGTGTCCCTCCTGTCTCTCTGTCTGTGTCCCTCCTGTCTCTCTGTCTGTGCCCCTCCTGTCTCTCTGTCTGTGTCCCTCCTGTCTCTCTCTGTCTGTGTCCCTCCTGTCTCTCTCTGTCTGTGTCCCTGCTGTCTCTCTGTCTGTGTCCCTCCTGTGTCTCTCTCGGTCTGTGTCCCTCCTGTCTCTCTCTGTCTGTGTCCCTCCTGTCTCTCTCTGTCTGTGTCCCTGCTGTCTCTCTGTCTGTGTCCCTCCTGTGTCTCTCTCTGTCTGTGTCCCTCCTGTCTCTCTCTGTCTGTGTCCCTGCTGTCTCTCTGTCTGTGTCCCTCCTGTGTCTCTCTCGGTCTGTGTCCCTCCTGTCTCTCTGTCTGTGTCCCTCCTCTCTCTCTGTCTGTGTCCCTCCTATCTCTCTCTGTCTGTGTCCCTGCTGTCTCTCTCTGTCTGTGTCCCTCCTGTCTCTCTCTGTCTGTGTCCCTGCTGTCTCTCTGTCTGTGTCCCTCCTGTCTCTCTCTGTCTGTGTCCCTCCTGCTGTCTCTCTGTCTGTGTCCCTCCTGTCTCTCTCGGTCTGTGTCCCTCCTGTCTCTCTCGGTCTGTGTCCCTCCTGTCTCTCTCGGTCTGTGTCCCTGCTGTCTCTCTATCTGTGTCCCTGCTGTCTCTCTCTGTCTGTGTCCCTCCTGTCTCTCTCGGTCTGTGTCCCTGCTGTCTCTCTGTCTGTGTCCCTGCTGTCTCTCTCTGTCTGTGTCCCTCCTGTCTCTCTGTCTGTGTCCCTGCTGTCTCTCTCTGTCTGTGTCCCTCCTGTCTCCCTCTGTCTGTGTCCCTCTTGTCTCTCTCTGTCCCTCCTGTCTCTCTATCCGTGTCCCTCTTGTCTCTCTCTGTCCCTCCTGTCTCTCTCTATTTGTGTCCCTCCTGTCTCTCTCTATCTGTGTCCCTCCTGTCTCTCTCTATCTGTGTCCCTCCTGTCTCTCTCTGTCTGTGTCCCTCCTGTCTCTCTCTGTCTGTGTCCCTCCTGTCTCTCTCTGTCTGTGTCCCTCCTGTCTCTCTATCCGTGTCCCTCCTGTCTCTCTATCCGTGTCCCTCTTGTCTCTCTCTGTCCCTCCTGTCTCTCTATCCGTGTCCCTCTTGTCTCTCTCTGTCCCTCCTGTTTCTCTCTGCCTGTGTCCCTCCTGTCTCTCTCTGTCTGTGTCGCTCCTGTCTCTCTATCCGTGTCCCTCTTGTCTCTCTCTGTCCCTCCTGTTTCTCTCTGTCTGTGTCCCTCCTGTCTCTCTCTGTCTGTGTCCCTCCTGTCTCTCTCTGTCTGTGTCCCTCCTGTCTCCCTCTCTGTGTACCTCCTGTCTCTCTCTCTCTCTGTGTACCTCCTGTCTCTCTCTCTCTCTGTGTACCTGTCTCTCTCTCTCTCTGTGTGTACCTCCTGTCTCTCTCTGTCTGTGTCCCTCCTGTCTCTCTATCTGTGTCCCTCCTGTCTCTCTCTGTCTGTGTCTCTCCATCCGTGTCCCTACTGTCTCTCTCTGTCTGTGTCCCTCCTGTCTCTCTCTGTCTGTGTCCCTCCTGTCTCTCTATCTGTGTCCCTCCATCCGTGTCCTTCCTGTCTCTCTCTGTCCCTCCTGTCTAACTGTGTCCTTCCTGTCTCTCTCTGTCCCTCCTGTCTCTCTCTGTCTGTGTCCCTCCTGTCTCTCTATCTGTGTCCCTCCATCCGTGTCCTTCCTGTCTCTCTCTGTCCCTCCTGTCTATCTGTGTCCTTCCTGTCTCTCTCTGTCCCTCCTGTCTCTCTTTGTCTGTGTCCCTCCTGTCTCTGTCTGTGTCCCTCCTGTCTCTCTGTCTGTGTCCCTCCTGTCTCTCTGTCTGTGTCCCTCCTGTCTCTCTGTCTGTGTCCCTCCTGTCTCTCTGTCTGTGTCCCTCCTGTCTCTCTCTCTCTCTGTGTCCCTCCTGTCTCTCTGTGTCCCTCCTGTCTCTCTCTCTCTCTGTCCCTTCTGTCTGTCTCTCTCTCTGTGTCCCTCCTGTCTCTCTCTATCTGTGTCCCTCCTGTCTCTCTCTGTCTGTGTCTCTCCTGTCTCTCTCTGTCTGTGTCCCTCCTGTCTCTCTCTGTCTGTGTCCCTCCTGTCTCTCTCTGTCTGTGTCCCTCCTGTCTCTCTCTGTCTGTGTCCCTCCTGTCTCTCTCTGTCTGTGTCCCTCCTGTCTCTCTATCCGTGTGCCTGTCTCTCTATCCGTGTCCCTCTTGTCTCTCTCTGTCCCTCCTGTCTCTCTATCCGTGTCCCTCTTGTCTCTCTCTGTCCCTCCTGTCTCTCTATCCGTGTCCCTCTTGTCTCTCTCTGTCCCTCCTGTTTCTCTCTGTCTGTGTCCCTCCTGTCTCTCTCTGTCTGTGTCGCTCCTGTCTCTCTATCTGTGTCCCTCCTGTCTCTCTATGTGTCCCTCCTGTCTCCCTCTCGGTGTACCTCCTGTCTCTCTCTCTCTCTGTGTACCTCCTGTCTCTCTCTCTCTGTGTGTACCTCCTGTCTCTCTCTCTCTCTCTCTGTGTACCTCCTGTCTCTCTCTCTCTGTGTGTACCTCCTGTCTCTCTCTCTCTGTGTGTACCTCCTGTCTCTCTCTGTCTGTGTCCCTCCTGTCTCTCTATCTGTGTCCCTCCTGTCTCTCTCTGTCTGTGTCTCTCCATCCGTGTCCCTACTGTCTCTCTCTGTGTCCCTCCTGTCTCTCTCTGTCTGTGTCCCTCCTGACTCTCTCTGTCTGTGTCCCTCCTGTCTCTCTATCTGTGTCCCTCCATCCGTGTCCTTCCTGTCTCTCTCTGTCCCTCCTGTCTATCTGTGTCCTTCCTGTCTCTCTCTGTCCCTCCTGTCTCTCTCTGTCTGTGTCCCTCCTGTCTCTCTCTGTCTGTGTCGCTCCTGTCTCTCTATCTGTATCCCTCCTGTCTCTCTATCTGTGTCCCTCCTGTCTCTCTCTCTCTGTGTGTACCTCCTGTCTCTCTCTGTCTGTGTCCCTCCTGTCTCTCTATCTGTGTCCCTCCTGTCTCTCTCTGTCTGTGTCCCTCCTGTCTCTCTATCTGTGTCCCTCCTGTCTCTCTATCTGTGTCCCTCCTGTCTCTCTATCTGTGTCCCTGCTGTCTCTCTATCTGTGTACCTCCTGTCTCTCTCTCTCTCTGTGTACCTCCTGTCTCTCTCTCTCTGTGTGTACCTCCTGTCTCTCTCTCTCTCTGTGTGTACCTCCTGTCTCTCTCTGTCTGTGTCCCTCCTGTCTCTCTCTGTCTGTCTCTATCTGTGTCCCTCCTGTCTCTCTCTGTGTTACTCCTGTCACTCTCTCTCTGTGTCCCTCCTGTCTATCTGTGTCCCTCCTGACTCTCTCTGTGTTACTCCTGTCACTCTCTCTCTCTCTCTCTCTGTCTGTGTCCCTCCTGACTCTCCCTGTCTGTGTCCCTCCTGTCTCTCTCTGTCTGTGTCCTTCCTGTCTCTCTCTGTCCCTCCTGTCTCTATATCTGTGTCCCTCCTGTCTCTCTCTGTGTTACTCCTGTCACTCTCTCTCTCTGTCCCTCCTGTCTCTATATCTGTGTCCCTCCTGTCTCTCTCTGTGTTACTCCTGTCACTCTCTCTCTGTGTCCCTCCTGTCTATCTGTGTCCCTCCTGACTCTCTCTGTGTTACTCCTGTCACTCTCTCTCTGTCTGTGTCCCTCCTGTCTCTCTCTGTCTGTGTCCTTCCTGTCTCTCTCTGTCCCTCCTGTCTCTATATCTGTGTCCCTCCTGTCTCTCTCTGTGTTACTCCTGTCACTCTCTCTCTCTGTGTCCCTCCTGTCTCTATCTGTGTCCCTCCTGACTCTCCCTGTCTGTGTCCCTGCTGTCTCCCTGTCTGTGTCCCTCCTGACTCTCCATGTCTGTGTCCCTCCTGTCTCTCTTGTCTCTCTTTCCCTCCAGGCTGTCTCTCTCACCTCAGTCCCCAGCATGTCTGCCGGTCCCTCCCCAGGGAGGAGTTGAGGGCAGCAGGGGGGAGGTGTTGAGAGCAGCCGGGGAGGAGTTATGAGCGGCTGGGAGGAGTTATGAGCGGCGGGGGAGGAGTTAAGAGCGGCGGGGAGGAGTTAAGAGCGACGGGGGAGGAGTTAAGAGTGGCGGGGGAGGAGTTAATAGCGGCGGGGGAGGAGTTAAGAGCTGCGAGCAGGCAGGAGGAGTTGTGAGTTGTGCGAGCCCGCAAGCGTGAGCAACGGCTCGAGCGGGCTCGTATGCTCACAACTATATATGTGACTAGCGACTTGCCCGTCAAAAAATGACGGCAATGTGATGTATATGTTTGTCAAGTTGTTTAGTTATTAACATATATTTTTGACACTTGTAAGTATTTTAATATGAACGTGTATTTTTGTAAAATGTTGATGTAATGGTTTTTTAAAATGTAATTAGTATCTGAAGAATTGTTAACTTTAATATACATTGAATGAATAGGAAAGCAAAAAGTAAAAACCCTTCTTTAAACGTTGCGAATTTTAACATGAATTTTAAACTATATGTAAGCAATAACCATCAAAGTATATATTTTTAAACTTGAACTTTATTTTTTATGTAAGTTTAGAAGTTAACAAAACATTTGTATAATTTTGAACATTATAAACAGGAACATAGTGAATACATTTTGTAACCTAATTTTTTATTAAAATTATTAACATTTGAATGTAAAAACAATTGACATTTAAATTAATCAGTATTAAAATTCAATTTCTATCACAATAATTGTTAACTTGAATATACATTGAATGTAGAGGAAGGCATACAGTAAAACTCTTCTTAAAACGTACGTAATTAAAGTAATTTATTACTGAGCACATAAACTGGCGATAAACATTAATGTAGGTAGTAATCTTAAGATAACAGACAATATTTACATTGTGACTTAAAAGGTGCTTGACCTGTTAACATCCACTTTGTAATCTGTTGAATGAAATAACTTGAAAATATATTTTTTAAACTTGTAACATTAGAAACATTAACATAGTGACTTAACATTTTAACATAATTTTTACTAACAATGCAAGGCAAGTATTTTGTGAGGCAAATCATTCATAAACATGACTTCCATTAATTATGACTGAATTAAACAACCAATTTTTATGTATTTTGCAATGCTTTAAAAAAATCTTGGCATCGTTAATTTGTATCCTTCAAAGTTATAGTACTTCATAGTAGACAATGTTTTTAGTAAAAATACGTCCATCTTCTAATAAATCACCTTGACTTTCATTGTTTTCAATGTAAACTTTAATAGCCTGTGGATTTTTGCACCGTGACAACGCAACGTACAATAGACCATGTGCAAAAAACTGGTTCTTCCAAGAAAATACCCACAGATTTGAAAGTTTGACCTTGTGATTTATTAATGGTCATGGCAAATGCCATAATAATGGGAAATTGTCTTCTTTGAAGTATAAAAGGGAGACTACTTTCACTTGGTGCTAAATCTATTCTTGGTATGAAAACTCTCTCTCCTTTATGGGTCCCAGTTAAAATTTCAGCATCTATAAAATGGTCCTTTAATTGTTGAACAATTAATCTTGTGCCATTGCATAGGCCTTTTTTTGGGGTTCATATTTCGCAGTAACATGATAATTGCACCTTTCTTTAGCTGCAAAATATGTGGTGGCATTCCAGAAGGAGTTAAAGAGTTTATGAATTCAGTTGAAAAGTTAGCCTGACTTTCATTGTCATCAGCAAGTACAGAATCAGCACTGTGATAATTTCTTTGTGGTGCATAAATTTTTTTTAAGATTTTATTATTGAGGATTAATGCATCTTTATTTTTACACGTCAGTATGACTTGGTTGGCAAGCTCGGAATATTCTTCGTTATTTATGCTCCCTTCAAATATAGCCGATATAATATCTTGTTGACAAATCATATGAGGTGGGATCTCTACAGTGTCATCAGGTAAATGTAGTATTTTTTCTGTTCTCCCTTCTCCAATTTTAATAAGCCAATCATTGAAATCAGTTTGGCCTTCTGATCTCATATTTTGTTGCAGTTGAAGATGGGTAAAATGTTTCCATACTGTACTTGACTTTATACATGTTTCAATAATGTCAGTTCGATTTCCATGTACAACGACAGGTAATGTTTGTCTGAAATCGCCACCCAACAACATTACCTTTCCACCAAATGGAAAAGTATTCTCCATGACTTCACGAAGCAAACGGTCAATACATTGGAGAGCAAAGCATGACATCATTGTGGCCTCATCTATTATAATTAATTTACATTTCTTCAATTTCTTTGCTTGTAAGGATGTCATGCGAATATCTGACACAGAATTTTCTAAAATAGGCACTGGCAGTTTAAATCCACTATGAACAGTTCTTCCACCTTCTAATAAAAGTGCAGCAATTCCAGTAGTGGCAAACGCCATTGCTATTTTTCCTTGGGCTCGTACTGAACTCATTAATAAATTGTACAAATATGTTTTTCCTGATCCGCCAGGTCCATCAAGATAGAAATAACGCTCTGTCACCATGTCATCATCTATAGCATTTTTAATGGCATGAAATGCTTGCAATTGTAGTGTATTTAAAGTTGCAAGTCTTTCTTCTGTTCTTTCTGCTTGTAGTTGAATGTCATAGTCTTCAAAGTTAATGTCATCTATAAGACCTGGATCAGGCAAATTAAAACTTGCACAACTTAATCCATGAGTTAAAAAGACTTCTTGGATTTCCATTAACGCTTTTAAGTGTGCAATGGGTTCATTGTATCGTCGCATAAAGTCTTCAGCCATATTACTTTTAAAAGTCTCCCACAAAGCTAATGCATTTGGAGCATTTGAGAAGATACAAATAAAAGCAAATTGTTCTCTCATCTGTCGTGGCATTTGACATTGTGCTGCTTCTTCTAAACATCTTTCCCACTCTGTATCATCAGCGAGTAAGTTTCTATGTCTTGCAGCTAAATGGAAGGATTCATATACAATGTCATTAACAGTTCTTAAGTGTTCAAAACTTTGTGCTCCAGGAACATTTAAAAGTAATATCCGTAAGCAAAAACGTTCCACATCTCTTGGACTGACTGTGTAAATTCTTGGAATAATTTTATTGCCTCTGGTTTTTCTTGGTCTCCATAATCCATTCACAAAAACATAGTGATATGGAATTTCAATATATAAGTATTGTGTTGCTTCAGCATCAGTGGAATTTAATGCAAACCATGCAGTTAGTGTAGTGTGACGATCTTCACTTTGGGCCAATGCATTCATTTCATTTCCAGCATGGAAATAGACTAAATGTCGTTGTGGCAAATGTACTGCTAACCTATATACTGCATGTGATCTATCATGCATTTCAAATTTTAAAAGCCGCCACATAGCTTCTGGCGCACTGACATAGCGAGCATCTACATGAGATGCAAGTTCATCATGTACTAACTCACTACTTTCAGGGTTGTCTGCACTTTTGACGACTACAGTAGCTGCATCGTAACCTTTGTAAATATATTTGTAGACATATTTAATGGATTTGATGGAAGTGCAGGCTTCTACGTTGATGTGGGCGTTGTACTTCATGAGTAAATGTGGATTGTACGGTACTACATATCTATTGTCCACTTTTTTTCCACGAATAATGGCACTATCTCCTTCTCTTCTTTTATAAAGTGGATATCCATCACAATTGGCATAGGTTTTGTCTCTATAATCTTTTGGAAATTCTTTGGAACATTTATTATTTTCCATACATGGTGATTGTGGATTAAGGTCACCACAGGGTCCATGAATCATGCGATGAGTAACAATCTCATATAGTCTACCATATAGTTCTGGATCTGGTAGTTCAGCAACAATGACTGCATCCACTTTGTCTGAAGTATCTAATTTATCTTTTTCTTGAAGTATTATTAGAAGATGTGCATGTGGAAGGCCTCTTTTTTGAAATTCAATGGTATATACATAAGCAAGACATTTGCCAAATAACTGATTTATAGTGAAGTCACGTATTAATTCATTTAATTTAATCTTAAAAACTCTGGCTACTAAATCTGGTCGATCTGAAGCAGTTTGTCCAAGAAGTAGATTTAGTGTAATTTCTGGCCATTGTGGATTACATGTAAATGTCACAAATAGATCGGGTTTGCCAAATTTTGTCACAATAGCCATAGCATCATTGTATCTTTCTCTCATATTCCGAGGAGATCCTTGAAAGGAAGATGGTAAAATGATGGCTTTGCCAGCTGTCATGTCTCTGCTTGTAGCCACGTCAGCAACATAGTCCATGAGTCCAGAATATTGTTCTACACGGAGTTTATCTTGTTGATATTTGATAAAGTTTAAATTATTTGCCTCAACTTGCAAATATGAATCAATAATCCATTGTTGTGTTAGTTTCCCACCACATAAAATTGGATTAAATGCATTGCGAATGGCAAATTGAGCTACTTTAAATTCAAGCATAGAAACATTATTTCGGATTCTGGCTTTAGCATTTGGGTAACTGGGAAGAGTTAATTTTGGTTGCCAACCTGCTTCTCCGTGTGGGAAAAAGATGGGATATGTCATTGGATCTAAATTTGGACTTAAGATACTCATATTAATAAACGGTTGGTCCTCATTTCTAGGATATATTCGAATGTCTCTTTGAAATGGTGGTTCTCCTTCATCATTGTGAAACACCATTGCAACCTCATTTGTTGTTGGCAAGTTATAACGACGTTTATCAGTATGTCTGTCTCTTTTAAGCACCATATTAACCTTCGGCATTGGTAATTGATGTGTTTGTGAATGAAGTAGTTGTTCATTTTCTACTTCTGCCATTTTTTTATACGCTTTACTGTAGGGATTGTTGTCCATAATGTTATTTAGCTCTATGAAAACAGTGGGTAAGCATTTTTTATTTTCTTCCATCTGCATACGTTGGTCAACAGCTTCCATTGTATCTAGGACATATAGTTGAGCGAATTTTCTTTTATTTCCTTCCTCTGGATGTAAATGGGAAGTGCGATGATAAATTTGTCCTTGGGCTTTAAAACAGTAAGGACCATGTCCTGGTACATTAGCAGCTAATGTTGCCCCCATGGATGCAAAGGATATGGCACTATTGTAGGATCTTATGTTTGTCTTAAAATTTTTGTAGTTTGGAAAAGTAGGTTCAGTCATAATATTTTGTAAATAAATTGGAAATTCTTTCCTTTCTGGAAGTTTGAACTTGCCTTTTTGACAACAACTAATAAATTGTCCATCTCTGGGTCTCTCCTGTTTAAAATAATAAGCCTCACAAAACTGACATTGAGTAGTCATGTCCCCACAACTATGAACCTCTACTGCTAAAGACTTGAGTAGAGGACAATTTGCAAAGCATATAGGATTTTGACTTTCATATTCATCAGGTGAAATGTCATATAATGTTTCAACAACAGGTTCTAAATGTTTTGTTTTTTTCGTTGCTTTTCTTGGTATATGTTGTATTGTTTGAGGTAAAATGTCATGTAATGTTTCATGAAACGGTTCTAAATGCTTTGTTTTCTTTGTTGCTTTTTTTGGTATCTCTTGTATTTTTTCTGGTAAAATGTCATCTGATGTTTGAGCAACAGGTTGTAAATGCTTTATTTTCTTTGTTGTTTTTTTTGACATATCTTTAATTTCTGCAAGTGACAGTCTTTTGCTTGCAATTCTTTTGCGTTCTTTTTCTCGTCGAATTTCCTTCTTCTCCGGTGTCTGCTGGCTGTCTGCTCTCTGTCGTCGTTCTCTAGCTTGGCGTCTTTTCTTTTCTTGTTTACTCTCGTTATCAGCCATGTTAATCTGTAAAAATAAAATAATGTACCATTAGTTTATTTTGAGATGTTAAGTTGTTTTTCATGACAAATAGTTATCAATAGTGTGTTAACATTTTATACTTAATCAATTTCAATGCGGTCAATTGAATAAAAGTCTAAATAAGGCCATCAGATAATTATTTAAAGAAATTTTGATTTATTAAACATGTATCCAAAAGCAAGTGTTTCAGTAACTAAAAAGGTATTTTCAAAAAGATGTTATGTCCTTATTTACAGCACTATTCAATTCGTCAAATGGCAATTAAATTAGGGTTTAGGACTGGAATGTTACAATGACAAATTGTATAGATTCTGTGTTTTTAGACTTTTTTGGTCTATGCCAATTTATTTTTTAAGTTTACATTGAAGTTTGTATTTATTGTTAAAGATTATTGGCCCTAAAAGACAAATAAGAGATAGATGATAGATATTACTTTTTATACTGTACCTTGGTTGAAGTTTGATTTCAAGCAAAATTCTTTGTTGGTCCTGTGTTGAAAGCCTTCGTCCGATGGTCTGGTCCTGTGTTGAAAGTCCTCGTCCGATGGTGTAGTCCTCTGTTGAAAGTCCTCGTCCTCTGGTGTGGTCCTCAGTTCCAACTCCTGTTCCGATGTTCTTGACGCAGTATCTGTTATAAAATAAAAATGAAAATGTTATGTTATTTGAATGTCTTTGTATGAATGAAAAAATGGCATTATTTCTGTGTTTTTCTACAATCCTTTTTGGTGCGCCACAATTTTGGTATGCTTCTGTAGGCTATTTTCTAAGACTTATAGGTGG
This sequence comes from Discoglossus pictus, assembly GCA_027410445.1. Classification (NCBI taxonomy): domain Eukaryota; kingdom Metazoa; phylum Chordata; class Amphibia; order Anura; family Alytidae; genus Discoglossus; species Discoglossus pictus. The sequence goes on from CM050163.1 coordinate 109,891,793, forward strand.
TTAAACATTAAAGAAGAATATTAATTAATTTTTCTCTTTTTTTACTTGTTATACTGTACCTTGGTTGAAGTTTGATTTGAAGCAGAATCTTTGTTGGTCCTGTGTTGAAAGCCTTCGTCTGATGGTCTGGTCCTGTGTTGAAAGTCCTCGTCCAATCGTCTGGTCCTCTGTTGAAAGTCCTCGTCCGATGGTGTAGTCCTCTGTTGAAAGTCCTCGTCCAATGGTCTGGTCCTCTGTTGAAAGTCCTCGTCCGCTGGTGTGGTCCTCAGTTGAAACTCCTGGTCCGATGTTCTTGACGCAGTATCTGATATAAAATAAAAATGAAAATGTAATATTATTTTAATGTATTTGTATGAAGTAAAAAATGACATTATTTATTTGTTTTTCTACAATCCCGTTTGGTGTCCACCACTTTTGGTATGCTTATTTAGGCCTTTTTCTAAGGCTTATAGATTGTTAAACATAAAATAAGTATCTAAATGTACTTTGGTATGTGTTTGTGTGAGTTTTCATACAATCCTGTTTGGTGCGCACCACTGTTGGTATGCTTATTTAGGCTTCTTTCTAAGGCTTATAGGTTGTTAAACATAAAATAAGAATGTAAAAGTAGTTTGCTATGTGTTTGTGTGAGTTTTCATACAATCCTGTTTGATGCGCACCGCTGATGGTATGCTTATTAATGTTGTTTTGTAATGCTAATAGGTTGTTAAACATAAAATAAGAATCAAAATGTAGTTTGCTATGTGTTTGTGTGAGTTTTCATACAATCCTGTTTGGTGGGCACCAATGTTGGTATGCTTATTTAGGCTTCTTTCTAAGGCTTATAGGTTGTTAAACATTAAATAAGAATGTAAAAGTAGTTTGCTATGTGTTTGTGTGAGTTTTCATACAATCCTGTTTGATGCGCACCGCTGATGGTATGCTTATTAATGTTGTTTTGTAATGCTAATAGGTTGTTAAACATAAAATAAGAATCAAAATGTAGTTTGCTATGTGTTTGTGTGAGTTTTCATACAATCCGGTTTGGTGGGCACCAATGTTGGTATGCTTATTTAGGCTTCTTTCTAAGGCTTATAGGTTGTTAAACATTAAATAAGAATGTAAATGTAGTTTGCTATGTGTTTGTGTGAGTTTTCATACAATCCTGTTTGATGCGCACCACTGTTGGTATGCTTATTAATGTAGTTTTGTAATGCTAATAGGTTGTTAAACATAAAATAAGAATCAAAATGTAGTTTGCTATGTGTTTGTGTGAGTTTTCATACAATCCTGTTTGGTGGGCACCAATGTTGGTATGCTTATTTAGGCTTCTTTCTAAGGCTTATAGGTTGTTAAACATTAAATAAGAATGTAAATGTAGTTTGCTATGTGTTTGTGTGAGTTTTCATACAATCCTGTTTGATGCGCACCACTGTTGGTATGCTTATTAATGTAGTTTTGTAATGCTAATAGGTTGTTAAACATAAAATAAGAATCTAAATGTAGTTTGCTATGTGTTTGTGTGAGTTTTCATACAATCCTGTTTGGTGGGCACCAATGTTGGTATGCTTATTTAGGCTTCTTTCTAAGGCTTATAGGTTGTTAAACATTAAATAAACATCTAAATGTAGTTTGCTATGTGTTTGTGTGAGTTTTCATACAATCCTGTTTGATGCGCAGCACTGTTGGTATGCTTATTAATGTAGTTTTGTAATGCTAATAGGTTGTTAAACATAAAATAAGAATGTAAATGTAGTTTGTTATGTGTTTGTGTGAGTTTTCATACAATCCTGTTTGGTGGGCACCAATGTTGGTATGCTTATTTAGGCTTCTTTCTAAGGCTTATAGGTTGTTAAACATTAAACTAAGAATTTAAATGTAGTTTGCTATGTGTTTGTGTGAGTTTTCGTACAATCCTGTTTGATGGGCACCACTTTTGTTATACTTATGTAGTGTTTTTTCTAATGGTTATAGGTTGTTAAACAAAAAGAATATAAATTTAGTTTGCTATGTGTTTGTTACAATCCTGTTTTGTGTGTACCAGTTTGTGTGTACCATATGTTGCATACTTTCGCCCTCATTCAATTGCAGTTTGGCCAATTCAATATGGTTCTAAATGTGCTTATTTGGAGCCCTATTGAATTGTCCAAAATATCAATTGAATGAGGGCCTTTGTTTGCTGGATTTGTTATATTGTGAGGGCCTCATTGAATTTTGTTTTTCAATAGGGCTCTATATAAGCACAGAGCATATTTTTGAACAGAAGTTTTTAGTTAAATTGAGCCAAATGTGCTTATATAGAGCCCTATTGAAATGGTCAAATCACATTTGAATGAGGCCCTCGGCCATTAAACATATTTAGGTCCTGAATCAATTGCGTTTTGACCAATTGAATAGGGCTCTATATAAGCACATAAAATATTTTTGGACAGAAGTTTTTAGTTAGTGAAGACCTATTATGTGCTTATATAAAGCCCTATTCAATTAGCCAACTCAGAATTGAATAAGGCTCATGGTTCGGTTCTTTTTTATACTTAATACTTTACCTTGATTGAAGTGTGGAATGACAGAGGGTCCCCTCCTGCCAATCTTAATCCGCCGGTCTTCTTGTAGTGTCTGTTTGAAAAATAAAGTGAAATAGTGAATTATAGAATTTTTTATTTGTATTTAACAAACCATGGCCTTTTCAGCATTTAAAGTATTTTTGTATCTTACCTCTTGTTCTTTGTTGGTGTTCTTTAAAAGGGATTGTTCTTCACAGTGCACAGTGCAAATTGTTGAGAGACGCTGTTGATGCAGAGTCTGTTTGAATATTAAAAAAAGTAGAAAGATTGAGTTTTAGGTGATCTATTAAATTTCAGTAAATTAATTTCGATGAAATATACTTCTGTAATTAATTTGAATTAACATTATTTTTTGGTGGGGTCTACACACATATATGTCACATACATGAAGCACATTTCCATAGTTGAAAGTAATTTTTTTGTGTGCGTGTGACATATCAGTATACATGAATCATATTTTAATTGTTAAATTAACCTTATTTTTATTTTTGGCCAACATACATAAATGTGTGTGTGACATGTGACTATAGATGATACACATATATGTGCGTGTCACATATCAGTATACATGACTCATATTTTAATAGTATTTTAATAGTCCCAACTTATTTTTTTGTAATGTAATTTAAATGTAGTTGTTTAATTAGTTTGTTGCAGGGGCAATACACATAAATGTGCATGTAACATGTCACTATACATTATACACATAAATGTGCGTGTCAGTTGTCAGTATACATTATACGCCTAAATGTGCGTGTGACATGTTAGTATACATTATACGCATATATGTGCGTGTCACATGTCAGTATACATTATACGCATATATGTGCGTGTCACTTGTCAGTATACATTATACGCATAAATGTACGTGTCACTTGTCAGTATACATTATACGCATAAATGTGCGTGTCACATGTCAGTATACATTATACGCATATATGTGCGTGTCACTTGTCAGTATACATAAACCTCTTTGTCTTCTTTAATTTTTTTTTTTGATGTCCTGTCTTGAAAATAAGTAATATATTATAGCTTACCTCTCAGTTGTAATTTGCACAATGTAAAGTAGTAAATTAGGAAAGAATTATCTTCTCAAGTTTTAGCAGCAGTTATCTCCGAAGTCACTCTGTTCATCACCTGAGGAGAAATGTATTTTTCTCTGTCAAATAGACAGTATTTATAAACTTGTAGAACATTCTGGAAAGTTAGACCGTTAGAACGTAATACGCATGCGCTATTTGCGTTCCAGCTTACAATTTGCGTTCCATCCGCCATTTTGTGCGTAGTAGTGGTTAAAATGGTGTTTAATATGAGTGTGATCCGTTCCGCATAGTATGTGTTTCATTATTGCGAGTAAGTGTAGTGTAGTTACGTCTGGAGCCTCGTTTTCGTTTTGTTCGGCGGCCATTTTTTCTCTCGCTTAGCCGATTTTCGGTCGTTTAAACTCTTTGTTTTCACTTAAATGGACGTGTAAATGAACTTTTGGAGGTGCCGGATGCCCCCCCGTGCTGTAAGTAAGCTTTTTATGTGTTTGTTGTGTTTATTTCTTGTGTTTGTGATGTTTTGATGCGCGGCGGTTGGAATGGGTCTTTCGCGGCCGTATTTTTTTCCGATGCGGCCGTATTTTGTTGCGAGTAAGTGTAGTGTAGTTACGTCTGGAGCCTCGTTTTCGTTTTGTTCGGCGGCCATTTTTTCTCTCGCTTAGCCGATTTTCGGTCGTTTAAACTCTTTGTTTTCACTTAAATGGACGTGTAAATGAACTTTTGGAGGTGCCGGATGCCCCCCCCGTGCTGTAAGTAAGCTTTTTATGTGTTTGTTGTGTTTATTTCTTGTGTTTGTGATGTTTTGATGCGCGGCGGTTGGAATGGGTCTTTCGCGGCCGTATTTTTTTCCGATGCGGCCGTATTTTGTTGCGATATACGCAGTTAGCTTTTACGTGTACGACGCAGGGTATTTGTTTCTAAGTCGTGCGTATGTGTGTTAAGAGCGTGTGAGGGGCCTTTTTTACTGTTTTTTTGTTAAGTCTTGCGTCTGTGTGTCTGGGTGTAAGCGGGTGTGAGGCGACTTTGAGTTTTTTTTTGTTATGAAGTTGTGTGTGTGTGTATGTGTGTGTTAACACAGCCGATGTTGGGATGCTCCCACCACCGCAAATGCGGACCCTCGCTTCGCGAGGATCCGCATTTGCGGGGACGTTGTTTGGTTTTTGTTGGCTGGGCGGTTGGGTTTATTCTGTTAAAAAAGTCGTGTGTGTGTATGTGTGTGTTAACACAGCCGACGTTGAGCCTCCACAACCGCAAATGCGGGCCCTCGCTTCGCGAGGACCCGCATTTGCGGCGAACTGCGTCCCTCGCTTCGCGAGGGACGCAGTTTCTTGCGGGCTCGCTACGCGAGCCCGCAAGCGTGAGCAACGACTTGGGTTTTTGTTGGCTGGGCGGTTGGGTTTATTCTGTTAAAAAAGTCGTGTGTGTGTGTATGTGTGTGTTAACACAGCCGACGTTGAGCCTCGACAACCGCAAATGCGGGCCCTCGCTTCGCGAGGACCCGCATTTGCGGCGAACTGCGTCCCTCGCTTCGCGAGGGACGCAGTTCTTGCGGGCTCGCTACGCGAGCCCGCAAGCGTGAGCAACGACTCGTACGCTCACAACTATATATGTGATTGGAATGTTGGAGCCATGTTGTGTGCAGTCATCCATATTGACTGCATATGTAACCTGAGTTGATCACCCATCTGCCTTCCAGCTATCACCTAAAGTAAACACTTGAAGTGATAGCAAGGCCAGAACAAAGGGGTCTATACAGACATTGAGGCACCATAACCCCAGGGGGTCTACAGGTATTCTCACTCAGAGAGTCAGGGCAAAGTCCAGAGGACAGGGAGATGTTTCTCCCTTGAGAGCCAGGCAGCAACTGAATTAGGTAGCCACACCTAGTGGGCGGACCCGGGAGGAGTCTCAGGGTTCCCTGCCTGATTGGCCAGAGGCAGTTAGGGGCTGACTAAAGATAGCCCTCCTGGTGATTTTGTATGCCTGTTTAAAAGATGTTGTGTTCCAAATAAAGTGGTTCATAATTTTCATCAAGACTTTGTGTGCAGGTGTATTATTGACCCAGGAACATATACTAGTAGAGGAGATCGTTTCTGACTCCCTGCCAGGTTTCCCAGCGCACACTACCATAGGCTGGGACATATGCTCTTACATCCGCAAGGAAGGTCCATTGGTCTGAGTCACCCAAATCTTAGGTCCAAAACCTACAGGAGATAAGAGGGCTAGGATCCTCTATACTCCATCATCATTGTAGGTTGTGACACACAGTGCAAACTTTGCAGGATTGTGCAAGTTTGTTCTTACTACATATTAAATATTTATGGACTTCTAGTTTGGACTACAATATTACATATATGTAATGTGCACCTTGAAATCAACTGGTTTGTCAATGGTCATTCACATTTCCTAGGTGCCAATTTCTCATTCCTATACTGAAAGCAGTCATTCAATCATAAAGAATACCAAGTGTTAATTCATTTTATTAAAGCCATCACTACATTTTACATTCAGTCCAGAGATTTTAATTACTAACATTTACATGCCAACAATACTTAGGAAGTGAAAAATCCCAGGGACAAGAAAGTGCATCATCTACATATAATACAGCATGAGGGCTTGTGCTATACAGCCAACAAAGGGAATACTTTACAAAACAGGTTTAGAAATACTTTATAAATAAGTAATAACCATTGAATCCAATAAAATAAACATATTATTACTTGAACATTTAGTGGCAATTGTATATATGTTCATCAATAGTTTCTAAAATATAACAAATAAGGATTTTGTTTATAACTGATGAACTGAAATATGGAGATTATGATTTGCAATAATTCCAATATTATTCCCACACATTCTGACATTATTTCAGCTCCACTTTTAATACATTATTTCTAATCTCCATTTAATATATTACTGTACATTGTGGCAGATCTGCCTTTTATAACCTGGTTTTAAGAAGCATTGCTTCTGAACAATGTTTAATAGGGAAAAAGATCTGAAAAGTAATAAGTATTTGGCACCGCTATTTGCACGTTTGATTCATCAATAAGAAATGTAAACTTAGATTCCTTAGATAACCTCTCCCAAACATAGCTTCTTAAAGGAAGCACCCCCCAACAAAACATAATGGTTAGATTTTGCCAGCTGTTCTGATGGCCCGCCTGGAAAGCCCATTTGTTTTTGGTCAGAATTCATTACATAGGAGCGACCTCGAATAAAGATTAAATCTGCATTCAGTTCTATGAAAAGGATGCCACAATGTTAAGGAACTTAAAATGATTAAATGGAAGTGTAACTCACAATTTCATATTTTTTATCCTCAGGCAAAAAAAAAAGCAATTGTCTTGTAAAATAGATGTCCCCAGACACAGAGTCTGCTAAAAAAAAATCTTTATGCTCATGGCTTGGCATAGCTGCCAATGTTGTTAGTCTGGGGGATATTTCACATTTGTGAAGTATACAACAAAATACAGTAGTCCTTTAAAGAGAAGCAAGTTGGTCATACTGCAGTGTAACGGGCAGGCTGAATTGTTACTGTGGTTTTAGAATCTTGTTCTGAATCTCTTAAGTAATTACATATTATATCAGCTTGCATAAATTCCCTCTATTATTATCCTTTAACTATAATTAAAAACATGTTTTCTGCTTTGTACAAATATAATCACTACAAAATGTATTTAAGAAGTCAAATAGCAACAATATTATTATTGAATTATTGCTTCAAATGGGTTAATGAGTATGCATTTTAGTTTAATGCATACATTTATTAATAATGTTAGAACAAACCTACACAATAGAAATATCCCTCTAGTGTAGCTTTAAGAACAAAAATGAAATCTTTGATATTACAACAAATACAAGTTCCACAAAAAGAACTAAAATAAAAATCTAAATTTACAAGCGTTCTTTTTCCATTACAAAGCATGTGAAGAATGTCAGCGCATTTTCTAATGGAGGCCGTCAGACTTGTGATCTGGTTTGCTCTTGTCGTTCTTGACGGAGTAGATGAAATATGTTAGTGTGTCCTTTTCATTCACTGGGAGATTTCTGAAATGGCAACCAATAATCTGCAGGGGAAAACACAAACACACAATTAGTCAGTCACAAAATGTATAGCAATGACAAAATATTCTAAATCAAAAGGAAGGACTTTATAGGGTTGGTTTTGTTTTACTACTTTACCAAGCAAATGCATGCAAAATACTAGTTTGCAAGAAGTATAGGAGTATAGGAGGCTTTGGAGCATTCAAGATGGCGGATACGGCGTAGGTATCAAATGGTGAAAGTTGAACACACGCTGTAATTGAAAATAAAACGGATACCCGCACCTAATATTTTCATTATAAGTGAGTTTATTGTTGTATTTTCTGTATGGGAAATAACATGGATGCAGCCATTTATTTCGATTCACTGCCCTATATTGCATTGTGCTTATTTGCAATCTGCTAAAAAGCGACTACAAATCAAATGTATATAAAAATAACACATTTTAATCCTATTTTTAAAAAACACTGCACAGGCTCCCATGCTAGTCTGAGCTTCTGTAACATGAGATAGGTCTTGTGGATCTTCAATGTATTATAAATCATATTTGGAATGTGAAACCGGTTCCATTTGGACATTGTAGGTTTCCAGTTGCTTCCATTCCAGAAGAGGGGCATAACATTCCCTCCAGATGAGTGCTTGGTATACTGTGACATATACAGCTCTGTGTACCAGATCAGAGTATCATTTATAATAGCAAGCCTGGGACTGATGCTTTTATCCTGTTTACAATACATTGACACTTGCTCTTGTTTAAAGCATAACATAAGCCTCATATTTAGAGTATGGTCTCTTGAAGACACAGAACTGGTAAATAAGGCATTTTTTTATGGGGAAAAAATATTTAAATTACAACCTTTTACTGTATGTGTAAATATAAGCAGTCCTTAGCCATTTCATTGCTGCTGTGTAAGATGTCCTACCTTTAGATTGTAAGTTTATGAGTTTTCAGTCTTGTAAGGTGCTTTGGAAAAAAGAACTGCGTACGTAATATTGTATCTTGCTCTGTATTGCTCTTATGAATATTTGGATGAGTTACAAATAAATAATAATAATAATAATAAAATAATAATATTGCCCACTATCTGTGTGAATATCTGTCTTATCAAGTGGGAAACTCCTTCACATTCCTTATTAAAAGACCACTATAAAAGGAAAATCTATGAGAATGATGGGAGCAACTCCAACCTAAATATAAGAGGAGAACAGCAGTAAAATGTGTCAAACTGTAGCAGTGTGCAGCTACTTTCTCAAGGCTCTGCCATTAATGCTGTGCAGTAAAAAGGAAGCTGCAAACATTTGTGCTTCACAGTCTGCCATAGTTTCAAAAATATAGAGCTCCCAGAAAAATGGTGGGAAAGCCAGTAATTTTCATTGTTTCACGTTTTCTATATCGACTTTATTTAATCACAGTAATTTAAAAAAGTGTACTGTACTATAAATAATGTGAGAGATGTAGGTTTGTATAATACACCTTGATTATGTCGCTTTCATTATTGAAAAGCCTCTCTAAGATGACAAACCTGGTTACAAAATAAATCCATTTCTGACCAGCAATACATAATTGCATATACCACTTAATGCATTCAAGGATTTATTTTTCTTTCTTTCTAAAACGATTTTGCTCAATATCAAGAAAAGCTTCAAAAGCGTATTCTATAAGAATAAAGCTTCACAGGTCCTTTAAAATTAAGCTTTTTATAGGTCTCTTTTTAAAAACGAGTATTTTTAAGCATTGAACTACAATTACAAATATACACTGACAAACTAATAATACTAATATCAAAGACCTAAAAATAATAATAATAATAATAAATAAATATATATATATATATATATATATATATACACACATACATACTAGGAACTTGCCCGTCAAAAATGACGGGATTAGAATTGCAAGGCTGGCAATGCTTTTTGCCACACAATGTGAGGCTTTTGCTCCTCTGAACACCTACACTTATTGCGAGCCTCTCCCCCCGTGTACTTCAACTTTCCTGCTTTCCACTGATCCCCTTCGGCACTCGTTGCGACCCTTTTCTCCCGCCTACTGTACGGGCTGTTTATGCAGGTTTCGTTAACCTGCAATTTTTGTGCTTGGGAATGCCACGTGTCTCTTTCCACCATCTCCTCCCTGTCTCTTTCCACCATCTCCTCCCTGTCTCTTTCCACCATCTCCTCCCTGTCCCTTTCCACCATCTCCTCCCTGTCCCTTTCCACCATCTCCTCCCTGTCCCTTTCCACCATCTCCTCCCTGTCCCTTTCCACCATCTCCTCCCTGTCCCTTTCCACCATCTCCTCCCTGTCCCTTTCCACCATCTCCTCCCTGTCCCTTTCCACCATCTCCTCCCTGTCCCTTTCCACCATCTCCTCCCTGTCCCTTTCCACCATCTCCTCCCTGTCCCTTTCCACCATCTCCTCCCTGTCCCTTTCCACCATCTCCTCCCTGTCCCTTTCCACCATCTCCTCCTTGTCCCTTTCCACCATCTCCTCCTTGTCCCTTTCCACCATCTCCTCCTTGTCCCTTTCTCCTCTGTGTGTCTGCTGACTGTTTGCGTGTTACACGTTGACTGGTCTTATTTTCAATATATGTTCAGCCGCCTTTTCATCCAGTTTCAGCATTTTTACGTTTTTCGTCAACTATTTTTTTCCTCGCTTAGCTGATTTTGTATTGCCGAAAACCCCCAAATATGGCTCAAATTCGCTTGCAACCTCAATCCCAGGCTTCCTGTCTTTCCCCCTGTGCTGTGTGTGTGTTATTATTTTTGTTACATTATTTTGTTTGTTTTTCGGGTTTTTAGAGTAACACGCTTGCCTCGCAGTTGCAATCCTCACAGCTCGCCGCCGAGGTTCCGCGTGCCCCAACTGCTGGCCTCGTTTTACGAGGCGAGCAGTGCAATGTGCGCCTTTGGACTAAGTGCTGCGCGGTCAATGGCTCGCCGCACTTTGCGAGGCAAGCAATTCGGTTACCAACATCGTAAGCTTTCCGAACAGTCGCAAAGATCCACAACTATTATATGTGATAGACAGGTATAGATATATCTATAGTTCAGAAAATGAACAGTACATTTATGACCCGATTTGAATCTCTAAAAAATAAGTTAAGTTGCGATACAGTGCAGGTAACTGCACTGTTAAATGGGCCTGCAGCTTATAAAACTTGTTATGTTATAGTCTCATCAGGAAGCACAGTAACAACGTTACTTCTTCCATCTTCAGCAAATCACAGAAGACATCCTACAATGCATTTTCCCATTGAGGTTTAAGCAGGAAGAAGTCAGTACTTTCACTATGCTTCTTGGTGGCGCCAGACTATAATAAAGTATTTTTGAACCATGTAGTTACAGTTTTCCCTGTACTTTGAAGTTATCTGTAATGATGTTGTGTGATTAATATGCATCATTAAGTACATTTAAAATTGCATAACACAGATAATTTAAAGGGCACAAATAGTACTAGGTATTATAAGATAAAATTAGTATGTTCTGTTATATAAAGCCAAAATCTATTTTAAAATAATATTTTAATTAAAACGTAAACCAATAAAAATCTAATACTTCTGTACTATGCAAACAAACCATATGACCTTTGTGAAGTCAAAAGAACAGCATGTGCAAGCTTTCTAATTAAGGATGCCTTTTATTTGCCCTATTATAGACCGGTTGAAGCTGAAATTATAGCATTGGAATAATCAAGCTGCATTTCATGCCTATTAAATTATACCGGTTTTGTGACATATGGTAATATAGTATTGTTATCAAAACTCAGGAGGGAGGTCACATTACATCACTAACCCTGCAATGCTGTCCTTATCAACATTTCTGTAGTGTGTTAATGCAATAACTGCATATTTTCTAGTTAATTTTACACTATAAAAACTTATAGACTTACTCTGTTGTACTTACTTCAACAAGCTGAGCTTTATTCAGTCCCGGCCTTGCTTGGAGTTTGAAATGTCTTTTATATCTTCTTAGCGTGTTTACTTGTAATTGAAATAGATCCACCTGGAAAATGATACTGCTTTTAATATTACGTGTGGCTTCTGTACAAATAGCAGTTTCTGAATACAAATGTGTTGGTTTCACAGCAATACTCTGTAAAGAATGCTTTTTGTGCACAGCCAACCTCAAATAGTTACTTTCATTCTTATACAGACAGAAGAGACGATTCTGAGGTTTTAACTGGCAAGATGAAGATTTAGATATATTTAACCTTTTCACCTGCAGAGTGTTAAATGACCACATAAATGACCAGGCAAATCTAAGTTTCATGGATTATGGGTGCATCTGATAATTAATAGTGTATGAAAAAAATGTGTTTGCATGAAAAAATACCCAAACAAACTTTTAAACACTTACCTTGAAGTTAGCAAAATGTCTTGTAATTTCTGACAGTTGAAAGTTGGGGTTAACACCCCTCCAAACCCCAGCTAAATTAGCATTAATTTCATAATTTGTTTCATCATGTTAGATGAAGCATTTGATTTAAACTCTGGGGTTCCGGTTTGTGCTGCAAAGCAGCCTGGGATATGTAGCGTGGCACTATGTTAGGTGCAATGGCAGCAGCACAGCACAGAAAAGAAGCTGCAGGGAGTCATATAATAGCAGTGACTTGGGGGATGACATTAGTACTCTCCAATTGGCTGAGAAAGAAGTAGCAGGTGAATAATGGGTTAAATTGATCCCCTAATGCTGGGTGGGGATCAGGGTCCTGTGTAGACACCCCTCTGGATGTCTACATAATTATCAGAGGGATTTTTAGTTATTAATAAAAATTAAATGTTTTATGAGATGTGCTGTATACATAAAGGCTGCTTTTTACCTATAGAGTGCGGAAATGTATTAATCCATGAAACTTGGATCATCCTTTAAGTAATTGCTAACATATACATTTCCAATAGGCATTATGTAAGGGAAAAAATATACAAAAAATAAGTACTATGGAAAATTATACTTTTTCAGCAATGTTGAAACTTCCCTCTAACACATTGTGATTTGGGAGTGCCAGTAGCAGCCAATTAGTCATAAGGGAGTACATACCGTACATTCTCCATAGCGTATCATAACACCGTCTGTGAACTTCCCTAACACTACAGTTTGGAAGAAAGAGGTTTTAACATTGGGACTAAAAGTTCATGTTTTTATTTTGCACCTATCTTTTTTCATGGTGGAATAAAAAAAGGATGTTTTAATTTGGACTTTGGTATGCCTTTCAGACAATGTCCATTTAAATGTCGGCTTTAATATACAGTGAAACAGAATTAAAAAAAATATATATATTTTCAGTACCATCACGACTAGAGAAATTATATAGCTGAGTTTTGCTGAAACATCCCTATCATTCACAAGTAATTTAAAGATTCATAATTTCCTGTAAAGTAACATTTAAGGAATACTGTAGTGATATGAGTGATTGCCTTTAATCATATAAGTTGCGTCCTCCCGAATAGCTCAATTACAATTACGTTTCTCCTCTCCTCTAGAGGAATGCCATGTTGGCCTCTCTCCTTCCAATGCCCATATGATCTTGTGGACGACTGGGTAGCAAATATCTGTGGTACATGCACTGAAAGCTGCAATGTGAAGATTCACAGATTGCTGCCCGCCATCTTACATAGTGACACTCTCTGAGGCATAGGAAGAAAGAGATAGGCCAACATGTCAGCCACCTAGAGGCAGGCAGAGGGAAATTAAAATTGATATATATATATATATATAAATATATATATATATATATATATATATATATATATATATATATATATATATATATATTATTATTATTTTTTCACAACTATATATAATTAAGCTCTGATTATGCTGGATGCAACTTTTAAAAAACAATATATTTTGTTTCTCTTTAACAACATCCATTTATTACCTAGAACTGTATTATGAAGCATAGTTTTATCTGCTACAGTTTCTATGGGACCATAAGAATATGAAGTTATACCTCTGGAGTATCTGCATCATGAACTGGGGAGTCTGCTCCATCATCATCACTGCCTTTCCTTTTTCTTCTGTTTCTTACACTCTGAATTAAATTCTTGTGAAAGTCACAGATGTAAAGATGTCTTGCCTACATAGAGAAAATGAACAAAAGTTTTACAAGGTAAGCAAAAAGATTACACATAGGCAATTAGCAGAATACAAAATGTCTAGCTAGAGAATTTCCAACAGTGAATTATTTTAAAATGTCATCTCAGGAGCCTCAGTTTCCTGCTCTTATTTGTAATGAATATTACAATTAAAATATTCTAAAATGCCGAAGATAAACATATTTTTATTATATCACAATAAAGATCTTCACAATAAAGATTTTTTATTTATTTTTTCTTTGGAATAATACATACTGATCTCAAAAAGATTTTTGTTCTAGAATACAAAATGAAACATCTCTATAAAAGTGATAAGTTTAAAATACATGCATATAAATAAGGACATGAGAAAGATTCCAAATATGATATAATTTTAAATTTTAGGTAGTAGCTAGTACTTATCCAATTGAAATTCCAATCGGATATAACCATATTGTACACAAAGGTGCCACCACATATAAAATCATAAAGGCACAACTGAGAAATATCTATATAAATGTACTACCTCTGGCTCCTACAATATTTTTGTGGGCTATTCCTGTTCTATGCTTTATTCAAATGATTTGAGGCTTGTATTCAGAGAAATAGACTCAACTTCATACTATATACATGACACCAAGCAAAGGCTATTAGAAAAAATGCTTATATCTTCTCCTTCAATAAAACTGTTCATAAGGCAATTTTTTCAATTTTGTGCCTCATTTGTTCTAATATTCCTTATTAAAATTGGTGGTTTTGTTTTGTTTTGTAACCTAACAGTTGGCATGCAGTTATCTAGGAAATGTAATTTGCTAAATATACATTTATTTTCTAGCCATGCTGACAGAGCGGTGGAAAGATACACAAGTGGCTGAATATCCTAGATTTGGGTGCACTAGTTGATGAACTTCAACCCTACAAGGGTAAAAAAACTGAAAGTTTAATAACTACTCTAATGTTGACAAACTTTAAAAGTCAAACTAATGCTTTCACTGATAAGCAATGTGCTTCACTTAAGGCATATTAAAGTGAGGTGGGTTATGAATGCATCCTGTAGAGGAGCATCATAACCCACCTATCAAAAATGTTTGCATGAAAAAATGCAAACCATTTTTGCATTAAAGAAAAAAACAGTTGTAGGTGATGTTTACATCCTCAGGATTTTGCTAGGCTTCTCGGGGTATGATTTTGTAAAAGTGTACCAAGTCAATGTGAGCATGCTCAGATATGCAGCCAATCAGCAATGCTGAACGCAGCCAGCATAGATGACTATTACACTGTGTCCTTATAAAGGACCATAAATCGATATTAAAGTAAAAATACTTGAGCGTTATACGGTTGTGCATGAAAAAAACAACATCTCTTCTGACAAACTATAATTGTACTGAAACCAAACATTTAAGCTTCGTCTTCCTATTCTAATTTGTCTTTTAGGTAAATGAGCGTTTATGCTTGATTTATGGTCCTGCAATGACCTGCAAGAGCCAGCCATGGTCTCTGTGCATGTGTCTCTCTGTGAGTGCATGCAATTTACAGGGGCTGGGGGAGGTAATGGGGAAATCTACTGGGGGTGGTTGTCAACACTGGGGCTGGGAGAGATCACACAGGTAATTGACTGGGGATGGGTGGGTTACAGGGACAAACTGCTTGGGGAAGTTTCACCTGGGATGTAGGTAAAATAATCAGTGAATGAAGGGACACATACCTTGTTCTGGGTATTACATAAATCTTAAGGAGAGCTGCCAGCACAATCCCCAGCCCAAAAAGATACAATGTATTATGTATGCTAATTTTCCTGGGAATTTCAGGGTATGTCAACATTGATAGAAAACAGTTTGCAAATGCAAGAAATGCAGCAAACTTTAGGGTAACTGTTTAAATGTTTATTGTGGTATTTTTCATGCAAACTATTTTTTTCCTAAACTACTAATTCTCCTCTATCAGATGCATTAATAACCCAGCTCACTTGAATATGCCTTTAAAGGAAAGTTGACAAGCAACATAAATGTTATTTTTAATCCAAGTATGTGTTGCAGCAGCTGCGGGCTTTTTAATATGTATGAATATTAGCAAATGTATTAATGTTTCTTTACTTGTTTCATGACAGGAACAGACAGTTGCAGTAAGCCCCAGGAATTTTAAGTAAATGTATATTTTCTTTGGTTAGGCAGAGGAATTATAATCCTATCTCTGTCTAATGGGGTTTCACTATAAAAGTGACTGTTCTTAAAATGTATTTAGTCAGATATTTTACTAAACATCAACTATAGAGCATAGTTAAAGATATTAGGTTCCAATATTAAAAACTCAGTTTGTATTGGATTTACACGTATGAAGTAGTGTCAAAACCAGTGGTAGGCAGGGTCACTCCTGGAGAGCAGCACACAGGCCAGGATTTCGCTAATAAAGTACTGAGGAGTCAATCACTGCCTGAGTCATAGAAACTGACTCACTTTTCTTTCCTTACTGGATTGGATACACAGTGGAGGGTTTTCCCAACATAGCATATTTAGTGTCTGGTCAGAGTCCATCTCCAGCCTCATTTCACAGTTCCCAACCTCACACCGATGACCCTATATAAAGGCAAAACTGCAGTCTGTGAGTGGGTTCTGGTACTGTCCCCAAAACCATGGCTATGTCGCCCCAAAACCAAGTTGTTTTTTAAGTTATTCTTTAAGAGCATGTAAAACTGACTATATATTGTGGCAATCATTTTTTTCTTAAGTGAATCAATCCTGGGAAATGTCATATTGTTGTTCCTGCTTTGAAGTGCTAATAAAGATTATAGACTGCTTGTCCCCCTCTTTGGTGGCCAAAATATTCATGTTATCTGGCAGTTAGACTTCTGACTTCTCTCTCTCACTGTTATCAAGCACATTAGCCACACAATAACATACTGAGCCGCATAATCAATTCTAAATATTTCTGGAATTATTTACAATGTATAAAAACTGTTTTTTAATGCTCTTTAGAATTAAATCAACTTCTTGTGGGGTGGCAAGGTCCATTTAAGATTGCCTGAGAGTAGGGCCCATAGTCCTAAACACATACCCATGTTAAGTGGGTCTGATGAAAGAAGGTGGTATGTTTTGAGCCTTATTCGCATTTCATTACCCCAAATCCTTAACAGTAGAAATATAGTGCACAGCAGAAAAATCCTCAAATGTAGGCCTGTGCACAGCTCTCCAGAATTAATCTTACCTATCCCTCACCTGAACTGTATGCTGCCAGAGAAGGGGAAAAAGCACTTTTTTTTTTTTTTTACTGAAATCTTTTCACAGGCAGAAGAGCCAGTAATGCATAGCTTTCAATGCACTGCTAGCCTTGTTACCTTTAAGAGGGTTAAAGAAGCCAAGTACGACTAACAGCCACATTAAATTCGAAGCCAGTAACTCCAACGTGAAGCTCGAGACTGCTGCGGGCTTGACATTTGGCCGAGTTACTGTGCTATTAAATTAGAACGGGCTGCGAGCTATGAGCTAGAGACGCAAACCTGTAAACCATTTATCGCCCGTCCGATTTGTGGGTTTGAATGTAATCAATTAGTCAAACCCGTAGTAACGGTTTAGATGGAGCCAATGGAAACATTCTGATTTACCATCAGAACCACATTCCAGTTAAAATGCAATATTAATAAAGCCGCAAATATAATATTCTATCACATGCGAGTTACAATATATGTATTAACACATTGATTCCCGGGATCGATATAACACAAAAATTACACATGAAATAAAGTATTTTTCTGGGACGATTTGCGGGCTTGAGAATGTTGTGCTATTAATTCTAATACCTAACATCACTTTCCCTATTAATATTAGTACAATAGTGTGTTTTTGTTAGCATTTTAAGTGCTACGTATTAAAATTAAAATTAGAAGCGTAGCGGTTACAGGCTTGACAGATGAAAGGATTTACGTCCGCAAAGTTCAACGTTGCTCAAGCTGTAGGCTTTTTTTTCCAGCAAACCCGCAGATACGGGACAAATTCATAGCAGTAAGTCTTAAGAGCTACGTTACGAGCTATGTTTTAACACGTAGCCCAAATTTAATGGGGCTGTATGTGATACACCTTCAGTCATGGCTTGCTTCAGTCAAAGGGTTGAATATTTTTAACCAGGAAAATAACATTTAATGAAGTGCAAATGCAGTTGATGTTAACAACACCCTGAATATGAAGCATTGCACATTTTGAGATAACGATAAAAAAAGGACCAACATATATAGCAACACAGTATGATACATTATAGTTCTGTAAATTATGTCATGTGTTTGTTTTTGCATAAATGTGTGGTCTGTAAACTTTCATTTGAGGGTAAAAACATGTTTTCTAATAAGCAGTAGGGGTGCAAATTATTGTCTAATAACCCTGTTTTCCTTTCATGTGGTGAGTTTTTAAAGAGGACATAGCTAAAATTTGGTGAATTTCTACATGGAGAAAAAAATATGCCATCCCTGTGGTAACCTCAATGTCCATAGAAAATACATTATGAATCTGTAGCCAGGGTAACGCACGGCAGGCAAGTGGCAACCCAAGTGACTGAGGGAGGATTGACAGTGTAGGAGCAAACACAGAAACCGTCAATGTGTGTGTGTATATATATATATATATATATATATATATATATATATATATATATATATATATATATATATATATATATATATATATATATATTTATTTATATTTACTGGGATGAACAAAAGTATGTCATAATAAGGAGCGAGGTGGATTTTCTAGGAACTAGAATGAAGCTAACTAGGGAGGGAACCCATCACAGAGTTTCATTATACATACATTAGTGGAGAAAAATATTTAACACTTAAAAGCCTCACAGACTGTTTTTGTAGGAGCCAGAAAGGAAACTCTTCAAAGAAATACATTACACTTTGAAAAAATATTTATGAGCCAGTAGATTCTATAGCTAATCTATCTATCTATCTATATATACACACACACATACACAGTAGAATCCTGGTTTTCTGTCACCCAACTAAGCGGGACTCTCAAGCAACCGACACCAATTCCCCATTTGCAAAAAAAAAACTCTTGCTAAACCGGCATAACCGGCACTATCCGTCAGTTCGAGACTGCAAAAAAAAAAACATAACTTTTTCTCTAATTGTTTTTTTGGGCCCTAAATGGCACAATTTATTTTGAAGGGTTTTAGGGTCCTTTAGACCCTTAAATTCGGGGACTCACGATTAAACGGCAACTACAGTTATCCGGCAATAGTGAGTCCCCGTGGGTGCCGGATAACAGGGTTTTTACTGTGTGTGTGTGTGTATATGTATATATATATATATATATGTATATATATATATATTATAAATAATCAGAGTATTGCAGTGAATAGTGATAACTTTTTTATTGGACAAGCGTATTCATAATAAAGCGACGAGCTTTCGAGAGATAATGCCTCTCTTTATAAATTTAAAAAGCGATACTTATACAAGTATGAACTAAAAACAGTAAACAGAAAGAAAAAGAGATGGGGGGGGGGAATAAAAAATTGGAAAAACAAGAAAGACACAATTCATTGGCCAGCGTTAAGTGAGAAACAGACCAGCATTGTGCATAATGTCCTGATAGGTCAGTAAGTAAGTCTATAGATCAGGTTGTAGATAAGAACACAGCAGAGTAAAATAAAAAGCAATACATTTCAGTATAGCATGTAGCTTACAAAAACAGTAATAGAAGGGGGGTATGTGGAATGTATGTGCTATAAGACATTAAGATAGTGGGTCAGAAAGCCTAAGTCGATGTTAATGCCCAAATGCTTTGTATTAAAATGTTTTATCATTTTTAATTCAAAGGTTTTACGCTGTTGGATACATCTGAAATTCCCTCTGAGTACTTTTATTTTGAGGTTCTGGATGGAGTGATTCTCCTGGGTGAAATGGTGTCCAAATGGAGTACAATAACTGTCTTCATGGTGCTTTTTGATGGAGCTTCGTGGCCGTTCATTCACATGTGTAGTTTCTGGCTGATTTTCCACTTACCATGTTCTTATCTACAACCTGATCTATAGACTTACTGACCTATCGGGACATTATTCACAATGCTGGTCTATTTCTCACTTAACTCTGGCCAATTAATTTTGTCTTACCTAAAAAAAAAATCCTCATCTCTTTCTGTTTGCTGTTTTTAGTTCATATCTGTATCAGTATCGCTTTTTGACTTGATAGAGCGACATTATCTCTCGAAAGCTTGTTGCTTTATTATGAATATGTTTGTCCAATAAAAAAGGTATCACTATTCACTGCAATACTCTGATTATTCAACTGGATTACTGGACATCCACGGCTACCTCACTCTTATATATATATATATATATATACACACACACACTCACATTGGGCAGAAAAAGAGTGACAGATGGACACGAGAGGTTAGAAGAGAAGACAATTCTGTTGCAGTTAGACAGATGTAAAGTTTGCCTGGGTAGAGAATGTGCGACATTTGGAGGATGTTTCCATTTCGAAGGAGAGTAGGAAAGTAACCATGCTTCTGTGCTGCGTGTATATATACACACACACACATATATATATATAAACTTACATTGGCTAAACAATGTCAATTGCAACATAGCTCACATCAGAGTCACATATATCCAGTTCTATTATGTGCCACACAAGTACCACCATATTACATGGATAAGTGCCTTTATATTTGGGTTTTTGGTAATGTGTCAGCCTACTAACAATAATAATATTGGCTGATCCCTCTTTCAATGAAGACAAGTAACAAAGCAGCAACTTCCTGCTTTGTTGTTTTTGCAGTCAAGTTCATCAACACCGAACCAAAGACTACAGATCCCATGATGCTTTGCTGGAGAAACACAACAGACTGAATCTCCATACACTGCAAACAAAAACCTTTTATCTCCTTTGCTCGCGATATAAAAATATAAAGCTAAAATATGTGTGTAAAGCACGTGAAACATTTAATAATTTTATATTAAATACAGAGTATTTACAGCGCATGTTGCATGCCAATCAACTTGCAGCGTGCAGTCATGCCCAGCAGACTCCCATTCATGAGGATTATAGCACTACGGCAAGGAGCCGGGGCTGTTGGGCGACGTGTAGTCAGTGTTTCCAGTCGCCATGTGCATTGTCAATACGGATAACCCAAGAATAGACCCACACGCTTAATATATGGTAGTAAGAAAGGCTCGAGCCTAGTCGCCGTGTGTGTGCAGGAGATAAATAAGACCCCGCTTGTGTCCCAATGCAGCACACGAGGACGGTCTGACTGCAGCAACATGACACCTGAGAGCTTGCACCGGCACCAAGTGCACCTAAATAGGCATCCATCAGTAACACGGTGCCAGGCTTGTAGAAAAACAGCATGACACCAGTCTGAGCACAGACACTAATCTGTTGTTTACTGTGCAGCAATGACTGCACAACCCAGCTGCTTAGTCACTTGCAATACACTATTATTACAATGTGCAAAACAGGGATGCAACTTTGCAATGACTTATTGTATAAAGTGATATCCTGGAGAAAAGTTCCCTTTTATTCATTTCCAAGCTGTCTGCTTCCGCCTTATATGCAGCAGGGGAATCTGGCACTTGAGTGATTGCAAAGCCCAGGAACAAAAGCAAAGTCCATTTACAGACACAATGATCCAGCCAGTGCAAAACCCTCTTTAGTTCAGATCTGTGCTATAATCGCTCTATTAATATATTGCACACTAAATTATACACCTGATGATACACCACAGTTTTATATTATAATTGCAAAATAACACAAACCCCCCAGTATAATCATGAGCCCATGAGGATGCAGAATCCATCCATATTGTGTCTGCAGCCAGACAAAAAGCAACATGGGAATGTAATGATTGCAAGCAACCTTCAGACAAAGAAAGTGCACTGACAGCAAGGCTGCTGTGCAGAGATCCTTGTGCTGCATGCAATCACTTAGAAAAAGTTACAAGTCCCTATTTATTCACAATAAACAAAACACACAGGTCAAAACATATGCAAAGCAATGGGAATTAGTATATGTTATAGTTTAGGATGTTATAGATTAAATAAATCCAGCACTGCAGGGGTGTAAATGAATAACTGAACATGCATTTAATCTTGCAATTATATGTAAGGTCATCATGGGACATATTAAGAGTGGAAGTGATTGCATGCAGTTTGTAATGATCAGGACAGCAGTTTGCAATGCAGATGAGAGTTGGATACTTTGTTGTTGTTGCTACTCCTGGCCTCTGCAGAGTGAGGGAAATGAAAGCAGCAGCAGAAAGGGAGCAGTGATCCAAAGTACACAATGGGAGACTCATTGCACAAAGTCCCAGAGCATTACATCCAAGTGACAGAGCACACTGACACAACATGTACTCACAGTCTTGTCCAGATCAATCTTGACTTTCTTCTGGGAGATGCTTTTCTGGATCCTCTTGCTGAAGCTGGCATTGCCTGCAGGTCGGCTGCACCTCTCCCCTTCATCCCGGAGGCAGCACAGCTGCCCGTTTAAAGGTCCCAGTGCCGGTGTCACTGCAGGAGAGGTGAGATCTCCCCCGGTATCCCGGTGCAACTCCTCAGAGGGGAGCCCGTTCATCATCTTGTATATAATATGTTGTTAGCACTTGCACTGTGTGATGTGGCTGTATCCTGATATAAACACTATGTGCATGTGCTTTAGGACATACAAACAAAGTGTGCAGCAACATATGCTGGTCTGTCTGGGCATGTGTTAAAGTGTCTGTTTCACTGCATTAGATTCTTTGCAAGGTTAGGCTGGCTCCACCCTCATCCTTCAGGCTCCGCCCCTTACACGCCCCTTCAAACTCACCCATAGAATAACAAAACTTCCCAGCAGTGCTTAGCATGCAGGGGTTGGTTCCTGGGCCTTGTATCATATAACATACATCTAACAGAGACATGTTCAATGGATTATACACTTACCAACTAATACAAATACTTATCATTTATGCATATTAAAGGTATATCTAAGTTTCCCTGTTTTTACCTTTATCTAGTCATTCGTTACACATATATATATATTTTATTTAAAATAAAACATGTTTTCCACACCCCCAGAGCTGCTAACACAGGCACAGTGAACCTTCCAATTGTAGCACTGCATTTGGGTACATATTTTAACCCTTTACTAACATTCAAGCCAACAAAAGCACAATGCAGAGATCTACACAGCAATATCTGGGCTCCTCATACTTGCTTGTGCAGGGGGACTGCACAGCCCATGATTACGCAATGTTCAGTGTCGGCATCAACTCTCTGTCAATCGCTCCACTGGCTTCACTTAGCCTCAAGAATAAAATGTAAAATCATGACCCTAACTTACAAAGCCCTCAACAATAGCGCTCCCCCTTACATCTCTGCTCTCATATGCAAATACTCCCCCACCCGCCCTCTTCGTTGTGCTAATGACCTTCTGCTTTCTACAACTCTTGTCACCTCCTCTCACTCCCGCCTCCAGGACTTTTCTCGTGCTGCCCCTAGTCTCTAGAACTCTTTGCCTTGCTCCACAAGATTATCATCTTGCCTCAAAACATTTAAAACCTCGCTTAAAACGCATGTCTTTAAAGAACTGTATCACCTTCCAGCCTAACACACTTATCACCTCTCTCTCCCTCTTTTACCACTCACTATACCTTAGATTGTAAGTCTGAGAGTTTCTATCCTAAGTACTCTGGGAATTCACCATGGACATTGGATTCCTAGCTCAAAGAGAGGGCCTTCCTTGCTTTGCTAAATGTTAATCTGTATTTATCTTTGTCTGAAGTTAATTTATGTACAGCGCTACGGAATATGTCGGCGCAATATAAATAAACTATAATAATAATAATAATAATAAATGATGCCATCCTGCCACTGCCATTACTAATTGATACAATGTATTAGCTGCCTGTGATTGGTCAAAACAAATTATGAATTTTATGCTAATTTTTGCAGGGGTGTTAACTCTCCAAATCAACTGCTTGATTTTGAAAAATTTGGGGTGAACTTAATAATGTTTATTTGGGTATTTTGTCACGCAAAAAAAATTATGCATACACTTCTGATTCTCCTCTATCAGATGTATTCATAATCCATGAAACGTAAATATGACTTTAAGCTCGATAATTGGACCTTCTATTATTTTGTAATTTATTAAAATAGTTTTTGACATGTATCTACTCTGTTTAGTGCTATGGAATATAGTGGCACAATACTAATAATGGATATTAATAATAATAATAATAATAATTCTAAAGAATTACTGTGGTAATTTTTCTTAAATATGTTTTTTGTTGAAATAATACATTTGATAATGAGCAACTTGAAATAAATAAAGCCTATATTTTTAGTAATTGCAGTTATTCTTTACTGCATGTTCTAAATTGTTTTTTTCAAACTAATATGTCTGTAATTTTATACTAATGAGCCTTCCTAAAGGTACATTTAAATTTCATGGATTATTTATGTATCTGATAGAGGAGAATCAGTAGTGCATGAAAACATATTTTTGCATTAAAAATACCAAAATAAACATTAATAAACTTACCTTGACATTTGCAAATTTCTTCTGGTTTCAGACACTTTTTGAGAAGCAATGCCCCTGAAAACCTTAGCTAAATTAGCATACAATTCATAATTTGTTTTGGCCAATCATAAGCAGCCACAACATTATTTCAATGTCTGGGAAATCCGTTTGTGCAGCACTGGGATGTGTATTTTTGTTTTTCCCCTGCACAAGGAAGCAAGGAGGAGCTCACACATTGTTTCTGTGGATCTCTGCACTGTGCTGCTGGTGGTGGTTTAAAAAAATGTACCTGAATGCAGTGTTTCTATTGGTAGTACCAGGTGCCTATGTGCCTGTGCATCAGAAGCTTCTTGTCCATTCAGAGTCTCCTGCCACCTCAGGCATTTGATCTACAGGTAGATTCTACTGCAGAATGATTGCTTCTAAAAGATAACAGATAAGAAGCTGTAGTGATTTGTGTTATTATTACTAGTCAATTGCCCGTCATAAATGACGGGATATTTTATGTTTCTCCCCCCCCCCCCCCATCTCCCCTGTCTCTCTTCCCCCCTCCCTCTCCTGTGCCTCTTTCCCCCTCTCCCTCCCCTCTGTATCTCCCCCTTCCTCCACCTTCCCTCCCCTGAGTCTCTACCCCCTACCTCTCTCTCCCCTGTGTCTCTTTCCCGCTCTCTCCTTCCCCTGTGTCTCTTCCTCCTCTCCCTCTCCTGTGTCTTTTCCCCCCTCACTCCCCTATGTCTCTTCCCCCACTCTCTCCCCTGTGTCTCCTTACTCCCCTCTCCCTCCCCTGTGTCTCTCCCCCCTTGCCTGTGTCTCTTTCCACCTCTCTCCCTCCGCAGTGTCTCCCCCATGTCTCTCTTACCCCTGTGTCTCTCCCACTAGCACTTAATAATAATTCTATATATTTAATATCCCTTCCTAATTTTTAAAGCAAAAATGACTACTTCCACTATAAAATAATTGCATCTATTAATTAAAAAAACAGACTCTTCTTTCTAAAAGTCCAGTTCTTCAAAAGAGAATACTGTAAATGTGGCACTGCAGTGCTCTATTAATTTACAGTTTCTCAAAAATCCCGTATTTTACTATGTAAATGATACATCAGGGATTGCCAGCCCCAGCCAGAACAAGTGGCAATAGGGGAGGCAAGGAAGCCCCTGGAGGTGATGAGGTGAGGGGCCACAGGAGGAAACCGGGGGGGCATAGGAAGGATGATTGGGCCCTACACTACTGAGCCACCAAAGAACTATATGTATATATCTATTTTTATATATATATTTCTTTACATATTTATATATATATATATATATATATATATATATATATTTCTTCTTCTGGATTGCTACCTTGTGGTGAAGGGGCATGTGTATTTCAATGAAGCTGTGAGCTATACCATGTAGGGCCACCCAAGATGGGGGGTGATAGCAGAGTGGTCAGACAAATCGCGGCCCACTTGAGAAGGAACTGGCAACCCACTCCAGTATCTTTGCTAAGGTAACCTTATAGATAAACATAACCAGAGACATAAAAAAAGATATGCCTGGTGTGCTATAGTCCAAAGGGTCACAGAAAGTCTGTCACGACTGAATGACTAAACAACAACAGTGGGAACATTGAAGGCTGTGGTTAGCTCATTGTCACTTTTAAACAGCAGATAAGCAAAGTTAGCAACTATGTTGCTTATTTGCCCTTCAATAAGCAAGGAGCCTTGGAAGTTGAAACATAACAGAAAAAAAGGTTTGTAACAATAACTGTGTAAAATATATATATACATCTTATTGAGGCGCAAGGTATAAATACAGCAGGTGGATCATTGTGGTCAAATATAGTAAGTATACAAGCTGTCTAGGATTATTAAGCAACACATTTGCTATAGGTAAACAGTATTACCTATATTATAAGGATGTGGTAGATAAAACTGTTGTTTACGTCACTGCGTATACCTTTATGTGATTTATGTGTTATGAGGGATGGGTAAGTAGGGAGAAAGAGGCTAGAGAGAGGGATCAAGAAATGCTAATATCAGCAGAATAACTAATGATTGACTCAGTTAGGGTAAATATAATTACTCAAAATATGCCCTGCATTGAGTCACCAAACAATTATCACTTCCAAATAATGACGGGCTGGAGACCTACCCAGGCACTGGGTTCGGTCGGAGGGCCACGTGACCTGTGCAGGCCCGGGAGTATGGGAGAGTAGGAGGGGCTAGCTGGGGGCAGAGCCACCTAGGGGATTGGCGCCAATTTGGCCATTATGCCCCAAGCTAGCCAAGAAGTTAGACGTCTGCCCTTGCTCTCCCATGGGGAGAGCGCAGTCGTGGCGGTTCCGGGGGTTACGGCTGTCCCTCCGCTCCCTCCTGTGCGGTGCAGTCTCGGGACTGCCTTGGAGGACCGGGCTGAGGGCTCGCTGGAAGTGAGCGCCGTCAGCGCGGGCAGTCCTGGTGGACGGGGCCCGCGCAGCTCGGCGGCAGGGTATGTACCCATGGGGGTGGGCTGTGCCGATGCGGGAGACATCCTACTCAAAGCACGGTCCATGGCTTAGGGGGTTCTCCAGGGGTCCCGTGTGTGCGCCCCCCACGTGGGTTTGCAAGCACGCCGGGACAGCCTGTGAGTAGTAGGGGTGGACAGCTGGCGGTGCCGTCGGCTCCACGCATGGCTGCCTTGTCACAGGCAGGTTTTTTCCCAGTATCAGAATCAATCCTCCTCCTATTACTAATAAAGATCATAATAGAGTTGTCAGAGCCCCGATGGCTCAGTGGGTTCATGCACTGAAATCTAGTGCTCAGTGATATGGGTTTGAACCCTGCATCTGCCTTTATTATCCCTTGCTGGGTAGGCAGTTTCAAGGGGAATGTTTCTGTAGCCTTTGGTTAGACAGTGGGGGGTTTATTATCTCACCTCCCCCAGGGCATTAATGGTTTAAGTTGGGGGTTATTAAGTTGGGGGTGAGCGCTAAGCCTAGGGCAAGGGGACCCCCCCCCTCCTATTACTCTGTTCACAAGTTCAGCATGGTAGTTAGTTGTGAGTAGGGCAAGTAGATCTGGCCCACCTATTCCAGAGTATCTTATGTATTATTAGGGACCCAGTATGGGATTGGGTAATTAGGCCATTTTCGAAAGCAGCTTATGTGGTATTAGATTGGCCTGGTAGGGTATTAAGGGAGATCCCGCTCCATGCTGATTATAGCCAGTAAGCCTGAAACAGCCGTCATGGATAGGATTCCCAGCTTGTGTAAATTCAACCCTGACTTTGGATTAAAGCTGTGTAATACAGCAGGCATAAGCTAAAAGGAAGCCATGTTAAGTTAGTTTTCTCGTTATACTACATAGCCAGTTATATCACCTGTTTTAGCAACAGTTCCGGATCTTATCTTGGATCCGTAGTTGTGGTTTCAGGCTATATGCCGGTATATATTTGTTTTGTTTATATCACTGCCAGAGCATCTTATATATCGCTAGGTGGTATAGTGTCAGGAGGTGAGTGCAATTAATTTGTTAGGTTACATTGCCTGTTTTTGTCTGATGGTTTTTAGTTCCCCTGTGAGGGGAGGTTATCTTTTTTCCTTTCGCCTAGCATTTTCTGCCATGGGCCCTGGTATGGCATCAGAAAGTTAGGTCCATTGTTTGGTTTATGTTTCTCCAGCTAAGTCTGCTGGGTTAGTCACCCTGAGGGAGGGTTTATATATCAGTTCTACACCTAGGAGGGGGGTAATCCCCCGCATTTCATAGGTATTTGGCCGTCAGGGCGGTATGCCGTTCTTAATTTCCATATCCGGCCCTTGCTTGGGTGGAGGGTTGCGTAATAGTATTAGAATTATAGCGCCTTACGGCTCACTAAGTATCCCAATCCAAGAATTTCGGATATGTATTATTGGGGTTAGGCCCTTATTTCTGGTTTAGTCTAGTCATCCGCATTACGCTCAGGAGTAAACCTGGCGCGGGCCACGTTAAGAAGCGCGGTTAGGGTTAGTTTCGGTGTAGCGGGATAGTTTCCTCTACCTGGAGTTTATCTAGGTTGTCTTGCAGGATGCCGTTCATTGCAGCAGACATAAGAAAAAAGGTGTATATTTCGGTCATGTGATAGGAGTCTCATAAAACTATTTTTCTACTCCCTAGGTAGTAACTATTCTTGGGCTCTGGAAACTCCCAGATTCCTACAACAATATTATATTATATGTGCCTGTCGGGTATTAATTAGCAACAATTTCAATGTAATTTTACTGTTTTAAAGATACGTTTATCAGCATTTAGTTCTTGTCATTTCCCTTCTGGATTGCTACCTTGCGTGGTGAAGGGGTTTGAGTGCCTTGATGGCTGTGAGATTTTCCGCGTAGGGTCATCAGAGAGGTACAGGTCATAGTAGAGCATATCTACCTCTGCATGTTTCCCATATTACTTTTAACATGTTTTCTACATATACAGCAAAAGGCTTAAATGTATGGTGTGGCACTTGTAATGGTTTTTGGCCCATATGAAATAGATTGACAATCACTGGTAGGTCAGACAGTTTCGGTTCCCCTGGTAAGTAGCTGGAACTCACTTCAGTAGCTTGGTCATGGAGACCATATGTGTAGGCAGGGCTAGGAACAAAGACAGTCGTGCCCGGCATGCTGTGTCCATATGGTCACAGTGAGTCGGTTACAACCGAAGGAAGTAACAACGAGCCAAATTTAAGATGGGGCTGAGGTTAGAAAAGTGAGGTATTCGTGGGCACATGTTCCTTCATGAACTGCACATCAGTCCCGTAAATAGTTAGGCACTGGAAGTCAGTAGGCAACGGCTTCAGGCTCAGAAAAGGGGCTGAGTTACTGTGTTTTTCAAAGAAAACAAGTACAAGATTGTGTAGCTGCCAGTTACGAGGTGAATAGAAAGCCAGTAGCCTAAGCGGGGGCGGCCTATGATTCCAAGTTTATGGGTGTAAGTACAGGGTGCGACCTGGCTAGCTTTAGTCGGGCTGGTTAACGGTTTGCGTTGGACCGATCCCTTTATATCCAGTGGCGGGGTCGCTGGCCGATCCGTCGTCGTTACGTTTTCGGTCTCCATCATGTTCTGGGAGGGTCAATCAAGTATAAGGCAGAGCTCAGTGGTAAAAGCGGTTTCCCATTGAAGGGACTTTTCTCCATATTACTAATTCATGGTGCCATTAAGGTATAGTACGTTTGGCATCTGTGTTATTTTCGGTTCATGGCAGTGGGAGTCACCTGGTAAGGTATTCACTTTGGACACGGCCGGTGGGGGATCAGGACGTGCGGACCCTATTTGGCAGGCGTTTTTTTGTTTGCCGGTTTGGGCAGGTATCCCTAAAAAGCATGGCATGAAAGGGGGTAGTAAATATTTTAATTTTTCTTTCCCCACGTGTCGGCGTCTCACGTAAGGGAGGCTCGAAGGCCTGCCCAGGGTGCCAAGTTGCACAAATAAAAAAAAATAAAAACATTTATGGCACGGTGGTCCGCGAGTGGAACGGGCAACGTTGGGGTTTTTTCGGTGAAGGCTGGGAGGAGGCCTCCCAGAAGGCAGGACGTCTGGTAGGACCTGGAGCCTTTCAAAACAGGCCGGGCCAAAAGGACCTGTCGTCGGAGGTATCGGTATTACAAGTGGAAGAAGGTGTCACAGGGGGTATGGCAAAGGGATGTAAGGCATGTGGTAGCCTTTCCCAAGGGCCAGAGATACCACTGTGGAAAAAGAGGTCTGTGGAAAGCACGAGGCTTTGTGGTTCTGTACAGGTATCTCTCCTTTCGGCAGGTAAGCTGGCGGTGAGAGGTTGACCTAAACAGACAAGGCGCTGGTGACCTCAGGTGTTTTGGTCGTGGGATCCTAAGGTGATCAGGTGGCCGCGTTGGTCCGAGGGGAACCAGGTAAAAAAATGGAGGTAGCTACAATGTCCGAGGTGCACTGATAGCTCTCCTTTTTTGTGGCAATACGGTTCTTGGACCTCGCGTGTGAGTTGGTTGGTGTTTGTTCCTCACGAGAAAATGGTGGTTCTCGATGAAGAGGTTTCTGCAACTGAGCGACACGTGATTCAGAGCTGGGTATATCTCGTGGGGGAACAGGTTACCCACAGGCTTTGTGTATGAGTTGAAACGGTAACAGCCGACGGGCCGGTGTGCCCTGGGGCTTGGAGAAGGGAAAGTCAAAGTAATGGATGGGCATTCGAACATCGGACCCAACAGGCGCTTTGCCTCAGGTGCCGATCTAGGGCCCCAGCTAGGGCGCGTGGCCCAGGAAAAATGGAAGTACGTTTTCATTGGTTAGAAGGATGGTAATTTCATCAGTGGGATGAACAGGTGGCGAGTGGCTCTAGTGCAGCCTACCCGGGAAGTGCTCCATGTGATGTCATAATCCCTAGTAATACACCCGGACAACCGCGGGTTTTATCAAGGGTAGGAAAGGAGCAGGCTTGGTAACAGCTGCAAAATGGGCTAGCTTAGAGGGTCTGTGGGCAAAGGCCGAGGAAGACCCGTACGGAAAGTAATAGACTAGCCTAGAAGCAGTTTGCTGTAATAAGGATAAGCTAAAGGTTTTTCGGTCTAATTGTTCAAGATTTAGCCGGTAGTAGTCAGGATTAGGTGGAGTTTTAAGGCTAGGGGCTTGGTAGATAAGAGGCTGGCCTAGGCGTTTTGTGGGGGGAGTCGTAGTCCGCAAAGGTAGTCTGCGGCCTTCTCCGTGGCGGTGGTGAGGGGAGTCGCCGGGACAGTGGTAAAGTGGGGGTGATCCTACCCTACGGGGGTACGGATGCTCCATCAAGGTAGGCCCTGGACGAGGGTCAGGGCGCAGAGTGTACTGTCTCGGTCATCAGGCTCCTCCCCTCTCTTTATGTATATTTAACAAATGGTATTGTTATTATGTGAATTTGGGTTTACCAATAAACGCTGTGGCCAGGATCTCCCCAAAAAAGTGGTTGTGTCTAATTATTTAATTAGAGGGTTTAGGAAGTGTTTGTGCCTAACAAATTATTTCTAGGAGAAGTTATCCCAAAGGGTCATACGTACATACCCACTGGGCCTTTCACGGGTCATGCTTGGGTCTGGCTGTCTCTCACTAGGACAGGAACCTGCCGTTATCCTGGAGAAAAGGCTTTTTAGCCTTGGCAAGTAAGAGAATGGTCTCTAGAAAATTGCTTTGCAAGGCTATAATAACTGCAGGAGAGCTGCATGGTCAGCCACCTAAATTACAATTACAAAAAGTTGCAAAAGTGAGATGTTATAGGCAGAAACAAAGAATAATAACCATGTAATCCTTAGATACAGTACATATTGGGAGCTGTACAATCAGTCATAATACATTTTATGCAACCATATTATTTTATTTTCCCTCTACCTAAAAGTTTTCAGTTTGTTTTTCAATTGAGTTGTACAGTTTATAGGTCACATTAAAAGTGGGAAAAGTTCTGAAATGATTTATCTTTGTCTCATTTTTTTACAGCACAGAAACCTGACATTTTAACAGGGGTGTGTAGACTTTTTATATCCACTGTATACATGCCTTCACTCTGTTTCAAGGGCCATTAATTAACTCACAGATAGAAAGTGGGACGGTCTGTAAAAGATATAATTTATGCTTAAAATACCCAAGCTTTCAATTATTTACACTCAACATATTAACAAAACAATTGTACTTTTCATTTCTGCAATAACCATAACCTTTGCCTTGTCACTTGGCCTACCATTGAGGTTGAGTACTACTTACTCACATTGGCTCTGATTCTTCTAACCTCCAACATTGAAGCATAAACTTATTTTCTATTAATCTTTTTTTTTGGAAAATATTTATTTCCGGATCTTTGTTATTATGTTAATGGTACATAAATCTAGATTTACTAAGCTTCACAAAGCAATGTGTATTTCTTATGGGGAACATTTCAATTCCAGAGAAGCCTAAGTGATTCTGGGGACACAAATGCTAAGTTTGAAGTCTTATATAATTCACATAATATCAAATAGAACACGAGTGGTAGTTGCGTTCCAGCTTGTGTATCCATATTAAATTGCCCTCATTATGAGAATTCACTAGAACTGAATTTAGATCTTATCTGCATCCAATATCACCATACCTCCCAATTTTTCCTCTTTTGTGAGCCAAATCCCCTGCCCCACTTATACACCCAAATGCCCCCCTTTTGAAAGGAATTTCAACATTTAGGTTAAAAAAAGAAAAAGGGCTGCATCTCTCTTCAAAATAGTGGTGGAATGATATGCCATTTTTCCGCAAAGATTTCCCTGGTGACGTCAACAGCAAAGAAATAAAGTAGATCCTCAACATTCGCAGCTTTTACATTCACGGATTCAACATTCACATTTTTTTTTTAACTATAATCATTCAAGATCTGGCCAGGGAGCCCTGCGCTGAGGTGCAGAGGTGGGCGCTAAACCCCACCCCTTGACTGAAAAGGACGCTTGGGCAGCATTTCCCTGCAAGTTGAGTGCCACCCACCACCTAGACCCCTTCCCAAGGAACAAATAATGGGTTAAGTGATAGTTTATCCATGTTTTAGTTATTCATGTTTTTTTGACATTCGCGGGGACCCCATGAACAGAACCATACAGCTGAAACACGGATGAAAAGAGCTTTATTATTTGTCACAATAAGCATAAGCAATATGCCATCACATTCAGGATTAGATTTATCCTTTGCTGTCCTTATTTTTCAAACAAGCTCAAGGATAAGGAGTGGAGAAAGGAAAATAAATAAAGGCATCTCAGAAGAAAACAAGAAAAAGTGAATATCAAGAGAACAAAGTGTGAGTACCTTGGGTATAAGAGGATGTGCAGTTGTTATACAGAAAATGGCATTACAGAAAGATGTGGAATAATTACATCTGCCAGTTAAGACTTATTTAAAATTCACTCCTTCAAAGACTTACCTTTTGAAAAAATATTTTTAGAATGTAAAGTAGTATTACTGCCTTTATTTTATTACTTTTTATATGCAGTTATGCTGCGGCGCAATTACCATTTTTGTCTCAGGAAGATACTTTGAATGTAGAGGATGTTTCTGTCTGCACAATGGGAATGTGGCATCTACAATTGCCAATATTCTCAGGAGAGCTATAAGGAATGTACTAGTTTGTAAGGAAACAACACTCCAGAGAAAGTGTCAGGGAAGAAAACAAAATCGATCCGTGCAGTAAATAATAGCTTCATGAAAAACGTTGCAGAATGTAAAGGTTCTGTCTATTTTGACTCATTATTAAGTTTAGTAACTCTCTCTCTTTATACACACACAACTTTAAGGTCCCCCTGCAAAGTTTTTCTGACAACATCATTGATGACATCATAAATTACATTAGATTATTATTATTATTGTTTATTTGTAATGCGTCAGCATATTCGTTAACATCATTAATGACATCACAAGATATAAATAATGACATCTTTACTGATGACATCACACTAGACCCCCTATGATGTCATGTAATGCATTTATAATTGTATATTTACATAAATTGTTAACGTTGCAGCCTTAAAAATGTCATACTGAAGTAGATTATGAAAATACATATGGCTAAAAATATTTTTCTTAGAGACACCATATTTATTTGTTAAAATTGCATGCTTATATTTGTTTGAAACCCATTAATTAAAGTTGTATTTTTTAACTGTGACATACCGCTGAGAATTACATTATTGTTTAAATTTTGGATTTGTGTAAACTGTATACAGTTGCTAGTAATGACAAATGTAGGTCAAAGATGGCGAGCCAATGTCATTTTGTATTATAAATTTGTAATTTTGAAATGTAACGTTTTGAAACTACATTCACTCGCTGGAAATGGGGAACATTTGGAGAATATGGTGAGCGAATGTGATTTTGTATTATAAATTTGTAATTTAAAAGAAAAATGTAAATGGAGAGAGAGGGAACTTTAAGCTTTTAATGTTACTAAATACATGAGCTAGCCGCCATTGGCAAATTTTCTCAATAAGATGTGACAAAATTCAGTTTTTAATACCAAAACATTACATTCGTACCCCGATCTTTCACCATAAATGGTGATTCATTTGTACAAATGTACAAAAAGCCACCTAACCATAACTGACCAATCAAAATCCATGAAATCTGACAGCTGCTCACTTGCACAAGTCTCTCCTGAGCATGCTCATTACATTGTTTTTTTTTAACTACAACAGCTAAAAAAAAACAGCCTTAAGCAATCAGAGAAATCGTATTAAAAAAAAAATCGCAATTACATTGCCAACTTAAAAAAAAATCAAAAAAAATCCATTCAGCCAATTTTTTGATTCCAGCAACAAAGATTCCTATGGGAAAAAAAAACATTCCATCACCCTGTAATGTAACATAAATCAACTTTTTTTGGCTGGATTTCATGAAATTTTGCCAAAAAAAATCAGACCTTTTTAATCATAAGTCAAGCCAAAGCTAAGTTATACCATAATGAACAATGAGTTAATAATGGAACGTTTGAAAGAACCTTATAAATTAAACTGTACTCTAAATATATATTTGTGGTTGGGTCCCTCTCCCAAAGATCGAGTACATCGAACCATTGCTCTCCAGTGATGAGAATGCCCATTTGGGAGAAGTTCCCCCACCTACGACCCGCGGGACTACAGATCAAAAGAAATCACAATTATTCAATTCACAAAGCGAGATCCGTAGCAGTTTGAAAAAATCACGTGGAAAAATTACGGCCTGTAACACTTTTCAAAGAAAAGAGGGACAAAAAAATACGAGCGGCGGGACTTAAAAAAAAAAAATATGAGGTCGAAATAATACGAAGTTAACGGCCGAACCGCGCACATCCAAAGACAACAGAAACACAAGGAAAATAAAATAAAAAAAAACATTAAAAAACATCACACACAGCATGGGGGGGGGGGCAGCTAGGACATCAGGGTGTGAGGTTGCACGCAAATTTAAACCAAATTTTCAGAGTTTCGGCACTCGAAAATCGCCTAAGCGACAACAACAATGGCAGCCGAAAAAAAACAAAAACAAGGCTACACCACCCCTAACCACGCAAAACACCACCAGACACATAAGACATTTTTACCCAGAAAAAATACACTATTAGGAAGGACGGAAGCGAAGGCGCTCATCGCGAGGCTCACAATGAGTGCCGAAGGTACTCAGAGGACCAAAAGCCGTACTTTGTGTGGCAAACAGCATTACCTGCCTTACAATTTTATGACCGTAATTTTTTGACGTCCAATTTACTTGTTATATATAATTGAGTTCTAAGAGGAATACAGCGCAACAAATAGTTGATTTTAGATAGTATAGACATTTTTATGACAGCAACTTTTCCTGACCAGGAGAAAGTTTTAACCGCCCATTTTTTGTATAGTTTTATGAATATTTCAAGTAATTCCACGTAATTAAGTCTGTTTATTTTTCCTAAATTTGGGTAAAATGTTATGCCCAAGTGAATTAGTTTATTAGCATCCCAATTATATGAAAATATATATTTTTTTAGATTTTGCAAATGTATGCCTTTTATGCCTAGCCATAAAGTTTGTGTTTTATTTATATTTACTTTATAATCCTTTTCCATCTTTATGAATTTCCATTACCTTGTTACGCAGGTTTTTTGACAGTTCTTTTCTGCTCCCATGGCTCAGTATCTACCTTGCACAGTGCATGCACGTGAGAGCTAACAAACTCATTGACTATTTATACACAGACACTAATTGCAATTTAAAAAGCCACAGGTGTGGGACATTAACCTTTAATTGCCATTTTAACCTGTGTGTATCACCTTGTATGTCTGAAACAAGGCCAAATATTCATGGATATGTAAGCTTTTGATCAGGGCCATTTGGGTGATTTCTGTTATCATCATAATTTAAAAAGGAGCCAAACAACTATGTGATAATAAATGACTTTGTATGATTACTATCCTTCAATATATATATATGTTGTTGTTGTTTAGTGGTTCAGCCGTATCCGACTCTCTGTGATCCATTGGCCACAGCACGCCAGACGCATCTATCGTTATGTCTCTGTGCTTATCCATAAGGTTATCTTGGCAGTGAGTTACCAGTTCCTTCTCCAATGGACCACATTTTGTCTGACCTCTCTACTTACTGCCCATCTTGGGTGACCATACATGGTATATGTTGGGAGAACCTTAACTGTTAGACTGTGCTCTAATTCTATATATATATATATATATATATATATATATATATATACATACATATATTCTGTCTTTTTACTGCAGGTTTCTATTTTTAATTATCCTATTTATCTATAATGCATCTCTATGAGGAGCTTTCTTTGAGACTCATAGAAAATAGCTTGTCTCCAACGTTATATATAAGTATATATAAATATATATTTATATATACTAGTCGTTTGCCCGTCATAAATTATGTCATAATATTAATGTCTCTTCCCCCCTCCCTCCCCTGTGTCTCTTCCCCCCCACTCTCCCTCCCCTGTGTCTCTTTCCCCGCTCTCCCTCCCCGGTGTCTCTTTCCCCCCCTCTCCCTCCCCGGTTTCTCTTTTGCCCTCTCCCTCCCCGGTTTCTCTTTTGCCCTCTCCCTCCCCTGTGTCTCTTTCCCCTTCCCCCCCCTGTCTCTTCCCCCCTCCCCCTCCCCTGTGTCTCTTCCCCCCTCCCCTGTGTCTCTTTCCACTCCTCTCCCTGTCCTGTATCTCTTTCCCCCACTGACGCGCAATGTACTTTGCTTGATATAGTTTCCGTCGTGCACATGCACTAGCCAGCATTACACATATATAAGTATATGTACATATATATTTATATATACTAGTCGTTTGCCCGTCATAAATTATGTTATAATATTATTTATGTCTCTCACTCCCCTGTGTCTCTCCCCCCCTCCCCCTCTCCTGTGTCTCTTCCCCCCTCCCCCTCCCTTGTGTCTCTTTCCACCCCTATCCCTGTCCTGTATCTCTTTCCCCCACTGACACACAATTCACTTTGCTTGATATAGTTTCCGTCGTGCACATGCGCTAGCCAGCATTAACACTTGTCTGGGGGCGGCAAAAATTACCCCTGTGCCTCCCCGGCTGCTGCTCTCTCCTCTGAGCCACGGCCCCCCATGGGCCCACACTTCGCCCCTGCAACCCTCATTCGGCCTCCAATGGCCCCCTACTGCCCTCCCCCTGTGGCCCTCTCGGCCCCAACTCTCCTCCCATGACCCCCTGCGGCCCCACACATCGCCCCCTCAACCCCCCAATGTTTTTTCGTGTGCCTGTAAAAGCCAATGTGCATCCTTTGCCTGTAAGAGCCAATGTGCATCCTTTGCCTGTAAGAGCCAATGTGCATCCTGTGTCTGTAAGAGCCAATGTGCATCCTGTGTCTGTAAGAGCCAATGTGCATCCTGTGTCTGTAAGGACACTCCATAGAGTTGGGCTTTAAGGCAGAGGGGCTAGAAGAAAGCCATTACTTTCAGCAAAAAACAAAATGTCACGTTTTGAGTTTGCGAAAAGGCATGTGGGAGACTCCCAAAATTTATGGAGGAAGGTGTTCTTGACTGATGAAACTAAAATTTAACTTTTCGTCCATCAAAGAAAACACTATGTCTGCCACAAACCCAACACATCACATCACCCAAAGAACACCATCCCCACAGTGAAACATGGTGGTGGCAGAATCATGCTGTGGGGATGTTTTTCAGCAGCTGGGAATCAGAAACTAGTAAGAGTTGATGGAAAGATGGATGATGCTAAATACAGGGATATTCTTGAGCAAAACTGATTTGAGGCTAGGACGGAGGTTTACCTTCCAGCAGGACAATGACCCCAAACACACTGCTAAAGCAACACTTGAGTGGTTTAAGTGGAAAAATGTAAATGTGTTGGAATGGCCTAGTCAAAGCCCAGACCTCAATCCAATAGAAAATCTGTGGCCAGATTTAAAGATTGCTGTTCACGAGCGCAAACCATCCAACTTGAAGGAGCTGGAGTAGTTTTGCAAGGAGGAATGGGCAAAAATCCCAGTGGTAAGATGTGGCAAGCTCATAGAGACTTATCCAAAGCGACTTTGAGCTGTGATTGCCGCAAAAGGTGGCTCTACAAAGTATTGACTTTCGGGGGGTGAATAGTTATGCACATTGACTTTTTCTGTTATTTTGTCCTATTTGTTGTTTGCTTCACAATAAAAAAAAAACATCTTTAAAGTTGTGGGCATTTTCTGTCAATTAAATGATGCAAATCCTCAAACAATCACAAAAAATGCCAAGGGGGGTGAATAATATAGTAAATAAATAGTTCATTTGTGTTCACAGTTGAATGTCTAAAACAAGTTAAAAGACCTGCTTCTAGCTCAAAATTCCAAGAAAAAACGTTATTACACTGCATTCTGGGAACCTTGGCAGGGACATGCAAATGTACCCACAAAGACTTCGCTCTTGCAGTCCATAACCATATGAAACATGGCTTCCCTTAAGCATATGCCCGCTGTATCAAACAGCTTTGAGCAAAGCTAGGGTTGGATTATATACAAGCCAGGAATCCCCCCACATACACCGTTTCAAGGTTATTGGCGATCATCAGTGTGGGGCCGGATCCTTAGCTTGTGTAGTTGACATCTTGAGGAGTTAGTTCACCACGACAATCATTTAATATATAGTGGGCAAAAGAGTGATAGAAGCCCTCCACTGTACAGTAATAAATAATACATTTGTGTCCATATTTGAGTGTGTAAAACAAGTTAAAAATCTTGTTTCATGCCCAGAATTCAAAGAAATAGATTTATTACACTGCATTCTGGGAATTAAATTTTTTTAGAATGTTTGCACGTGGGCGTTAACGGGGGCGGTTAGATGAGGGATAGCCCCAAATGACAAAAGTTCTAGCTACGACACTGTATATATAACATATATACATACATAGCCCCACTGTGGAAAAGACAAATACAGCGAACAGAAGTATAAAGTAAATGGCACAGATAGCATATAGACAATGTCTGCAGTCATTTCCAGTATATTTTATTTACACATCTGTCTGTACCCAGCATTTTCCTCTTGCTGATATAAAACCAACTAATGTCTGAATGAAATATGGCAGGAGTGCACTTTATACACAGCCACCTGTTCCCTGCAGTCTGTCAGCTCCATATCATTAGTCACTGAGCAGCTCCTGTCCACAACTCACACACTTGCAGTCTGGTAGTCTCAGGCTTTAAATGCCATACGAGGAGGGAAAACTACAAGTCCCATCATGCTCCGCACATTAATCTATTTATTACAATTGCAGGCTTTGTGAACCAGGAAGCTGAGTGAGATCATCTGTTTTGAAATAACAGGGCGTGATTTGTGTTTGATTGACAGGCTGATGTCATTCACTTGCAAACGCAGGAAGCAGCACAATGGCTTTCAATGTGTATTTGCAGTTGCACAGGGCCCACTTGGGAACGAGTTCACTCATTTCCTGTTTTGTCTCTGCCAGCTCAGTGCACGCCACTATTTTACTATGTAAAGCTTATCATTTGCCACTGCTCTAACTCTGAACCCTAACCCTGAAACCTAAACCTGAATACCCTGACCCTAAATCCTAACCCTGAATACCCTAACCGTGAACCCTAACCCCGCATACCCTGGCTCCTAAACCCTAACCCTGACCCCTAAACCCTAACCGTGAATACCCCAACCCTGACCCCTAACCCTGAATACCCTGACCGCTAAATCCTCACCCTGAATACCTCAACCGTGAACCCTAACCCTGAATAACCTAACTGTGAACCCCAATCCTGAATACCCTGACTCCTAAACCTGACCCCTAAACCTGAATATTTTGACCCCTAAATCCTAACCCTGGATACCCTAACAGTGAACCCTAACCCTGAATACCCTAACCGTGAACCCTAACCATGAATACCCTGACTCCTAAACCCTAACCCTGAATACCCTAACCGTGAACCCTGAATCCACTAACCCTGACCCCTAAACCTTAACCCTGAATACCCTAAACCCTAACCCTAAATACCCTAACTGTGAACCTGAACCCTGACCCCTAAACCCTATCCCTGAATACCCTTACTGTGAACCCTAACCCTGAATACCCTAACTGTGAACCCTAAACCTGAAACCTAAATCCTAACCATGAATACCCTAACTTTAAAACCTAACCTAAACCCCAATTCTGAATAACCTGAACCCTAAACCTCTACCTATCACTCTAAGAACAAACTGAACAAAGTCTTGTCGTGCCACCATCACAATCCCTAGTGGCTGCTGCAAGTAGTCGGGATCAATACTTAATTTTAAACTAAGAAACATGGTCAACACATACATATTAAATGATTTAATAAGCTAAACATTATAATGTATAGAAAAAGATGTTTCATACCCTGTTTGTAAAGTCATTTTTAAAGAACATTAAAAACTGGTATACGTTGTACTAGCGTTTTTTTCTACAGTAATAATTTCTGAAATATTTAGCATTTATTTTGGGGCTCCTGTATGCTAATGTGCGGCTCAGAGTGCGTGATAAAGGTGGCAGAGGGGTCTGACTGCCAGATAACATTGCAACTCTTTATTTTGCCCACTACAGAGACAGACAAGAAAACTGTAATCCTAATTAGCACATTAAAGCAGTTTTTTTAATAAAAATGATTTACTAATTTGCATATAAATGCAGCAACAACAATGTGGAATTTCCCAGGATTGATTCCCTTTAGAAGAAATTGATAACACAACATACATATAGGCAGTTGTTTGCGCTCTTTAAGAATAATCTAAAAGGTGACAGAGTGTGATAATAATGGCCAAAATTGCCCTTTCCTGTTATCTGCCCACCAGGTGGTGGGCTGCTGCTCACAGCGGACTACCTTTCTATGTGTTATCTGCCACTTGTGTTTGCCACATTTAGTCACACTATGCTGATCCACTTTGTATTCATGGCAGAGATAATGGAGTACAGTGGTTTCCAAACCGGTCCTCACGTGCCTCAGACAGGCCAGGTTTTTGATTTAACAGTGTGTGAACACAGGTGAGGCAACTAGTATTTAACAGGAACCTCTAATTTTCTCACCTGTGTTCATACATTGTTAAATCAAAAACCTGGCCTGTCTGGTGTGCCTTGAGGATGGGCTTGGAAACCACTGCTGTAGTGGGTTACCACAACCTTCTCCAGTGGGCCACAGCGTAAAGCTCGGATCTATCCCATTTAACATTCGCCACTAGCGCCAGCTGCAGTGTCGGCAAGTGGCCACTAGATGGAGCTTTAGACATTTTACAGCAATGCCGATATTCAGACAAGTTGTAACCTTAGAAGGTTACCTTAACCCTTAAACTAACTCTAACCGTAACAGTTTACCTAACTCTGACTCTATGGTATAGGCAGTGAAAATTGGCAGCACCATCAAGTGGTTGGTCGCAGCCACTGCTTGCGAATTTGAAAAAGGAAAGGACCTACAGCTCCTATCCAAGTAATGACCTCCTATCCAAGTAATGACCAGGCCCAACCCTGCTGGGCTCCAGGGTGGTGGGACCTCTTGGTTCCCTGACTGGAATTAAACCCAGGTTACAGTGGTGAAGGCACCTAACCACTGGACCACCAGGGAACCTATCTGCCATTA
This sequence comes from Discoglossus pictus, assembly GCA_027410445.1. Lineage (NCBI taxonomy): Eukaryota > Metazoa > Chordata > Amphibia > Anura > Alytidae > Discoglossus > Discoglossus pictus. The sequence goes on from CM050163.1 coordinate 109,933,510, forward strand.
CCCTAACCCCTAACCCTAAGAATAAATTCAACAGTCTGCAGTGAGTGGTGGCACGCCACCTGCCGGCCATTGCACGCTGCTGCACTGACAGGCAGATAACAGGAAAGATCTGCAAAATGTTTTTAGAAGGTGAAAACCTAAATATAGCCGTTAATTTAATCATTATTGTACACAATTGATCTGTACAGGAAGCTACTTTTGCACTGTTTGTTTCGGTGATCTGACAAAGATATGGGGACCTAGAAGGCTGATAAGCTTCTGTTTTATGAAATAAAATAGTATTGTAATCTAAGCATCCAAGGTCCCTTTCAGCTGCCAAACATAACAAACAAATACATTTGCCCATTATATTATATTTTGCCCATTACATATTCTTGTGTTTCAAAATAACATACGGTATATAGGGTACTTTAGTGACCCTTTAAAGGTACATGGACGTTACCTGGGTTTTTAATGTTTCTGACCTAACAGTAACTGATTAGCTGAAAAATATGTAGTAGACTAGCGACTTGCCCGTCAAAAAATGACGGCAATAAGATTGTAAGGCAGGTAATGGTGTTTGATTGCAACATTAATTTTGTTGGTGTTCCGAGATCCGTCGGCGCTCATTGCAAGGCAGTTGGTTGTTTGTGTGCTATGAGCGTTGGCGGTCGTTTTTTGTATGGTAATGAAATAATTAATAAATAAATAAATGAATATACTTTACCTATTTTGAAGTAATATATGCAGGAAGCATTTGTGCAGAAGAGCTGGCAATCTGTTTTCATGTTGCTGCAGCATACAATGTGTGTTTTCACTGTTGTGGAGCTGCTGTGTAAGTGTGAGCAATGTGTGCAGTGTGTAGTGTAAATAGTGTGCGTGTGCGAGGAAAATCCTTTACGGTAGCTGTGTACTTGCGCATTCTGTAAGTTAGTGTTGTAAAATGGCGCCTAATGTGTGTAATACGCGGCTGTGGCTGATTTTGCATCCTTGTTCTTGGACCTTGTACGGCTTTTCCGTATGTGTTTTGTGGTGTTTTGCGTGTTTAGGGTTCTGTAGCCTCGTTTCATTTTTTTCGGCTGCTATTTTTTCTCTCGCTTAGGGGATTTTCGTGTGCCTAAACTGTTGAATTTCTACTTAAATTGAGGTGTAACTTCACTTTCAGAGGTCCTGGGTGCCTCCCCTTGCTGTGGGTAAGCTTTTTATGTGTTTGTTGTGTGTATTTATTGTGTTTTTAATGTTTTCATGTTCGAAGGTTTCGAGCGCTAAGGTCGTATTTTTGTAAGTTCGTACCGGATTTTTTTCTAAGTCCCGTGGCTCGTATTTGTGGATGCTAAGTCCGTAAATTTTGCGGTGTAAGTCCCGTCGTGGGGATAAGCGCCTACCGCACTCATCAGCAGCGCAAGGAGCGCCTTTTGCGCTTCTTGCCAGCAACTGCAGCCCTTGCGTCGCGAGGGCCGCAGCGTTAGCAACAACTTTTGCCAACCCGCACTGCTGACAACTATATATGTGATTGAAAGATTCAGTGTACTTGCAAACTGAAATCTTGATTTGCACACCCCAAGAGAGAGAAAACCTGCAGCAGTAGTTGATACATAGCATTGTGTTCCAGCAAAGGTGGTAGTATCCAAGGCCGAACCCACATTATTGTGGGTACCAAGGCTGAATTCACACCCTACAGCTGGTGGTTTGTTACCATCAGCAATTCCAATAAAAAAAAATCCTGCAGCAGTAGTTGATACATTGAGCTCAAACAAGGTGGTAGAGAAGGTGCAGAGAGGTTCCCAAGACTGAACCCAAACTGCAGCCAGTGTTCGCTATAGCAATATAATTGTATTTTATATGGAAACACTATATTATTTTGTGAGAGAGAAACTTGCTGCAGTCGTTGATACATAGAATTGAGTTCCAGCAGAGGTGGTAGAGAAGGTACAGAGAATAACCAAGACTGAACCCATACTGTAGGTAGTGTTTGGTATAGCAGTATGATTTTATTTTATATGTAAACTGTATGTTATTCTTTGCTGCAGTGGAATGTGCTGTAGAGACTGTGAGAATGTGCTACAGATAATCTGCAGGGTGAATGTGAGAGTTGAAAAGAATTGCAGAGAGAGAGAGACTCTTATATGAAAATACATAGCACCTTCTTACATGGACATGTGTCAGACTACAAATGCCATGATGCCTCTGATTGGCCAAAATGATTTTTTAATTTTATGCATACAATTTAGCTTACTTCAGGGTGAGGTAATTAATGTTTATTTTGGATTTTTTTTATGCAGAAAAATGTTTTTAAACACTACTGATTCTCCTCTATCAGATGCATTTATAACCCAGTAAACCTATATATGCCTTTAAGCATTATATGCAGATACAATTTAGATGTATTGAAAGCTCAAGCTCCTCCCATCATAAACGCATAGTGCCGTTGTTTCGTAGCAAAGAGTATACTTTAAATATGGGTCATTTAAGTGGTATATTATTTTTATTTTTTATTCTTTGTATTTCCAGTACAGCTGCATACGAATTCTGGGGTTCATCTGTGGAAAAAGGATCCATCAGTGGTGTGACAGTGGTTGGAAGACACACCAACATATGTCCAGAAACATTATATCTCTGTCTTTTCACCACTGAAGGTAGTAATCTTATCACTACTGAAGGTAGTGATCTTATCAAATTAATAGATTAGATTGTAAGTTTGTGAGTTTTCAACCTTGTACGGTGCTTTGGGAGAAAGCGCTATGGACACTGGATTTTAAGCTCAAAGACAGGGCCCTCCATCTTTGCAATGTGTTAATAGTGTTTTTATGGCGCTACAGAATATGTTGGCGCATTACAAATAAACGATACTAATAATAATAATATGCAAAACTTTCTTGTTCCACCTGAACAGTGGATTTGTTAGTAGCCCTCTGCTGCCATTTAGGAAGCATTACAGTTGTAGGCATTGTAACATGAGTATGTGTGCATTGATACACAGGGAATCAACTGATTCTTTTACTTATTTTATGTAGTGCACAAGTCCTTTGAATGCTCTTCCAAAAACTATGTAATAATAATATATATGCATTGGTATTGGGTTAACTTTAAATATTTCTGCCACAGATCCATTCAAGAGTCTAAAAGAAAAAAATGGAAGAGCAATGCTGTGGTGGATAGCAGAATGAAGTGCTAAAACATAAGAGTCTATATATATATATATGAGGACAACCCATATAACTGCAATGTTATGCAGTAAAATTTCAGACAATTTTATTTTACCAATACAGATATATTGGTTGTCCTGAAATATAGTGGTGGAGCTAGCAAATGGATGGCCCTGGTGCATAAAAAAATAAAAATAATTGTCCTGGGTCCCCCAGTACCAACTTGATCAGTGCACATCCCCAAGACCCCTTCTTATAACATCTGCCATCCTTAAGACCTCTTCCCATAACAGCACCTCTCTCTAAAACCCATTCCATATTTGCATCCCCCAAGATCCTTTCCATAGCTGTTCCAAACCAAGACCCCTTTCCATAGTTGCACCCTGAAGACCCATTTAATAGTTGCACCCCCAAGACCCCTTTTCATAGCTGCTCCCCTTCCCTTACCTCCTACCTACACTACAGAAAAAAATGTAATGCAAAAAAAAGAAAAATGTGCAATGCAATGGTGCATTGCACCACCTTCACCACTGGTAGTTCCACCCCTGCTCATATATATATATATATATATATATATATATATATATATAAATATATATATATATATATATATATATATATCAATAATATAATTGTGCATTGCACGGTGGAGCACATAGTGCACGTGCATTACATGGCGGAGTGGCACATGCGTAGCTCACAGCGATAGCCAGCTGGATTAGAAAATGGGAACGGAGAGGGGGAGCAAGAGGGAAGAGGAGAGGGGGAGGAAGAGGGAGGGGAGGAAGGAGGAAGAGGGAGGGGAGAGGAAGACACAGGGGAGAGGGGGAGGAAGAGGCGGGGAAGAGGGAGGGGGAAAGACACATGGGAGAGGGGGAAGCAACACAGGGGAGGGATAGTGGGGGAGAGACATAGGGGAGGGAAAAGGGGGAAAGAGACACAGGGGAGTTAGAGGGGGGAAAAGACACAGGAGAGGGGGAGAGAGACACAGGTGAGGGGAAAGAAAGAGACACAGGGGAAGGAGAGAGGGGAAGAGATGCAGGGGAAGGGGGTAGGAACAAAATAATATCCCGTCATTTATGGTGGGCAAACCACTAGTATACATATAATAGATCATCTTTCTGCTACTCTACATCATAATGCTGCTTTTGTATTTCTAGAGCTATATATCTATTTATATTGATTATGTTACTTTTCTCACAATTCTTAATCATTATTGCCTATCATTGTCTTTACAATTTGATTCAATTCAGTGACTAGTTTATATATAGTAAATATGTTTATGGCCATAGCAGACCAGAAACTGGAAAGAGCACAGAAAATGTGCTGAATCAGGCTGACCAATAACAGAACAGAATCAAAGTGATATTATAATAGAGTATGGTGCAGAGAATTTGAAAATGGCAGAAAAGTTATTTTATATGGCTATATTTTATATTTCTAGGCTAAAATCATTGGTATCTGGAATTTAAAACACATCCAAGTTAATATTATAAATTCATAAAACAAAAATGAGAATGCAAAATACTAATTCATTTTTGACTCCACAGATATGTGAAAGATATATGTTTGTGTGTAACAAACCGCTAGTTAATATTTATATTTTAAATGATTACATGATTAATTATATATATATTTTTTTTTTTTGCTAAATTCAAAATTCCTGCAATATTTCCATTTAGTATTGCTCATTATTTATAAAGCAACAATACAGAGATAGAGCAATAAACAATAATGCAATCATTATATGAGACAGCAAAATAATAAGAATTGAATGATGTAGTGAATATGAAATAAGAATTGAATGATGTAGTGAATATGAAATAAGAATTGAATGATGTAGTGAATATGAAATAAGAATTGAATGATGTAGTTTTCCTTATGACTTGCTTGACAAGGGGCCTTATTCTATTGCCAAAATCGTAAATTTATACACACTTAAAGTCACTCAATATTGTTGCATATTCAGCAGATATTACTTATTGGCTCTAATGAATTCTTAAGTCAATAGAATGCATATAAAAAAAAACACCCGAAGCCAAATTTATGAGTTCAAGGCATTTGCAAGTAGCTAATAGTATAAGGCTAAAAGTGTCTTATACTAGGGACGATATTAAGGTGAAGGAATGCGATTTACTTAGTGACTGTATGTGAGGAGTGAATGAAATTATATTATGACACTGCCAATCTGAGTGTAGAATAATCTTGGTGTAGTCTTAGTTATAGGAGATGATTGAGTGTAGAATAATCTTGGTGTAGTCTTAGTTATAGGAGATGATTGAAGGGCCCGTAGACCACCTCAGGCTCGCCTGGGGTTGGGGGGGAGGGACCACCTGACCTGGCAGGCCCGGGTAGGGGCGGGAAAGTGGCTAGCTGAGGGAGGTGGAGCATTGTAGGCGTTTAGCGCCAATCTCCTCCAGTCCGCCCCCAGCTAGCCATGGGAGCTGTGGCGGGTGGTGAGGGGAGTCGCCGGGACAGTGGAAAATGGGGGAGATCCTACCCTACGGTGGTACGGATGTTCCAACACGGTAGGCCCTGGATGAGGCTTCTGTGCGTAGGGTGTACTGTCTCTGTCCAGGCTCCTCCCCTCGGGGTTATGTTTTTTTATGTATTTATCGTTATGGTTATTACATCATGTTGTGTTTACCAATAAACGCTGTGGCCAGTTATCTCCCAAGAAATGGTCTGTGTCTAATTTTATATTCAATGGGTGATGGGGTATAAATTCTTATTTGCACATACCAAATGGGCCTTACTTAGGTCAGGTGTGCTCGTTGTAGATAAAGAGCTGAGGAGTAGGAGGTCATACAGGTAGAAAGAACACATAGACAGATTGTGACTTCATTTAGTAAAGGGTGGTTTGGAGAGATTTAGGATCACTGCAGTGGTCATGGAATATGGTTTCATCTGTTTACCTATAAAATCCACTATGTGAAGACACATAGCCACCCCAAGAGAGAGAAAACCTTAAGTAGTAGTTTTTAGAACTTACATTAGAACTTTAGTATTGCTGCTTCTCTTAATCCCTTATCAGATGTCCATGAGGTAGGAAAGAGTCTGCTGTTTTCATGGCAGTCATTATCAGCCTTATTAAATTGTGATTCGGTAAATTTAAAAGGGCTCTATTTAAGCACACAGCATATTTTTTTACAGAAGTTTTTAGTTAGTGATTTTCTATCCAAAAGCAAAGTCTTCACTAACTAAAAACTTCTGTAACAAAAATATGTTGTGTGCTTAAATAGAGCCCTTTTAAATTTACAGAACCGCAATTTAATAAGGCTGTATGTGTCTTCCTCCCGCTGCAGGCAAATATTGAGCGATTAGAAATAAATTTAGACCTTGTACATCCCCTTACACCCTCTGGACACCAAAAAGGGGGGATAAACAGCTCTCCTTGTCCATGAACCACTAACGTTTAAATGTAAGTTTTAAAAGCAACAATAAATGTATTTTTTTCAAATCCTGTTTATATTGCTAGACTATTACTAAGTAAACAAATGAAACCTATTGATAGGCCCTTTAATCCTGAACGTTGGGTTATCCCAGCAGCTAGTGATAGTATCGAAGAAGAAGTTTCATAGATGGACACACAAAAGAAATGTCTGAAGAAATATGAATTAAACAATGAGAGTCTTGGGTCACTAAATCCAAGTGAAGTAAGATTTTGTCAGAGAAGTGGGTGGTGAATTGTGCAGAGGTAACACAAAGATCTAAGAGGATAAAAAAATATAAGTGGCCCATCATTTTGGATACTATTATGTTATTTGATACCTTTCTTAATAATATACGTATATTTCAGTATATATGTTGAGGTTTCACACAGTTACCAGCATTCAAAGATCACTCCGTGTATAAGCTGGTAACAGCCTCTATATGATGTCCATACTTCACATATATGATCAGGAGGACTTTGAGTCCACAAACATTACCAGAACAATTACAGTAAGAGAAAGGGATGCATAGATAACCAATCGGATACAATGTCCCTGCCATAAAGATCTAACAAGCTACTCATATGGGAGAAAAGGAGCTTCCAGATAAATATACAGTACATTCTTATGTTTAACCACTAGGGGGTCAGCTATAAAGGATAGAAAAACTTGCAATGTGGTCTCTGGTCCTCAGTAATATAAATGTAATGTGAATATTAAATGACTCCTCCTGATTACTTTCTCCTGCATCATATGAAGGTGACTGATAGGAGAATCATGTGAAAGAGGCTCTGTAGTTGAAGCATCATACTGGAAATTAAATAACTAAATAAAGTATTTCTAGGTCCTTTCATGCCTCGGCTTCGCCGTCCCTGTGTGCCCCACCACCCACTCAAACACGCTGTTGCAAGCGGTGCATACCACTGCGCCCCCTACCGCTCACAATACGGTACTACACTATAGTTTAAAAATGGATTGCTCTAGGGTTAGGCATAGGGTTAGGGGTTAGGCATATGGTTAGGGTTAGGCATGTGGTTAGGGTTAGGCATACAGTTAGGGTTAGGCATAGGGTTAGGATTAGGCATAGGTTTGGGATTAGGCTACAGTTAGTGTCTTACATGTATATGTTGCAATGCTCCACAACACCACTAGGTGCTTCAGGCGCGCTCACTGCTTTGTCAGTGATGCGGCGCAGCCGAAACGTAAAAGGTCCAATTTCTATTATTTACACCCCTTTCTTTAAAACGTGTGTAGGGGGACCACAAGGATTACAATATATTTTAATATATACAATCATCTCCTTCCCAATTTACTTTCTTCAAATATTGTATATATTGTTAGACTGTAAACAAATGAAACCTACTGTATGACCACTACAGTGACCCTTTAATCATGAACATTGGGTTATCCTAGCAGGTAGTAATGCTGTAGTAGAAGAAGTTTCACATATGGACACACCTAAGAAATGTTTGAAGAATTATGAATTGAACAATGAGAATCTCGGGTCACTAAATGCAAGTGAGATTTTGCCAGAGAAGCGGATGGTGAATTGTGCAGAGGCTACAGAAAGATCTAGGAGGATAAGAATATATAAATGGCCGTTTCTTATATATAATTATGTTACTTGATATCTTTGTTAATAATAATATATATTTTCTGAACATATCTGGAAAATCAAGTGTTAGGGTTTCACATAATTACCGTCACCTAAATATCTCTCCATCTATAAGATGGTAACAGCCTCTATCTGATGTCTACCCATGATTCATATATCAAAAGGACTTAAACATTTCCAGAAGGGATGCACAGATTTACAACTGGTTACATTGTCCCTGCTTAAAGAGTTTATGATCTAATTATATGGGAGAAAATGTGCTTCCATATAAATATACAGTACATTCTTATGTTTAACCACTGGGGGCTCAACTATAAAGGACCCAAACATGTGGTCTCTGGTCCTCAGTAATATGAATGTAGTGTGGATATCAAATGGCTGCCACTCCTCCTGATTACTTATTCCTGCATCATAAGGTGGTTTGACTGTTAGGAGGATGGTGTGGAGGAGGGTCAGTAGTGGAAGCATCATACATGGAATTTATTAAATAAATAACTAAATAAATAAAAGATTTCTATTATTCCCACCCCTTTGTTTAAAATGTGTGTAGGTGGACCACAAAGTTTAAAATACATTTTAAAATGATGCATTATACATTATAAGTCATTTTAATTGCTACCTTCAGTGTGGAATAAAATCTGTAATTTTACTCAACATTATTAGTAGACTAGCGACTTGCCCGTCAAAAAATGACGGCAATAAGATTGTAAGGCAGGTAATGTTGTTTGTGTGCGAAATTCATTTTGTTGGTGTTGCAAGATCCTTCGACGCTCATTGCGAGCCTCGCGCTGAGCACCTTCGGTTGTTTCTGTGCTATGAGCAGCGTTGTTTTTTTTTTGGTATGGCAATGAATAATGAATAAAATAAGAAATTAATATACTTTATCTATTGTGAAGTAATATATGCAGGAAGCTTTGTGTTGAAGCGCTGGCAATCTGTTTTCATGTTTCTGCAGTCTCAGTGCTGTGGAGCTGCTGTGTAAGCGTCATGAATGTGTGCAGTGTGTAGTGTAATAGTGTGCGTGCGCGAGGCAAATCCGTTAGCGTGGCTGTGTACTTCCGCATTGTGTAAGTTAGTGTTCTAAAATGGCGCCTAATGTGTGGTATGCGGCTGTGGCTGATTTTGCGTCCTTGTTTTCGGATGTCGTACGACTTTTTCTGAAAATCCGTAGGTGTTTGGTGGTGTTTTGCGTGTTTAGGGGAATTTAGCCTCGTTTTCGTTTTGTTCGGTGGCCATTTTTTCTCTCAGGTGATTTTCGGGTGTCTAAACTCTGTAATTTGAACTTAAATCGAGGTATAACTTCACTTGCAGAGGTCCTGGGTGCATGTGTTATGTTATGTGTTTGTTGTGTGTATTTATTGTGTTTCTAATGTTTTTCGGGTTCCGCAGGATGCGTCCTTGTTTTCGGATCTCGTACGTCTTTTTCGGAAAATCTGTATGTGTTTGGTGCTTTTAGAGTCCTGTAGCCTCGTTTTCGTTTTCTCGGCTGCCATTTTTTCTCTTGCTTAGGGGATTTTCGGGTGTCTAAACGCTTTTATTTCGAGTGAAATGCAGGTGTAACTTCAGTTTTCGAGGTCCTATGTGCCCCCCCTTGCTGTAGTTAAGCTTTTTTTTGTATTTGTTGTGTGTATTTATTGTGTTTTTCATGTTTTCATGTGCGCGGGTTTCGGGCGGTAAGGTCGTATTTTTGCAAGGTCGTAATGGGTCGTAACACGTCTCGTATTTGTTTGTCGTAAGCCCGTAAATTATGCGAAGTCTGCAGTTGCTGGCACGGAGCGCCTTCGGCCCTCCATGCCAGCAACTGAGGCCCTTGCTATGCGAGCCCGCAGCGTTAGCAACAACCCGCATGCTCACAACTATATATGTGATGAACAGTGTGGTGTTTTCTTGCAGGAATCTAAAATATGAGCCATCAGAAGGTTAAACCTATACTTTTTTCTTCTGAGTATCAAACCTTTAATTACGGTGCATCCCTTATATCTCTGTCCTTGTCTTCATGTACTCCCCCAGCTTGTTTTATTTCCTTCACTCTTGTTCTCTCCTCTCACTCCCGTCTACAGGACTTCTTTTGAACTGCAACTACTCGGTGGAACACATTGACTAGGCTTTTCTTGTCTTTACTGGAAGACAGTTGAGGGATTATAGTATGAGTGTCATGCCCAGGGTATGATTGGACTGTTGGGGACTGTGGCCTTGTCTGGCAAGAGTTACCCTGCTTATTACTATGGTTATGCATTTCTTGTTGCTTATTTTTTAAGTGACATCTATATTGCATGTATTATGATTATGTTACAGTGTGGATATGGGTTCCTCAGGGACAAGAAAGCTATGAGGTACCATAATAATTTACATGCACAGTTACCGGGATGTACCACTCTAAACACTGAGCCAGGGAGCTGACACTTCATACAGCAAGGTCATACACTGTTGTTAGCTTGTGATGACTCACCTGCCCCCTCCTGAGCAAACACATGGTGGCAGCACATAAGCACTACAAAAGATCAAGGAGACTTAAGTGCCATCCAATGCTATTATCTGGTGGGTCCTTGAGAGCTAGTTTAACCTTCAGAAGATCCTTGTACACATAGACATGTCTAGGCTATTACTAAAGTATGACCAGGAGTAAACTGTGACAACAAAGAGTCTGAGTTAGGTCACACAGGCACAGAGCCATATTGCCCCTACACAAAAGAGAAATGATCCTAAGTTCATTACTAGATAAGGGCCCATCTACATGACCCACTGCAGAGAGAACATGACATCATTTGATATACTTGTTCCCCCCACATGGGCAGTCACCATTGGTAGACCATTTGTGTACTGAAGGATGGGGCTTACTGTGATTAGCCAGCCTGTGGTCAGAAAACTGTATATATGTTGCTAGTTCTTAATAAAGGGTGGCAATTTTTGGACTTACATAAAGTGTTATTCTGTGAATTAATCCTAACCTTTCAAAGGATTGTATGGTGTATCCAGTGGTGGAGAATAGTCACAGTCAGTCGATACTGTGTTCCTGATATCCTGGTCTGCTGAATCATGCTCCTGGAATGTGTTACTTGGTTCTGATCCATCTTCTGCGGTGTAAAAGGACTGCACGATTCTGCCTGGTAGATTTAAACCAAGTCCAATTGAAGAAGCAGAACATGACAATGAGAGAATATTATTATTATTATTATTATTATCATAATAACATTTATTTGTAACGCTCCAACATATTCTGTAGCGTTATACATGGTTTGTATTCAAAGCAAAACAATATTAACACATCGCAAGAAATAGAGGGCTCTGTCTTTGAGCTTAGAATCCGGTGTCCAAAGTCATTCCCAAAGCACCATGCAAGATTGAAAACTTGCAGACTTACGATCTAACGCACCAACATATTCTGTAGCGCTATGCAGGGGTTAAATAATAAAGAAATGCAAAAGAGAGGGTATAAATCTTGGTATAAATGGAGTCCAGCACAGTTGTTGATCGCCATCGGGGGTGTAAGTTTACCTGGCGGTCCTATATGGTGTCCTGTGGTAATAGGTAGGGTGCTATGGGGGTCCTTGCAAACCTCCATGGCCCAAGAGGGTTAATGTTAGATGCCATTTGGGACTAAGTAGCGATCTACTTGGCTTGCTTGCTCACGTTCATTGGGAATTGCATTTTTTTTTTGTTGGTACTGACTGTTTTTTTGTTTTTTTGATTCTGCCATTTTAATATGGACAATTAATTGTCGTGAGCTTCTGAAAATATCAGGTATAGTATTATGGAACAGGAAAGTAGTGGGGCCCCACATTAAAGTATACAATATCATTGTTTTTCTCCACTTTTCCATAATTTTGGAACTGGCCGATAAAATTGTTTCATGAAACAAAACAACTTTTGTAATGTTTGGGCTACAACACCACTTCAGTATTGAAAAATCAAAAGCACAATACTGGATATGTGTAGGTCAGATGAATATACCGTATATAGTGTTTAGAATGTTTCCCAAAATACTCCAAAGCATCTACAGGAATACCTCGCTTAGCCCTGTAGCTGGATTCCAGGCACTTACGACCCCATTAAATTTGAAGCCCGTATCGGCATCGGCATACCCGCAAAGGCTGTGGGCTTGAAATTCGGCTGCATTACAGAGCTATTAAATTAAACCATGCTGCGAGTTACAGGCCATCGACATAAACCCGTAAACCATTCTTGCACACGTTAGATGTGCGGCCGTGAACATGATCAATTAGTCAAACCCGTAGTTGCTGGTTTAGACGGAGCCAGTGGCAGATGAGATTGTCATCATTACGTCACTGAAATATAGAGGTTATATTTCAAAGCCTTACAGGTTTCAATTATGAGTTTCGCTCGGACCCCAGTTCCCGAAATAATGCAATATTAATAAATCAATAAATATTAAATTCTAGTCCATGCGAGTTCCATTATATAGATTAACACATTGATTGCCGGGATCGATATAACACGGAAATTTAACAGAAAATAAAGTATTTTAGATTTGCGAGCTTGAGAATGTTGTGCTATTAATATTAATACCTAACATCCCTTTCACTTTCATTGAAAATACAGTAGTGTGTTGATATTTGCATTTACAGTTCTACGGTTAGGACTTTTACACCCTTGTGGGTCCTCTCTAGTACACATTTTGGCTCCATTTGCGGGTTACGGGTTTGAACGCCAGTGGGTTCGTAGCAATTAAATAACGATTTTCAAACGTAACAGTTACGGGCTTGACAGATCAAAGGATTTGCGGCAGCGGAGTTCAAATTTCGACGTCCTGTATAGTTTTTTCCGCCTGTAACCTGCAAGTCGTTAGCGGGTTGCTTTAAGGGGCCAATTTATTAGCCATAAGTTTTGCGGGCTACGTTACGGGCTATAGTTTAACACGTTGACGGAATTTAATAGGGCTGTTGGAGTGTTAAGTGAAATAGCTCTATATGGGATAATTTTAACATAGAGCTGATAGGGATAGGGGGATGAACAAAACAAATAGAATTTTTAAACAGTTTCACTTTATATGAACTCTGCATGACCTGCAAACATAAGAGCAAGATAAAGAAAAACGTAAAAAAAAAGGTTAAAGGAACAGTATTAATTTGCAGAAGTTGATGCTTCAGGCTCATCTTCCAGCCTGGCTTTCTTGGTCACAAACTAGTCAAGTGACCTCTGCCTTTGCCCTCTAGAAGATATTAGCAAGACATACCCCCAAGGACATTGCGTCTTGCATTTCTGCTCCTTGCAACATCTGTATCATTTACCACCGCATCGTCCATGATCTCATTCATTTTCAGCAGAGACTTGCTTAGGAACTCAGTTGACAGTTCTTTTTGTGGCTGTGTTTCCGCTATAACAAATCAGTGCTCAGTGTGGGGTATACCTGTATTTCTACAGGTTGTATAAGGCCTACAGGTACATCCTCACCTATAGTGCTATCCGGTATGGAAACCTTCACTTTTAAAAGACAAAGATGAAAGAAGAATCTGAAATATAAGAGCAAAGTGAAAGGCAGAACAGCTTTTGCAGATACCGTACTAGAGATACAATTTTAATCTGAAAAAGGTGAGCCGTCTTCTTTACTCCTCAGTAAGGACCTTTTATTTTTGTGCTTTTATACTTCTAGTAGACCTGTACCATACACTTCACTAGCTGAGAACTCAGAATAGGTCTGACCCAGTGGCATGTATATATTTTAAGTAAAATGGCTTCAAAATGAATTAAAAGATCTTAGCAGAATTCTGCACAGTATGTGTCCTGCTGTCCTGCTCAGTGCTGCACTGAATAGTAATTTAGCAATAGCTCCATTTTTAGACTTTTCCTGTGAGCTTTTAAAAGCTGGCAAGCAGAAAGCTTTTCCTTTACGTTCACAGTAAGAAGTGTAGAGGTCAGAGCTCAATTAATCTGTCCTGAGCAGCAAAATGTTACGTACTTAGGAGGATTATGTTTTGAAGGCTGTAGCCGATTATAGGTGGATCCAGCGATAGAAATACGTTTTTTTTCCCCGGTTAATGTGTGTACCTGAGGATTTCAAGGGCTCCGAAATATATAGGTTTTCTTCCTATCTAAACTTTTTAATTCTCCTATGTCAAGTTTGTTTAATTTACTGGTTGAACAAAAATGCCACATAAAATTTTCATCTGACCACCAATGTGTCTCAAGGAGGCAAGAACCAGGATCAATCCAAAGGTTTATCGCAACCAGCATTTTTTATCGGACAAGTACTGCCACTCATGCTAGCCACTTCTTGGACGCCATCTAACATGACCCACCTCTTAAAAAATATGTGCTTAGAGACTACAAGATGCAACTTGGGGCAGAATATGGTATTCTACTGACAGAGTCAAGGTTTTCCTGCCAGTACATACATTTTACTCACTTTCTCATGTAATTAAAATGTAATTGTTTGCATCCCATGCTTGTTCACCTAGTAGTGCCCTGCTGAAACCTACAGACTCCTCTCCAGCTCCATAGGTTTTTCCATTGTGGATACCGCTTCTTACAGCTGCTTCTGACTGGATACGAGCAACTTTACAAAATTCTGTACTAGAAAGAAGCAAAATCAGTGTCTGTGTATTAAGAGAAAGAGGAAGTTGTTCTGAGATCTGTGTATTATGAGATATACAAGGACAATGAAGAATAAAGAGAAGAGAGAGGAGAGAGTTGTAGAAAGAGATAGAGGAAAGGAGAAATGAACACAAGTTAAATTGATGAAAGAGACAAAGGGATATTTGGGGGTTGAAAGACACAGAGTATAGAAGAGCAAAAGACTTCAGATAGGAAAGTGGAGAAGAAAGAGATGGAGTATGGAGGGATAAAGGGTCAGAGAAGAGAGGCAGAGGGGTAAAGAAAAGGCAAAGGAAATGGGACAGATACAGTGGGTTAAAGGGACATGGGGTGCTGGGAGAGAGGAGAGATTGAGAAAAGAAGAGGGGAGGTTGAGAGACAAACTATGAAAAGAGATATAAAAGGGGAGAAGGGGGAGAGGAAGAAGGGGGAGATAAGACAGAAGGATGGTGGAGGGAGAAAGAGAGATGGAGAACATGGGGGATAGAGATGAAAGATGGGGAGACCGAGAAGCAGAAGGGAAACATAAAAGGGAAAGGACAAGAGTCTGGGGGAGAAAAAGAGACGGGGCGAAAAAGAGATCGGAAGAAAAGATCGAAGGGGAGAAATGAGAAAGACTTGGGGGTGAAGGTGAGAAAGGGGATTGGGGGAGAGATCGAGCAGAGGGGAGGAGAAAAGTCAGGAGAGAGACAGAGTAAGAGAAATAGAAGCAGGGCAAGGGGGAGAAAGTGGAGAGATAGAAGAGAGAAGGGGAGAAACACAGAGGTGGGGAAGAGAGCAGGTAATTAACATGCTGCTTTTCACAGGCCTCTCTATGTCTGGAACAGCTTTCTGACATCAATATGTGAGGCCCGCATGCGGTAAGGTACAGGATAACGATCAGGAGGAGTCAGCCGACAGATTATTTTTAAAGAATAAAAATGAGTAAATTAAATAAAACATTATGAGCGTCGCAATGTGGGCCAGTATTGTCCAAAAGATCTGTTTTTCCCCTCAGAATTTTTCAGTGAACAGTATTCCCAATGACACTAAGGATTCTGGGCACTGACATGCAAATGTGGGTCAAAATGTTCCACCTTTTTTTCGCTCTAGTCGAAGAAACATTTAGGTCTATGTGAGCTGCTCTCACACTGGCTTGGATTAGGTACAGTGCTAGAACCGACTCACAGACTGCAGTTTCACCCTTAAATGGGGTTCATCAGTGTGAGGTTAGTTTGGCAACTGTGAAATTAGGCTGGAGGCCTGAAGGTTACCTGAGAGCAATGCACATGGTTCTAAATGAATCCAAGGCAAATTTGTCTACAGAAAAAAAAATGGTATGTCTTAGCTTTAGTGGGAACACTGTTCATTACGTCGCTCATTGCGAGGCTCTTGGTTGTTTGTGTCCTATGAGCAGCGTTGGTGTTTTTTTTGGTTATGGCAATGAATAATTAATAACATAAGAAATTAATATACTTTACCTATTGTCAAGTAATATATGCAGGAAGCATTGTGTTGAAGAGCTGGCAATCTGTTTTCATGTTGCTGCATCATCAGTGCTGTGGAGCTGCCGTGTAAGCGTCATGAATGTGTGCAGTGTGTAGTGTAATAGTGTGCGTGCGTGAGGCAAATCTGTTAGGGTAGCTGTGTAGTTCCTGATTGTATAAGTTATTGTTCTTAAATGGCGCCTAATGTGTGGTACGCGGCTGTGGCTGATTTAGCGTCTTTGTTTTCGGATCTCGTACGTCTTTTTCTGGAAATCCGTAGGTGTTTGGTGGTGTTTTGCGTCTTTAGAGTGCTGTAGCCTCGTTTTCTTTTTTTTCGGAGGCCATTTTTTCTCTCGCTTAGGGGATTTTTGAGTGTCTAAACTCCTTTATTTGGAGTTAAATTGAGGTGTAACTTTAGTTTCCGAGGCCCTGGGTGCCCCCCCCCCCCCCCTTTCTGTAGGTAAGGTTTTTATGTATTTGTTGTGTGTATTTCGAACGTTTTTTGCGAGGTCGTAATGGGTGATTGTTTCAATGATAATAAGTACATGAATTATCGGGGCGGGTGTGCCTTCAGGTAGCAGGTGGCCCAGGGCTACAGTAGGTTGGTTGCGAAGACCGATGAGCACTGTAGCTAGTCAGAGCGGGACCGCTAAGCCCATATTTAAAGATAGTTGTGTTGTTGGTGTAAAGGTGTATGGGAGTAAGCCCAGTAGGTTGACTGAGATAAGGAATATTATTAAAGAGGTAAGAATCACCGCTCATTTATGTCCGTTTTGGCTAATAGGGGTAAATATTTGTTTTGTGAAGGTAAAAATAAATCAGGACTGGAGCGTTATTAAGCGGTTGTTTAGCCATCGGTCGGACTGGGTGGGAAACAGTACTCATGGGGCTAGAATAGCTACTGCAATTAAGGGTACTCCAAGGAGAGAGGGGCGCATAAATTGGTCAAAGAAGCTTAAGTTCATGGTCAAGTTCACGGGGCAGGTGTAGATTTTTCAGTATTTTGGGTTGTTGGTTCATTAAATGTTTTATGACTAGTAATTTTAGGTGGGATAATTTTTAGAAGGATAAGTCATGAGAATACTAGGATGGCAAATCATGCGCCTGGGTTTAACTGTGGCATTTCACTAAGGGTGGTTGGGAGTCACCGAACTAAAGCTTAAAAGGCTGTTGCTTGTACCCTGTTAGCTTCTTAGTGATGCTTCTAGCATTGATGAAGACCAGTTTTCGAATGTTCCTAAGGGGACTGCTTCAACTACAATTGGTATAAAGCTGTGATTGGCGCCGCAGACTGACCATAGAATACTCCCGGGCGTCTGGCAATAAAAGATGTTTGGTTTAGTCGTCCTGGAATGGCATCTGTTTTCACCCCTAGTGTCTCGTATTTTGCTTTCGTAACTCCGTAAATTTTGAGAGGTCCGCAGTTGCTGGCAAGGAGCGCCTTTGGTGCTCCATGCCAGCAACTGCGGCCCTCAATTTGCGAGGGCGGCGGGCTCGCTATGCGAGCCTGCAAGCATTAGCAACAGCCCGCATGCTCACAACTATATATGTGACTAGCGACTTGCCAGTCAAAAATGATGGGGCAATAAAATTGTAAGGCAGGTAATGCTGCCACAGAAAGGAAGTGTTTGGTCAAGTGAGTACCTTGGGCGCTCATTGGGAGCCTCTGGGATGTTGTATTTTTTGTTATCATAGGCGCTTTTGCGCTCATTGTAAGGTCCGCGCTGATCTCCTTTTGCCGCTCATTGCTAACCTCTCGCCTGGTGTACTTTGTGTCCTCTGAGCACCGTTGGCGCTCCTTGTGAGGTGCGCGGTGAAGGGCTTTGTCATGTTTTTTTTTTCTGTATGAGTATTTTTTAATGATAATTAATTAATTATTAAAATTATAAATTAATATACTTTACGTAGTTGTAGTTAATATTTGCAGCAAGCAATGTGCTGAAGAGCTAATAATCTGTTTTGATGTTCCTGCAGCATACAATAAAGATTTGCACTGTTGTTGAGCTGAGGTGTACCGTAAGTGTCAGGAATGTGTAAAGTGTGTAGTGCAAATAGGCTGCGTGCGCAAACCGTTTGTTTAGCTGTGTAGTTCCGCATTTTGTAAATTACTGTTGTAAAATGGCGGCCATTGTGTATGTGGTACGCGGGTGTTGATGATTTTGCGTCCTTGCTAAAAGTGTATTTTGTAGCTCTTACGGGTTTGTGTAAAAGCCATACGTGCCTGGCGATGTTTTGCGGGTTTAGGTGTTGTGTAGCCTCTTTTTCGTTTGTTTCGGTGGCCATTTTTTCTCTCGCTTAGGGGATTTTCGAGTGGCTAAACTCTGTAAATTGGACTTAAATTTGCGTGCAACCTGACTCCCAGACGCCCTGGCTGTCCTCCCTGGCCATGTGTAATGCTTTTTTTTATTTGTGTTTGTATTTTGTATCTTTTTCATGTTTTTCGCTGTGCGCGGTTCGGCCGTTAAGTTCGTATTTTTGCAACCTCGTAATTTTGCATTTTTGTACCTTGTACGTCCTTGTAAAAAGTCGTACACGCCTGGCTGTTATTTGCGGGTTTTGAGTTATGTAGCCTCATTTTAATTTTTTGCGGTCGCCATGTTTTTTCTCGCTTAGGCGATTTTCATGTTCCAAAACTTCTTAAATTCTACTTTAATTGGGAGGCAACCTCACTGGCAGATGTCATGGCTGTCCCCCCATGCTGTGTGTGTTTATTTATTTATTTTTAATTTTGAAGTGTTTTTGTTGTTTGTGGATGTCCGCGTTACAGCCGGTAATTTCGTATTTTTACGAGGTCGTAATTTTTTTTTTCTAAGTCCCGCTTTGCGAGGGTCCGCATTTGCGGCCCGAACTGCTTCCCTCGCTTTGCGTGGTCGCGTGACTACGACTCGCAGTTTGACAACTATTATATGTGATATCTATGCTTCTATTTACTTTTATGTACTTTTTTTTTTATAAGAAGCACTTATAAGCTAAGTTTGTACTGCCTGAGATCAAACAAATAGCCCCTGTATGAGTCTGCCCACTGCAGCGTATGCAGACAGTCTCTGTAAGGCTGGATGCGTAGTGTAGTGTCCTAGCCTATCAGGGACTACATCTCAGCGGCATGTTTCAGCATGTCTATATAAAATATTTATAGTAGTATCCCGTCAATATTTCACAGGATGTACTTCCACAGGCATGTTTTACCACTTTTTATAGAAATGCCCTCTAGTGGCTGATATTTGTTCATGTACTTTCTTAGCACTTCTAAGTTTTCTCTCAGCTCTTACTCAGCACATTATGCAGCAAATCGTTATGTACCATGATAAATATATCAGCTTGAAAGCAAAACCCCACTAATTCAATACATTATCTGTGACAAAGACAACGTAAGATAAAAAAAAAAAAAAAAAAAAAAAAACTTTTAAAGTATAATTAAGCAGGAAAAAAAGTCTTACATCTAGTTATTAATTAGAAGAAAAAGATAAATTGTGATGTCTCTGAAGGTCCCTGGAGGGAATAGTGATACATTGGTGACAGTTATGTGTGTGAGAGGATGTTTACATTTCTGGAGAGCTGCTGTTGCAGTGAATGGTGCAAGGGATTTGCTTCTGGGCCAGTGAAAGAGTATGGGTGTTGTATCTATTTTAATATTACCCAATTATTTTTACAATGGCAATCAGTTCCCTCCTTCCCCACCCCTCTCTTCACCCTCATGATTCAGCTCTGAGGAAGTGATGTAACAAACATAAAATGGATTCCTGTACTTATAAACAGAATCATCCAAAATTATATTTTTCCCAAAAATGCTTTATGTCCATGGTTTACACAGCTGCTAATAATGTTTGTTTGGTACATACTTGATAAAAAAAAGTTTCTTTTTTTCTTGAACTGCCACGGTCCTTTATGAAACCAATAAGTTATTACTCATCTTACATATTGATACTCCCTATTGGCCTTAGATAGACACAAAAATATATTTAAATTAATTTGCTATCATGGAAATGCAGCATATATCTCAATTAAATATATTCTTTCTTTCTCTCTTACATACTGTATTCACTTCCCTATTATTATATAAAGTGGCACAATGAATGGAAGGTTCAAATATGGTAAAATTAAAAACAACAGGTAATAACAAGTATTATGTCAATTGAATGCTGTGGAAAAAGCCCTTTATCTAGCCTTTCTTATCTGCCCACACAGATTCTAATACATTGTTAATTAAAGATTATTACCAATAATTACTGATTATCCACTGGGACTTTAGGTTTGTTGACTTCAGTTTAAGTCAAATGACAAAAAGAAAAAGAAAAAAAAGACTGAGCATGCTCAGACCCATGGAGCATGCCCAAAGCATCAGGGGATAAACATATATTTGAATCTATTGTTAATTGAAGGCCCTACCAATAATAATAACTATTATCCCCTGAAGCTTTGGGTGTATTGTGATTGGCAAAAGTCAACTGCCAAACAAAAGACTGGGCATGTTCCCAGGGTCTGAGCATGCTCAGTCTTTTTTTTTTTTTTGCAGTTGACTTGAGCAGAAGCCAAAAAATTCAAAGCTCCAGTGGATAACCAGTAATTATAGGTAATTCTCTTTAATTTACAATCAAATAGATTTTGTGTTTGTCTGCGAATCAGAAAGACTGACAACTAAATGATGCATACTACAATGAATGAATGATAGTTTACTGTAGGAAAATGGACATTCTATTAACATTCAAAGTCATTTTTATTACCTCATATTTGAAATTATGCCATATTTGGATCCTCCACTAGATTGATCTCCGATCTTTTAGACAATATAATATACTAAAGAATTGCCCGTCAAAAAATGACGGCAATGAAATTGGTAGTGAGCTAATGCTATTTGTTGTATAATAATAAAATAACTAATATATTAATAAAGTAATATACTTTACCTATTCTGAAGTAATATATGCAGGAAGCATTGTGTTGAAGAGCTGGCAATCTGTTTTGATGTTGCTGCAGCATTAGTGGTGTGGAGCTGCTGTGTAAGTGTGATGAACGTGTGCCGTGTAACACTGTGCGTGCGCGAGACCAAAGCGTAGTTGTGTACTTCCGCATTGTTCTAAAATGGCGGGTAATGTGTGGTACACGTCTCTAGCGGAATATCCGTAGGTGTTTTGTGGTGTTTTGCGTGTTTCTTGTGGTGTTTTGCGTGTTTAGACTGCTGTAGCCTCGTTTTCGTTTTGTTCGGCGGCCATTTTTTCTCTCGCTTAGAGAATTTTTTAGTGTCTAAACTCTTTTATTTTTAGTTAAATCAAGGTGTAACTTCATTTTTTGAGGTCCTGGATGCCACCTCTTGCTGTAGGTAAGCTTTTTATGTATGTGCTGTGTGTATTTATTGTGTTTTTAATTTTTTCATGTCCGCGGGTTGCGGACGATTTTTGCGAGGTCGTAATGGGTGTTAACGTGTCTCGTATGTTGTTTGCGTTCCGACGTAAAGTTTGCGAGGGCCGCAGTTGCTGGCAAGGAGCGCCTTTGGCTACGCGAGCCCGCAAGCGTTAGCAACAACTCGTATGCTCACAACTGTATATGTGATCCAGTTCTAATATGACCAGCATTTTGTTTCATAGCATTTTGCTTTCTGTTAGTGTATTTGTTGATTTTATCAACAATCAAAAACTTGAATATGCACATAGACCCTCAAGTTATTTTACAACACTGTGGCAATACACAAAGGAGGAGTAAAACCTTTTCTTATAAGTAGAAAACAAAAACCATTAAAAATGAATTCCTAAAGCAATGTATTGCAAAGAAGTTTAATGTAGATTACACCATTAGCAGAGTGTTAGCACGTAGGATATTCTGTAAGAAAATTGGCCCATTGAATTTTTAGGCAATTCTTTTATTTTCATTTTAATAAATGTCTAAACTGGACATTCAGTTTTAGCACTATATCTGATCTTTCTTTTCATATGTATCGAGACTCCATGTTACAATTGGGTCTCTAAAGCCATCCAAAGAGACTTGCTGGTACTGGCATCCTTTGGAATACATAGACTGAATAACCTTATCTTGGTGAATGATGAGGTTGGACATGGTGACGTTAATATTTTAGACAGGCAACAAGCCATGTGTTTATTGTTATACATAGGACCTTCCTGACAGCAACTGGCTTACGGGCTTACGAGAAACAACTATGAGACGCGGAACTTATTAAATAAAACATTACAACCTCACAAAAATACGACCTTACCGCCTGAAACCCGCGCACATGAAAACATTAAAAACACAATAAATACACACAACAAATACATAAAAAGCTTACCTACAGCAAGGGGGGGGGGGGGGGGGGGGTCACCCAGGACCTCGGAAACTGAAGGTACACCGCAATTTATCTCGAATTAGAAGAGTTTAGACACCCGAAAATCCCCTAAGCGAGAGAAGAAATGGCCGCTGAAAAAAACAAAAACGAGGCTACAGGACCCTAAACACGCAAAACAACACCAAACACATACCAATTTTCCAAAAAAGTCGAACGAGCTCCAAGAACAAGGACGCCAAATCATCCACAGACACAAACCACACATTAGGCGCCATTTTACAACCCTAACTTACACAATCCGGAAGTACACAGCTACCCTAACGGATTTTCCTCGCGCACGCACACTATTTACACTACACACTGCACACATTACTGATACTTACACAGCAGCTCCACAGCCCTCAAAACACACATTTTATGCTGCAGCAACATGAAAACAGATTGCAAGCTCTTCCGCACAATGCTTCCTGCATATATTACTTCAAAATAGGTAAAGTATATTCATGTATTATTTTTGTAATTATTTCATTAGCATTAGCAAAAGAAAACAATGCTCATAGCACACAAACAACCAACAGCCTCGCGAGGCTCGCAATGAGCGCCGAAGCATCTTGGAACACCAACAAAATTAATCTCTGAACCAAACACCATTACCTGCCTTACAATCTTATTGCCGTCATTTTTTGACGGGCAAGTCGCTAGTTATTCTGATATTTATCGTAAAGGCAAATTGTTGCACAAACGAGGGAAAAATAGTCTTTAAAAGTGAAGACAGTAGAGATGATGTGCCAGAGCAAACTAATAAGTTGTTTTTCAAAATCCTACAAAATACAATAACAGCTAGCAGGTTAATAGAAAAGAAAAACACTTTTATTAATATATAAGGACAGCGGAGAAATTAAAACAACATAAAATGCCTAAAATCAGAATAAAAGATTCATTTGGCATGGATATATTGGTCTATCCGATGCGTGATATTTCACTTTAATGATTCCAATGATACTCTTAGGTCTATTGTATAGATAGATCAAAATATAAACAAGCTATAGATATAGCCATCAGGTCAAATAGACATGGACTAGACTGAGTATTGCACTATTGTCACCAGTATGAGATAGTGTGCGAGCGATAACATCAAATTTAACACACCTGCTCCCCATTCACACCTAAGACTGTGTAACACTAAGTCACATGACACAGGGGAGGGAAAATGGCTAATTGGGCCCAATTTGGACATTTCCACTTAGGGGTGTACTCACTTTTGTTGCCAACGGTTTAGACATTAATGGCTGTGTGTTGAGTTATTTTGAGGGGACAGCAAATTTACACTGTTATACAGGCTGTACACTTACTACTTTACATTGTAGCAGAGTGTCATTTCTTCAGTGGTGTCACATGAAAAGATATAATAAAATATTCATAAAAATGTGAGGGCTGTACTCACTTTTGTGCGATACTGTATATATTTACATACAGTATATATAAAAAATATATATATTTGTTGCTTAGTTGTTCGGTCATGTCTGACTCTCTGTGACCCTGCATAGCAGCGCGCCGGTCACATCTATCGTTAGTTCTGGTTGTGCTTATCTATAAGGTTATCAAGGCAAAGATACTGGAGTCAATTGCCAGTTACTTCTCCAATGGACCGCAATTTGTCTAACTTCCCGGGTGACCCTACATGGTATAGCTCACAGCTTCATTGAGGTACACAAGCCCCTTTACCATGACAAGTTTGCGATCCAGAAGGCTTGCGATGAGCGGCGACGGTGCTCATCGAGAGGCTCGTACGTGACTGGCTTGAGGGGGGAGAGGCTCAAAATGGGACGAAAGTTATCGGTTTGATGGGGTCTGCAATGAGCGCCCCGAAAACGCTCATTTCGGGCCTCACAATGAGCGCCAAAGGCGATCATCACAAGGCCCATACGTGATTGGCTTGAGGGGGCAGAGGCTCAAAATGGGACGAAAGTTATGGGTTTGATGGGGGCTGCAATGAGCACCGAAACCGCTGATTGCGGGCCTCACAATGAGCGCCAACGGCGATCATCACGAGGCCCATACGTGACTGGCTTGATGGGGCTGCAATGAGCGCCAAAGCCGAAGGCGCTCATTGCAGGGCTCGCAATGAGTGCCAAAGGCGCTCATCGCAAGGCCCGTACATGACTGTCTTGAGGGGGGGAGAGACTCCAGACGGCTTACGAGTTACAGTCTTCAAAATAATTACGAATGTAACAGCAGCCAATTTTTTCAAGCCCGTAACTCAGGGAGCCTGTAGTTGAGGTTGCAAGCTAATTTTATATTTAATTGGAGTTTTTGGGAGGTCTGAAAATGGCTAAGCAAGGAAAAAAATGGCGGCCGTAAAGCCGTAACTTTTTTCAAGCCCGTAAATTGGTAACACCCATAACAGGAGCACAAAGGGGGGAGAAAGAGACAGTGGAGGGAGAGGGGGGAGAGGGTGGAAAGCGACACGGGGGAGGGAGGGAGTGGGGTGGAAAGAGACACAGGGGAGGGAATGGGGGGGGAGAGACACAGGAATGAGAGAGTAGGGGGGGAAAGACACAAGGGAAGGAGATAAGGGCAAAATAAACCCAGGGGAGGGAGAGGGGGCAAAGAGACACGGGAGGGAGAGAGTGGGGAGAGGTTCGCAGTGAGCTCAAGTTAGAGGGGGGAGAACCTCGCATTTTGTGGCAAACAGCATTGCCAGGCTTCAAATTTTATTGCCGTCTTTTTTGACGGGCAAGTCGCCGCCCCTTAATGTGGGCATCTAAGAGAGGAACCAGGTGTAACACATTAGTAGTTCAGCAGTTACTGTTATCCTTCCCCTGCTGGTGTATCTTCTCTCCATGGCAGGGAACTCAGAATGACATCACATTTGTGTGGGGTCCCCACTAGAGAAATAGAAAAAAAGCAGTTAGACAACACTGGGGGCCCCCAGGGGAGGAGTGGTAGCTCCGCCCCTTCCCAGGTACCTTAGGATAACACTTGGATTGCATGACCCAAAGACCTCCAGCACATTTACTGCATTCACAGCACCGCAGTAATATAGTGACCACCATTAAATGCATACACACTTAACAGTACAGCACTAACTTAGTGATCTTGATTAACTTTAAGACAATGAACCATGCTGCAATCAAGTGTAGGTATGTATAAGAAATCTGCAATTATAAAATATAATAAAATATATAGTTCTAAGAAAAGTGCATTAAGTGAATCATGTACAATAAGAACATTGTGCCTAATATCTATTCTAGTTATTCAAGGTATACTTTTATATCAGACTTCATTGTACCTGTATTGAATAAACAAGGACTATATTCACATGCGCTGATCAAAAAGTACTCATGATAAGCTGGAAACAGGAAACATAGACACTGACCATGAGTGCACTTGCGAATAGATACTGACCACTAAGCTCATATACTCAGTCCAGCAC
Source organism: Discoglossus pictus (assembly GCA_027410445.1). Lineage (NCBI taxonomy): Eukaryota > Metazoa > Chordata > Amphibia > Anura > Alytidae > Discoglossus > Discoglossus pictus. The sequence continues at coordinate 109,959,409 of CM050163.1, forward strand.
TTTAGCAACACAGACAACAATCAGCAAACCCAGGGATAGAGTCACTAGGCTGTGAAGGACTGCATGCACAGAGACAGCAAAGGTAATTGTAAAAGTGCAGGCATAGAAAAAAGGGCTTGGATAATACAGATAAATATTTTTTTATTACAGCATCACATATATATTTATGGTAATGCGATTTTGTCTATAATGTTCGCAATTAAATCCGGATATTGTGAGTTGAGCATGCGCAATGCGCAGAGAGCCATGCATGCGCAATAAGCAAAGAGAGGCGCGTCTGCGCATTGTGCAAAGAGAACCGAGCATGTGCATTGCGCAAAGAGAGCTGCATATGCGCAATGCTCGGCGACAGGGGAGAGGGTGGGAGAGACACAGGGGAGGGAAAGGGGGGTAAGAGACTCAGGGGAGGGAGAGCGGGGAACGAGACACAGGGGAGGGATAGGGGGAGAATGAGACATGGGGAGGGAGAGGGGGGAAGAGACACAGGGAGATACAGAGGAGGGAGAGGTTGGGAAGGAAACACAGGGGAAGGAGATGGGGGAAGGAGACAAAGGGGAGAGGGGGGAGAGACACAGGGGAGGGAGAAGGAAAGAGACACAGGGGAGGGGGAGAGACACAAGGGAGGAGGGAGAGACACATGGGAGGGAGGGGGGAGACACAGGGAAGGCGGGAAAGAGATGGAAGGGGGAACCGAAAAATAAAATATTATCCCATAATTTGTGACGGGCAAGTGACTAGTACCTATATATTCACCAAATATAATACAAATCACCTGCAAATGTATATTAATCATTTATAAGCACCACATAATTTGTATTATAATAGAAGCTGAGAGACAAGAATATTTTAATCTAGATTCTATTATAATGCTGATCTTGGGATGGTTTTATATATAATATAATTAAGAAATACACATTTGTGGATGGTTATTATCAAAATATATGGTAAATATTGTATTTTGGGTTTAGAATTAAGAAATTCAGGGAAACATTTTTGTTCAAATTCAAGAAAGAAAAAACTTAGTGGTTGCATTTCCACATTCTGTTTGCAACTGGAAGCTGCAAAATTTAGTTTTAATGTTTTCAGAAAAGATAATAGATTAGTGACAATCTTCCAGTGGAAGTGATAGTGTCCAACACTGTTAATTAATATAAGCATGCCTGGGATACCATAAGCACATCCTGAGGCTTATTTAAGCCTAACTTTTAGGCACATAAATTGGCAGTCCAGATGGGCCTTTTTGGTTATTATCTGTTGTCAAATATATACTTTTATGTTTCTTGTCCTCATGAAACCTTACTGAATTGAACCTAGTGATACATGGACAACAGGTACACTAATCTGTTATCCACATTGATGTATGATATTGATGCAGCTTCAGTAATGTAGAAAATCTGTAAATACGGAAAAAAGAAAATCACTGAAGTGTACTTCTAAGTGTCTTTTTAGTCAGGACTTATTGACACAAATTGCAGTAGGGAACAACTAAAACTTCCTTTCAAAGCTGGTGTTAAATAGCTAAGAGATGATGTTAGCCAGACTTGGTCTCAGAGAGTATTTGTTTTCATGTTTGTTCTCCTTGATAAATGAAGTCCTGTGGGTTTCTTCTTAAGAAAGTGTGGAGCAATTTTCAAAAGTGATGAAAATTGCTCTAAAAGACACAGAAAAGCACTTAAATAGCACCTGAGAAGTTTAGTGAATCTTGTGAAATGAACAGGAAGTTATAAGATTCACTAAAACAACAGATCTACCAAAAACAAAAAAAAACACAACTATCTAAAACTGAAAATCAAGTAAAGTAAATGTTTAGGTAATGAAAATGACTTATTTAGAATTTAAAAAAAACTCACTTGTAATAAAATATGATTCTTATTCAAATGTTCATCATGAAAAAACAATTAATAAATATATAAATCTGCATAATTTTTATGCAAACCAACTGTAAGACAAAACGTATAAAAAAACGTCTTAAGCTTATAATGTATAGAATGCAGGAGAGAAGGGAGAATACTGGCAGGATAAACACCTTCTGGAATATTTGTGGATCTAATAACATTTAGAAAGGGAGGTAGCTTTTACAAACATAGGAATACAAGAAAAAAAAAGAAGTCATGATTTAAAGTTATAGAGTAGAAAACATAAGGGTCATGTGTGAAAGTACTATTGTAAAGAGACACACGATAAATGGGACACTATGGGCCACATTCAATTGGCCGAATTTGTGATCCAGGAGCCTGTAAGTGTGGTCGCAGGCAAATTTGCTATATCCGATCGGGTTACGAGTTTCGGGCTGGAAAATATTGCGTCCGTCAACTTACAGCCTTCAGAAGCCTTTGTTCTTTCACTTTCGCAAGGCTAAAATCGCAAATCGCTATTCAATTGCTCAATTTCCGCAAGCTTGCAAACGTATCCGCAAATGGAGGAGAAAATCCTGAGTCCTAGAGAGGACCCGCAAAGCGTTAACCACCAATTCGTAGAACTATAAATACAAATAAGAAAATAATTCTGCACTGTAAATAACAGGGAACGAGATGATAAACATTAGAATTATTTCCACAACAGTCCCAAATCTGCAAATCGGCAGGAAATAAATTGTATGTGTCATTTTGGGTTTAAAAATATCTTGGGTATCAATGAGTTAAAACACTTCAGGCCACCCATATGGACTAGAACAGTATTGGCATTCATTTTCATAATTCTGTATTTTCCATGTTTTGTGAGTCTGATCGCATATTGGACCCCCAGAATCAAATTGAATGACAGGTAACCTCCATGTTTTACTGCCGTAATTCGGATAGTCTCATTTCCTATTGGCTGATTCGAAATGGGAGGTTACAGGCTTGCTTAATTGATCATGTTCCTGCCCTCAACTGCTCCGAAACAGTGCATGGTTTACGATTGTCACTTCAAGCCCGCAACTTGCAAGCTTGACCAATTGAATTGCCTCGCAAACGAAGACCAACAGGAGCCCGCAACTCACTCACAGATAATCAGCTGTCTGCGATCGAGTTACGGGCCTGGAATTGAATGTGGCCCTTAGTAGAATTCATGTAAGCCGTGGATACACATATGTCTATCCCGAGGGATCAAGTCGTTGGAATTTGCCTATGTACCACCAAACCTATGTTTTTATGTTTCAAATACTAACCTGGGCATTTATTAAGTCATCGTTTTAGGTAGATATAATGTGCAGGTCTTTTTGCCAGTTGTTTGGCTAGATCTTAGTGTACATTGCAAAATAGCAATAATTATAGATAATTATTACTATAATAGTTTGTAGCTGTGAGTCACATCTGCTACCGTCAAACTTAGGGAAATCGTACAACAGCGCATGTGCAACATAGTCTCGCATGAGCAGTTGCGTCTGCAAATTGCGCATGCGCAGTTGCACCCAGAGGCAGGGAGGGGGAGAGAAAGAGGGAGAGAGAGGAGGCTAAGAGGGAGGAAAAAAGACAGAGGAGAGATGGAGGGAGGAGTGATAAAAAAGGGAGGAGGAATAGAGAGAGAACAAAGGGAGAGAGGGATGGGGAGAGAGAGGGATGGGGGAGTGAGAGAGGGAAGAGAGAGGCGAGAGAAAGGAGGAGGGGGAGAGAGGGCAGAGAGAGAGAGAAGGAGAGGAAGAGAGAGAGGAGGCAGAGAAGGAGGGAAAGGGAGGGAGGGAGGGTGAGAGAGGAGGCAGTGAGAGAGAGAGAAGGAGGGGAAGGCAGATAGAGAGGGAGGCCAAGAGAAGGAGAGAGAGGAGGGAAAGAGGGAGGGGGAGAGATAGAAGAAGCAGAGAGGCAGGGAGAGAGAGGAGAAGGGGTAAGAGGAGGGGGAGAGAGGAGAAAGAGAGAGAGAAGAGGGGGAAAGAGATGAGGGATGGGGGAGTGAGGGAGGGAAAGAGACAGGGGGAGATAGAGAAGGGGAGAGAGTGGTGGAAAGGGAGAGAGGAGGGAGAGAGAGAGAAGGAGGCAGAGAGATAGAAGAAGCAGAGAAGGAGGGGAGATAGAAGAGGCAGAGAGGAGGGGAGAGAGGATGAAGAGAGAGAGAAGGTGAGTGAGAGAGGGATGGGAGCGAGGGAGGGAAAGAGAGGGGGAGCGAGAAGGAGGGAGGAGGCAGAGAAGGAGCAAGAGGCAGAGAAGGAGCAGGAGGCAGAGAAAGAGGGGGAGGCAGAGATAGAGAGAGAAGGAGGGGGAGAGAGAGGAGCAGGGGAGAGGCAGAGAGAGAGACAGCACAGAGAGAGACAGAACAGACAATGAAAAATAACAAATGATACCGTAATTTATGACGGGCAAGTTACTAGTAGATAATATCTGACCATTATTCAGATACATATGATAAGCCGAATGCTCATTTGCACATATTACAACACCTGCTGGTATTTTCTATAGGACTGAGGTGGGATGTCCTAAACTGAAATGAACTATTTTGTCCTGCACATATTGCAGATGTATTTAGTCCACAAAGGGAAACAAAAATCCCTGCACAGGAAAAAGTAGAGTGCTGGAAAACTGAAGAGTGAATTTAGCTATTTCATGCCATGCTGCTGAAATGTTTACCACTGTATGGGAAACTTGAATGGGATTATGTAAAGAGACTTAAAGTTGGAGTTTACTGATCATGCTCAAGATGGCTGAAAGTCTATTTCTACTCTTTTATCTACCACCTTAGAAAAAATGCTTTCATTTAATTCCTTTGTCTGCAGAGTACCACATTTTTTGTAAGAATATTATAAAATATATATATTTTTGACATGTTTTCTTTATTTTCTTGCTCAGAAACATATAACATAGTATACACATTTGTGTGAAACCCTTATGAGTAAAGCACATCAAACTATTTTTAAGATACAAAAAATAAAATATATGTTTAAATTGTAAAATGCTAAGAAAATAAGGCCCTGTCCCCTAATTATCCTGTCTAGATTAATTCTACATACGTTTTTGACTGTGTCTGTATCTTGAAACTGGGCACATATTTGCTAATTTGTACTATTTTTCCTACAATGAATATTTTCTTAAACTAATTTGATTATTATTATTATTATTTTTGTTCCTTTGCTAAGGACTTTGGTCCATAAGACCGTAGCAATCCTTTTCTATTTGATTGTCTTCTTTTTTGATGTTACAATAAAGCTATACATTTTTAATACAGGAAAAAGCGGGAACGGTATAGACGCTCCATATATTACCACAGCTTTAGTGATAAACTAATTATCCTCACAGTTGTTTTTTTTATTTATCACATCACTGAGTTAAATAGATTCTCATCTCCAGCCCTCTTTACATTTGTAAACACAATCTCCATTGTAGTGGCCTTAACATATGGTTACAGCAATCTCAGAGTGTGGATCCTACTCTTTCCTCAAGGAAGTGAGAGACTAAACTCTAATTATACCCAATGCTTTCATATATAACATTTTGTTGTGGAGGCCTTATAATATTTAATAAAACAAGCCTATTCCTGAAGCCGGGGTGTTTAGTTTTTGCACGGCTTTTACATATGCTGATAACTTGAGGCCTATTATTATTGAAAACGAGAAAAAACAGCAACTCCGCCATCGAAGTAAATGATCAATAGACGTCTTGAACACAACTCATCATGACAATGTGTATTTTTTAACATAAATTATTTTTTTGTTTATATCATACCATAGCCTCCACATTAGTGCAGGAGCAGGGATTGTACTACTAGACAGTGCACAGTTGGAGAGTGATGCACATTGGCAACATACTGAATACAGGGTGTGTGTGTTAAGTGTGAGGGTTGAATATTCAAACTGTGAAGCTCAGTGGCACTTTAATAAGGACATGATGAAAGGGAGAAGTGGGGATAGAAAAGATCTTTACGGACTCACAGGATGAGTGTATTTAAATAGACCTTCAGGTGTGGCTATATTAAACACACAATAGTCTCTGGAATACTGTGTTATAATATTATATACCGTAGTGCATCTGTATTACCAAAGGAAGCGTAGAACTAACTCAATATCTAAAGATAAGTCAAATAACTTTTCAGTAGTTTTATTATACTGGAAAATACATGTTATATTTATTTATGTACGTTCAAACTTGTATTGCTATAGGTGTCATGCATTTATCCTTTGTTAAAATGATAGTCATTTATAGACTGTAAGTATGTGAGTTTTCAGTCTTGTTAGGTGCTTTGGGAAATGCACTATGTACGTTTTGGCCCTCCATTCTTTTGCAATGTATTAATATTGTTTATGACTTAAACTGATCCCTGTATAGAGCTACGGAATATATCGGCGCATTACGAATAAAATAAATAAATCATAATAAATAAAGGCATCTCCAGTGAGATGTGCCTCCTTGTATTTATTATGTACTATTTCCTATAGGTACATTTGAGGTTACAGCCTTTCTTACCTCATTTTAGTTACTTGAGATGAGTAAATACCCTATTGTTAGATGAAAACATCAAATACCTGCACATTAACAGGGAAAAAAGCTACTTTTTTTGTGATGTTGAAACCAATAATTAACTTTTTTGGTTCTATCCTGTTATGGTGTCGGGACAGGTCCGCTGCTGCAGTGCGGCTTTCAGCCGCTAGATGGCGCTGCCGATATTTTGCAGCAATGCCGATAAGTGAGAGAAGTTCTAAGCTTATAATATTAGCCTAACCCCAACCCTAACCCTCACCCTAACAGTTTACCTAAGCCTTGACTCTATGATATGGCACCGAAATTTCGGCAGCGCCATGTAGCGGATGCTCACCGCCACTGCTGCTGCCTTGTGCTGCGCCAGCATAACAGGATAGGACACTTTTTTTATCCTAATGGGTTATATATGAGCTTTTAAATGTAAAATAAGAGTATTCAGTATACTTTTTATTGACAGTCATTCAGTTTTAAAAATATGAACTTTAACAAAAGCAGACAAGGTATCTCTTAAATTTTAAATTTTTCCCCTTTCTCTCCATATCAGTTTTCACTTAAGAAGAATTTAACTGTTATATGGATATTGCTGTTATATAGCATTTGTTTAATGATTATGTATAATTGGTTAATAGTACAGGAATGTTTGGAGTACCTTAAAATACAAATTTTATTTTAAGGTACTCCAAATATTCCTGTGCTATTAAACAATTATATATAGAAGTTGGTGTTAAGCACCCTGACTAATTTTATGCTCTATGTGTCAAAATTACATACATAATCAATGTAACGCAAGGAACAATGTATATATGTATATATAACAATGTATACATGTCAGATGTATGTACTAGTGTAATGTACAATAGGTATTACAAAATAATTAATACAATTATATATGTATTGTAATATGAGAACCAATAAAGTAACATTTTGGAGATATCTTTTCCTTTTTTCTATGTTATATTATTCATTCCATTGAACATATTTTATTTACCACTATCTTTGTAAGTGTTTATCTTTTTTCTGGTGGTACAAAGATTACTGAGAAGGGTCCTTTCCTTTTATAGAAGCGCAGCACTCGCACAGCGCTGTGCGTGCACGTGCGCACTGCCGGGCGCGCTGTTGGCTTTCTGTAGAGGCTCGCACTCTAGCGCCATCAAGGATGTATATTGTGGTATTGCAGTCTACTTAAATAAAAATACTTTATATATGATTCTCTTTTTTTCTATGTTTTAATAAAAGGTGAAAGGTGTGTTTATGAGTAAGGTTAGGCATAGGGTTACTGTTAGGGTTAGGGTCAGGGTTTAGGAATTGGGTTAGGCATAAGGTTAGGCATAGGTTAGGGTTAAGGTTAGGGTCAGGGGGTTAGGCACAGGGTTAGTGTCAGGGGCTAGGGTTAGGCATAGGGTCAGGGTTAGGCATAGGGTTAGGGTTAAGGTTAGGGTCAGGAGGTTAGGCACAGGGTTAGTGTCAGGGGCTAGGGTTAGGCATAGGGTTAAGGTTAGGAATAGGGTTAGGGTTTTATATGTGTGTGTTTGATACTTTATTTTTTTGCTTTATTAATTAAATTAATATATGTACAGCCTTATTAAATTGCGATTCGGTAAATTTAAAAGGGCTATATTTAAGCACACAGCATATTTTATTTATAGAAGTTTTTAGTTCGTGAAGACCTTGCTTTTGGATAGAAGTTCACTAACTTAAAACTTCTGTAAAAAAAATATACTGCGTGCTTAATTAGAGCCCTTTTACATTTACTGAATCACAATTTAATAAGGTCCTCATTCAATTGCAATTTTGCCAATTGAAGAGGGCTCTATATAAGCACATAACATATTTTTTGACCGAAGTTTTTATTTAGTGAAGGCCTTGATTTTGTATCGAAGTTCATTAACTAAAAATGTCTGTATAAAAAATATGTTATGTGCTTATATAGAGCCCTATTCAATTGGCCAACTCACAATTGAATGAGGCTCATAGTCTGGTAGTGTTTATGTATACTTTACTTTTATTTTCAGTCTTCTACGCTGCTACTTTCTATGATATTTTCTCTCACAGACAGTAGCAGGAGCAGCATGCTCGTTCTGCTTTAAGAAGCAGACAGAGCGCGGAGATGCCAATGTGCGTAGATGATATGCACTACCATAAGAGGATAGGTCCCTGAGGAGATCTAGAAAAAAAAATCACATGTATACTAGATGAGCAACGCAGTTTTATCGGCCCATAGATGTGTTTTAAACCCTTGTGAATGTGATTTTGGTCTACAGGCTGTGCCTCTGGACATGTGAGTAAGCAGGAAATCTGCAGGGTTTCAGTTTACATAATTGGAAGTCAATGAATGCTAAGAAGATAGGCCTGTGTATGTGTGTGTGGGAGGAGTAAGGAAACAAAGAAACAGGAAAAGCTGCTCTGGGCTACCAACTTCAAGAGCCTCCCTGTAGTTTGCACACATACAGTATGAGGGCCAGCTCCAGCGGAATAAAGGCCATCTTACACTCAATGTTATCACAACAGTACAGTTTCAGCTTCTCTATGACCCTTATTAGAATTAAGACAATGACAGTGAAGATAATGCAAAGTAGCTATGGAGATGAGAATGTGTAAGCTCTCAGGAGCTAAGACTGGTTTTATTTAAGCATGTTCAAACCTGCATTGTTATATGTGCCCTTTGTTAACAGGGATAGTGATTTATAAATAATAAATAATGAGCCAGAACATTTGTAATTACACAGAACTGAATTTAGTTTTGGTAAATCATCGTGTTCACTGTGACAAACTAAACAATAAAGTTACATTGCTCAACTACAAAACACATGAAATAATTTGTATTTTTTTGATATTAGGTCACCACACCCTATGCACATACAAATAGTGCTACAGTGATACCGCTGTTATATCTTTCTAAACAAATAGCCCCATTGAAAAACACAAGAAACACTTGAATCTTCATAGAAACTCAAAAAAGTAAATACTTTTTTGAGGGGAAATTGATTAATTTGTAACTTTCATTTTGTGTTTTTATAATAGTATTTTTCTTTGTACTCTACCCATGTATATGTTGGCGCATTACAAATAAAGGATAATAATACATTTCTTCCTGGTGGTTTCTTGTTTATTCTGACTTTCTTCCCTTCTATGGTGACATGATGATATTCAGTTAAAGTAAAACTGGGTTTAGAGGTGCTGTTTTACAGATTGTTTGTGTTGCCGGCGGGGTTCTGGAGATACAGGCTGTTTATATTACTGAGATTCCTCCAAAAGTTTTTGCATTAAGTGTTAATTACAGATAAACAAGCATACTATAGTGAGAAAAACAAGATGTAAGTAGTGCAGGTTATTATTAAAAGTGCGTGCAAATTCAGAAAACACAGTTCATTTAGTCACCAAATGTTAAAAAAATAAAATATATATATATGTATGTAAATATATATATATGTATATATATATATATTTATAGATTTTAGTACATGTTTCCCATAGGAATTAAAAGGCTGGACTTCACTCTATAACAAATCTAGCCGGGCCAAAATTAAACTATTAAATCTACTCTGCTAATGAAGGCACTTCATAAAATTCCTCTTGGAAATCTCTAAAGTGTGATGGATCCATGCTGGTCCCACAAGGCAAATTGTGGTAGCTGTTATTTTTTCTTTTTGTCTCCTATCATATAAGTAACATAAGGCCCTGAATGGTGGCACGTCTTTTGCGGGCTGGACACCAGCGGGCCATCATCAGGGCACAGAGAACTGCGCCCTGATGACGCTCTGCGCTCCAGCCAGCGGTTCGGAGTAGGATAAATAGAATGCCAGCCTGCGTCCCATCGGCTACAGAGCCCCCCATGTCATATTTACTGGAGGATGCCAAGGCTAAGGTAAGGGTGTTACACATGCCAGTCCAACTGCCACACAAATATATAGCCCCTTACCTTAGCCTTGGCAGGCTAGAACGCAGAGCGTCCTCAGAGTGAAGAGAACTGCGCTCTGATGAGGGAGTGATGGTGTCAAGAGCGCTAAGGTCGGCGTGCCATAAATTCCAAAGTGTTTAGTTATCACATATATAGTTGTGAGCAAGCGAGTTGTTGCTAACGCTGCGGGTTCGCATAGGGAGCACACAGCAACTGTGGCCCTTGCAAAGCGAGGGCCGCAGTTGCTGGCAAGGAGCGCCAAAGGCGCTCCTTGCACTGGTGATGAGTGCCATAGGCACTCATCCATACGACCCCCTAAGACTTTAGGCCCGCAAATGTGGACCCTCCCGAAGCGAGGGGCTGCATTTGCGGAGGTGGAGGCTCCCACGTTGGCTGCAAATTTACGGACTTAGCATCCACAAATACGAGCCGCGGGACTTAGAAAAAAAAACATTACGACCTTGCAAAAATACGACCTTAGCGCCCGAACCCCGCGCACATGGAAACATTAAAAACACAATAAATACATACAACAAACAAATAAAAAGCTTACCTACATCAAGGTGGGCACCCAGGACCTCTGCAAGTGAAGTTACAGCTCAATTTAACTACAAGGTCAAGAGTTTACACACACGAAAATCCCCTAAGCGAGAGAAAAAATGGCCGCCGAAAAAAACGAAAACGAGGCTACAGGACCCTAAACACGCAAAACATCACGAAACACATACAGATTTTCAGAAAAAAATGTACAAGGTCCAAGATACACTATTACCAAGGACGCTAAATCATCCACAGCCGCGTACCACATACACATTAGCCGCCATTTTACAACACTAACTTACACAATGCGGAAGTACACAGCTACCCTAACGGATTTTCCTCGCGCACGCACACTATTTACACTACACACTGCACACATTGCTGACACTTACACAGCAACTCCACAACACTTCAAACCGACATTGTATGCTGCAGCAACATCAAAACAGATTGTCAGCTCTTCAACACCATGCTTCCTGCATATATTACTTCAAAATAGCTAAAGTATATTAATTTATTAATTTATTAATTATTTCATTAGCATGAGGCTCGCAATGAGCGCCAAAGGATCTCGGAACACCAACAAAATTAATGTCTCAACCAAACAGCATTACCTGCCTTACAATCTTATTGCCGTCATTTTTTGACGGACAAGTCGCTAATTTCATATAATGATGTTTAAGTGTTTATACTGTACCAAGTGTTTTATTTCAATCATGTTAGGTTTGTTAGGAGCTTCTCCCTGACGGTCTGTAGGCCACATAAATGAATTGGAGGGCAACCTCTTGCCCACATGTCACCAGTTAGAGATCACTGGCTTGGAGGACAGAAGGTGAGAGGAATGATATAATAGAAAGCTTTGAACATATATCAGATGATATAATAATGTTCAAGAGGGTAGTGTATTTGAGAAAAAGAGGAACGCAAGAACAGATTTGAAGTTGGAGGGTGGAACATTCAGGGTTAATGTGAGATAGCACTAATTTAGTAGGTATTTAGAACAACCTTCCAGTGGAAGTGGTAGAGTCAAACACAGTTAAGGATAATATACCCTGAGACTTAATATAGCCAAACCTTTGAGTAGATGGAATGGGCAGACAAGATGGCCATGTTTTGTTTGGATCACAGTCAAATCTAGGTTTAGGAAGTGTGACACTGTCAGTAATAATCTAATAAATTCTCATATTGTAGTATGTAAAAGAATTTTAATGAGAGATAAAAGTTAAAAATAACACACGCAATCTGAAGGTAACATTGAGGGGAATTTACCACTAATAATAAGAGTGTTAATATTTTCTAGGTTCCCTACAAGTATTGAATCACAGGGTGTTGTTACTGGAATGAATCAGACATCGTCACAAAGTTGAACTTGAAATGAGATACCGTATATTGGTTTGAATAATAATGTAGATTTTTTAACTTTGAAAAAGCGCTACAAACATTTGTGCTAAATAAATCTGGATTTACTTTGGAACACTAACCTTGTCAAAAAGTGCTCAACTGTAGTCTGTTGGAGAAACGAGATAACATCCTAAGATGTGCAAGGTAGGAGTAGAAATATTGCAGTATTTGAGCGGGGACCATGGCATGGCAGGTGCTTGTGTGGGCACACTCAATACTGGGTAGCAGAACAGGATTACACGTGCGAGGAATGTGAAGAATTACAGTTTCAGAAAACATCTCTATTCAGTTCTCCTGAAAGACTGCCGTTATATTATGGGAAGGTTCCCTGGTGGTCCAGTGGTTAGGATTATGTACTTTCACCACTGCAACCTGGGTTCAATTCCATTCAGGGAACCAAGAGGCCACACCACCCTGAGGACAAGCAGGGTTGGGCCTGGGCCACCTAGGAATACCATGAGCTGTATGCTGTGGCGCACTGGAAAAGGAACTGGTAACCCATTCCAGTATCTCTGCCATTAAAACAGTGTGGGTAAGCATAACCATGGGCATATAGATGTGCCTGGTGTGTTACGGTCCATGAGGTCATATAGAGTAGGAAACAACTGAATGACGCAAAAAAAAAAAAAAAAACATTATGGCAAATGACAGTAGACCTTAATATAAAGTAGTCTCCAGTCGGATAACCCTAACCCTTAAGCTACAGGCAGACTTGCTATCTAAGATGGAAGTGCCTATGACCTAAGCAGAATCTGCTAAATTGCAGATATTTTGTAAAAATGGTTATGTCTGTGGTCTATACAGCTACTCATATTTATTTGTTATATACTGCACAGATATATGAGTTTTTTTCCCAAAGTATAGTGGTCCTTTAAAAACATGTAAAACAGTGGTATATACAATAAATTCCAACGGTTAATAATTGGCCACATTTATTTTCACTCCATATGCTGAAAACTTAAAACAAAAAAGTTTTGGGGCATGCCGGACCTTTTGTCAAGTACATACAGCAAATTGGGAAAGCTGTGCAAATGACTGGTAATCATTGTTTGTATGAACCCTATTACCCAAACAAGCACAGACCACCATCAAACATTTCTAGTTGCCCATATACACTCATTCTTGTTCTATTTACATTTTATTTCAATGAAGTATATAAACATATACAGTATATTTAAAGGAGTTTTTTTTGTATTTTAAATAAATCACAGTATATGTATAAAATTAGTCAACATTACTACAGTATCTGGGAACCCATAGGTCACACCACCCTGATGCCATGGTTGGGCCTGGTCTTTACTTGGATGGGAGACCACCTAGGAATACGAGGAGCTGTATGCTGTGGCCCACTGGAGAAGGAACTGGAAAACCACTCCAGTATATCTGCCATGAATTACAAGTGGATCAGCATGGTGTGTTAGACATGACTGAAAGACACAAACGCACACTACAGTATATAGACCTATGAAATTCAAACAAGCATAAAAAGAGAGCCCAGTTATTAAAACATACTTAAGTGTTATTAAGTTATAGTGTAACCGTTTTGGTATGTTATCCACAAGTTCTTTATACTGACCTTTTTCTACACTTTTACACACATATCCACCCAATCATCCCTATCCCTTTTATTTTCCAACAAATCAGCAAAAGTACCAGCCTATTAGTGTATTTTTATGTTATTTTTTTTCTATTGACCTATACTCAGCAGCTTGTTGCAGAAAGTTACTTAGAGATGAACACTGATTGGTTAGTATGAGACATACTAAGTGCTACAGAGTCTGTGTCTGCATACGCAGCAGTGGGCAGACCCATACATGGACTGTTTTTTGTATTCTAGGCAGTAAAAGAGCTTATAAGCACTCATTAATAAAACAAAGTACATAAAAGTAAATAGATACACAGGTATATTATATACATAGTAAATTTCAGAAATCTTTAATATCCCTTTAATGTCATTTTTACACTATAGATACATTATTTCTTATACAAAAATACATTTTGGAATGTTTAAAATGAATATTTTAATTGCTACTCATTTTTAGACTACATGGACACTTTTAAGTCTAAAAATGGCAGAAACATAATTTTGAAGCCTATTTCGATGATGTTGGCCAATGTTCCTAAAAAGATTTGTGTCATGCTGTATCCTCAGTGGTGGTGCTACTGCTGGTGCAGCAGATGCAAATCACAACAGGATAGGGGCCCTCTGCTACTGGAAATAAATGAGAAATCACAATTTATTCGATTATAATTGCAAATAATTACTCTACATAACGGTAATCTGGTCACCATATGGTTGATCTGATTATTTACATATATTTGTAGTTTTTTGATTGACCCCAAGGAGTAGATAGAGAAGCTGCAAGGGGGCCCCAGGTTATTTTGCGCTGGGGACCTCTATTCACTAGCTCCGCCACTGTGTATACTAGACATTTTTTTAATCAATGGATATCATATAATATATCCAAAATGTGTATAACATTAGTCAACAAGTGTAGTGACAAATACTGAGTGAATCCATTACCCTTTAAATATTGTATAATTTTCTCACACCACTGTAATGCCATTTTTTGGATTCATATTATAATATCTATAATTATATCTATAATATCTCAATTTAGCTGGCGGGACAAAAACATTAAACAGAGAGTACAATATTGATGTTGTTTACATTTACCAATATAGTGCATTTTATAGCCTTTCTATACTTAATTTGCATTGCGGTAGGCAAGTTACCCCTTCTAGATCACTACATTGTCGGAGGGGAAGGGGCGTAAGTACCTTAATGATGTTGTGAGCTATATCATGTGCCTAGCGGGCTGTGATCCATACGGTCATGGAGAGTCGGACATGACTAAACAACAGCAAAGCCAAATTACAGATTATGTTGTCTCTGGTTATACTTTTTAATGCACACCCTGATATTTCACTACACTATTTCTCCTGTTTTCATGCATGTTGGTTGAGTGGGATTCAAATGAGATTCCTTTGATCTTTACAAGATTAAAGTTACAATGCAATTTAACTAATTTGCTATCACCCTAGTGTTTAAGGCATTATACATAGTGTGTAACTTTACAGTGTTGTGCAGATATATTTGTATAGATTACAGTTGGCTAACCTTGTTAAATTGTGTTTGCCTGATTAGTGTAATGTCCATAAAATAATCCCATGGCGTCTATTTCAGGGCCCAATATTATGTTGCATATGAATAATATATATAAAACTGGAAGAAATCCACAATACATTATGTTATTATATGCAGGAAGATAGTGTTAAAAATGTTTCTAAAATGAACATGAGGCAGTTGCTGGGAAATGTACTGGAACAGCTGCTGTCATAAATGTCTTCATAGCATATGTAATACATTTCTTATTTTAACCACTAGGAGCATGAGAAAGTGTGTTTTATTTCTGTTGGGTGAGAACAAGAGGGTGGCTCTGATGTTATGTGAGGCGTCCTTTTAAAGAGAGTGCTTTGGTCTAAGATTCCTTAAGGAACTGGGGGTTGGGGAGGTGTGTGGACAAATCTGTCAAATATGATCAATACTAACAGGAAAGGACATTCTTACACAAAGGGGCAGGATCATTTGGGATTTTGAAAACATAAAACCTGCAATTATACCTTTTTTGGGGGGAAGATGCTGATTGAAAGTTGATTTTCTTCAATATTGGCCACATATTATCTCATTATATACATGTATGTATATATATATATATATATATATATATATATATATATATATAAAGAGAGAGAGAGAGAGAGAGAGCATTTGTAGCCTATTAGAAAGTCTGAAAATAAGTTAAAATCAACTTAATTGATTATATATTCTGTCCTGTTGAAAGAAAATACCTTTTATCTACACATAGATCTCTTTTTCACTGATCTGAGACTGATCTGAGTCTGTAGTCTTGCAGTAAAAACATTTTAATAATAGTTATTCTAATTAAATGTTCATCAACATATTAATTACTTAAAATCAAACATTTTATTATTATTATAGTTGTGTATATAGCTCCAACATATTCCATAGCGCTGTACAGAGGTTACGTATAAAGAAACAAAATTAAAACACAATGTTACACACATCCTTTAGATTGGGAGTAGAGTTTTCATTCTAGTCGGGTGCTTTGAGAAAAAGCACTTTTACAAGACTCGAAGCTCAAAACAGGGCCCTCCATTTTCTACAGTTGTTAATATTTATATAATGTTGCATACTTCCTTTTTCTTACCCCCTGTACAGCGCTCCGGAACATGTTGGCGCTCTACAAATAAAAGATAATAATAAAAAAAACACATGCCAAAAAAGTAGGGACCCTGTTTTGAGTTTAAAATCTTATATACATGGTGCTTTTTTCAAAACGCCATACAAGACTGAAAACCCGCAAATTTACAATCCAAAGGGATTATTGAAACAAAAAGAGACGTAATTAAAGGAAGAAACAAGGGCTTATTGTTAGGTATGTTATGTTTTTGTTGCGGTTTTGCTTGCCTTTTTCTGAATCTGTATTCAACAAACTTGATTCAACAGCTATATCATATGCACTTACTGTAAATTGTAAAATCTTCACTTATTTGGATTTAAAAAAAATAGATATTTGGTAGCAAACAAAAGAAAATCAAACCCAGCTTGGATAACAACACAATTTAGTGTTTATTTCACCACAGTTACATGCTGTAAGGTTAGGCATGATCTGTGTTCAAGCACACACATGTTTAGCTGTAATACCTCAGTCTATTAGTGTTTCAAAACAGCCCATTGAATCTATGTGATGTTCCTGTCCCTTTTCCTGTTGTGTTAGACCTTTAAATAGTAGGGGGCATGAAAACACCAGTTATGATTTAACATGGAAATTCATAATAAAATGTTGAAAAGAAGCAATTATTATGGTATCTCCTAGCAGTAAATTCATTTTAATGTTACATGTTATTCTATAAGTTGGTATATTACAATATATCAATGTAATATAAGGACATAAATCAGTCACTAAAGAGTGAAATGGTTATAAAGTATTCTCCTTAAGGAATCTGAGGTAAAATAATTGTCTTGTTTATAGCCATAACCTATGAAACCATGATTGTATCATTACACTTTTTATTATTATATATATATTAAATCCACCAGTAACAATCAGCATTCAATGATAAAGGTGAATTTATGGACAAGTACACTGATAGCACGGTATGTTATAGCATGGTTATATTAATATTTACCATACTGTGTAAAAAAAAAAGACACATAGGAAATAATAAAGACGACCAAAACATGAATCTTTTTTGTACAATAAACTCGATTTTATTCACATTTTACTAATGTACGTGAGACACAAAAAATACAATCGCGCCCAAAGCAATAACAAGGTAAGTTCCCGCCTCCTGTCTAGTCTTTGTTTCTAATGTCTTATTCCTTGTACTTTTTCAAATAGCGCGGTTGTGCTGACTTTTGGCCAATTGCCACCCGGCTCGGTTGAGCTAGCCAATTACGGATCTCCCCGCGAAATTTTAAATCGCCTCAATCAGCCAATCATAAGAGGGTGCCCACCCATACTCTCTTTAACCGGTTGGAACTAGTGAAGTCAACGATCGTTTTCCTCCCCCACCTCTCCACCCTGGGTTGTGGGCGGCGAGCGCGCACAAACATGCTAGGATTTTAGCAGCCGCCTACTTCATGACGTAGCTCTCTGCCCATAGCCAATAGGCAGTAGGAGGCGTGCACTTTCCGTTTCCGAACTGCTTAATACAGCCAGTTGCATTTAAGGGGAGTGTATAGTTCATTTGTCTATCAAGTTGCTGTGAGCTTCACCACTGTGGAAAACAAGAGCCTGTATTGCGTTGGAGATAAACCATTTCACTGCGGGAGCACACAAGGAGCGGTCATCTACTTGCAACTTTTGTCGGATTTCTTAACTAAGGTTAGTTGCTACTGTTTCCTCACATCCATATCTGCAATAATTCTTATTTATTTTATTTGTATTTGTTTTAATTTTACAAAACCTCTAACATAATATTAAACGTTGCTATAATTAGAAACTTTTCTTCTGCCACTTTCTCTCTTGAACATAACCCTCCTATTTCAAGCTCCGCTATCCTACTCTGTCCATACGTGGGCTTTTCGTCTAGCTTATTTCTGGGCCTTCCATTTGCTGCATTTTCTCCACGCGCTTTTGGGCCTGGTGTGTAGAATGGCGGGAAGGGGGATGGCGTCCGCGGGACATAAGAGCACAGCTGTGTGTTAATATCACATAACATGTGCAGTATTGCTGCTGATTTTTAATGTATGTAATGGTGCATTGCTTGTAATCGATCAAATGGCTCTGCACACGAGCCGGCCGCTCCGTATTATTTATTAACCGCATTCTGGTGCACGGGGAGAGCGATCAGCACGCGCCGTATTCCGGCTTCTCTGGGGTCACGTGCTGTGTCTCGTGCCCGGGCTGGGGACGGCGGGCGGTGGCACTGTCCTCCATGTCTTGCTCAAGTTTTGGGCGGGAAGCCAGTGAGGGCGGGGCCGTGTGTGTCATTGTGCAGGGCTTCCGCGTGCCCTCCCCCCTCCTCCTGCCGCCTCGCGCCATTCCCGGGTTTTTTCCTGAGACTTATTCTAATGTATTTTTTTTTCCCCTTTGTTTTTATTCTAGATACAAGATGGGTAAAGGAGACCCTAACAAGCCCAGGGGGAAGATGTCTTCCTATGCCTACTTTGTGCAGACGTGCAGAGAAGAGCATAAGAAGAAGCACCCAGACTCTTCAGTCAATTTTGCAGCTTTTTCCAAGAAGTGCTCAGAGAGATGGAGGGTGAGCATCCTATAGGCACATATCTGACACGGGCTTGTAAGGGGGGAATTCATGTATTGTGCAGATTACATGATATTGCTGGCTATATTAACTTAATGTGTTTTTCTTGTTTTTTTTTTTTTTTTAAAGACTATGTCTGCAACTGAGAAGGGGAAGTTTGAGGATATGGCAAAAGGTGATAAGGTCCGATATGAACGGGAGATGAAGACCTACATCCCACCCAAAGGAGAAAAGAAGGGAAAGAAGAAGAAGGACCCAAATGCACCAAAAAGACCACCGTAAGTTACACTGCTCACAGCATCCTCGTTCTGTCTTCATTACATCGATTCCCTTAAGACTTGTTCTTTACTCTGTAAATTTTTATTTAATGCCAAAGCATTATGCAACCTTAACTAACACATTCTCTAATCTTACAGATCTGCATTTTTCCTCTTCTGCTCTGAACACCGTCCCCAAATAAAGAGTGATCATCCAGGTCTCACCATTGGTGATACTGCAAAGAAACTAGGAGAAATGTGGTCAGAGCAGACTGCTAAAGACAAGCAGCCCTTTGAGCAGAAGGCAGGAAAACTAAAGGAGAAATATGAAAAGGTGAGTACAGACTCAAAGATACTTCACTGTCATTTTGTCCCCTTAATGTGATACATTTTTGTTGTCTATCTACTGTTATGAATACAGATTACTGAACTGGACTTTTGTTATAATATTTGCTATTAGGATGTTGCCGCATATCGTTCCAAAGGCAAGGCTGATGCTGGAAAGAAAGTCCCTGGCAGGCCGACTGGGTCCAAAAAGAAGGCAGAACCAGAGGATGATGATGACGAAGATGAAGAGGACGAAGACGAAGAAGAGGAGGATGAAGACGATGAAGATGACGAATGAATGCTTTGCCTGCTGTATAAAGAATTGTCCTGAAGCCCATTGTTTTGCTAAGAATGTGAACTCATGTGCAGCTCATTTTGTTAGCTTGGTTATAAAACTTGTACAGAATTGTGTATAGGTAATGTGATTGGTTAGGGAGAACCTATATTTTTTAATATAAGTAGTTTAAGGGCTGTTTTTGGTAGAGTAAGAGCTTCTGATGTGGGATGTTTCTGCATATTTAAAGGATTCTGAAAGTAGTCCAATGTTTTTAGTAACCAGACCCAGTATACTTTAGTCCTGTAGACCTGGTGCATTGTACTTTTTTTCTAACTTTTTTTTTTTTTTTAGCGTTTTTGTAATAAAATTTATATATATATTAATGTGTTTTGGCTTTTTTATTATTTTTAAGTCCTGAATTTGACATGTCATGTGCTTATCAAATTGGGTTTTTCAAAGTAAAAAGAGAAGTGACATAGCAAATGTGCTAGTCAATCCAGAAAATTTTGCATTTGGTTATTAACTACTTTAATTGGGCCACTTACAGAACAAAGTTGTGATTTATGTGTACTTCATTCCTGTCCTTAGTCAGTTTAAAGCATCACATGTAATGCTGAGTAAACTGCAAATAAAAATAAAAGAAATCTGCTGCAATGCTCGTTTCTAACAAATCAAAATGTCATGTATTTAACAAAACAAATGAGCAACTTGAAAATTCCGTAAACTGGGCACTGCCATATACTTTAAAGGGAAGTTTAACAAATGGTGAGGCCGCAGATGTTCCAAAGTTTTAATGATATGTTTAATAACTGGCAGAATACTATTTAAATTGCATTCTCATCAATTGTTACTATTACTTTTCTAGTGGTAATGTCACAATAACAAAATTTGGTAATCTGGTTTTGGGAGCATTATTACCAATAGTTTTTTTTATATTATACCACATTTGGGTTTTCATCTGTGTCACTTAGAATTCCTTTGTGAAAAGCCTGAATTTGTAAGATGAATCTGCTTATGTGCTTCCATTTTATAATTCATGTTTAACCGAACAAATAATGTTAAATCTTGTTCTTGCTGTTTGGTGACCCAGCAGAAGTCTGTTCTTGCACGCACATCGCTTGATTAACAGTGTTGGATAACCGGTTGGAAATTGTGACACATAGATGGTAAGAATAACATGTATGATTGGTTAAAAAGAGAAGCATGTTCCCACAATTTCTATTCAGTGTCCCTATGGTCTTGTCACATTCCTTTATGTATTTTATACCCATGTCTTGTAGCCAGGACATCGGAATTCTACACTTGCTTTGCGTCAATGCCATTATTTACACTGCTGCATATAAAGTTGCAAATATTCCATCACCCACATGTTTTTTGTTTGTTCATGCAATTTGTTTGTCCTGAAATTATAGAAGTCTTGGGAATCTCTGTCATATTGTTTGACACTGGCTAACTAATTTATAATGGATCCTCTAAGAATAAGGTTATTCAGCCATTAATACCATGATATCAGCAAACCTCATCTGATGGGGAGTAGGGGGGCTGATGAGCGTTATTAATTTAATACACAAAATTAGAGTACACTCAAGTTAGACAGCAACTCCCTACAGCTAAGCTTATACTTCATATTACTGGCATGGGTAAGTAATATGTTAATCATCTACTAGTCAACTTTTTGTCACAATTTCTTGTTGCCTAGATTTATGCACTTAGATTGCACAGATGGGACCTAAGACATTGAGTTATAAGTAGGATCACATACACATTCACTTTCTAGTAACTGGCACTAAAGCACCATGGTCTTTCTCAAGGCTTTAACTAAATGCATAATACAAATGTAGCAACTATGTGTGATATTGACCTACTGCCCAAATTACATATACTAAGTGTTCCTTTATAAAATTGGCTTTCATGTAGGGTATATATTATATTTTATTGCATCATGATTTATTCATTTTTGTATTATATTAATGATGTGAATAAAAGTTGTGTTTTAATAATCATTTTGGTCATTGCCTATTGGCAATGATATATTTAGTGCAACTCTGTCCTTACCAGCTTAGCTATAGAGAGTAACCTGCTAACCCGAGTGTACTTTCTCTAATTTTGTGTATTATGATGGATCCTAACATCTTGTCTGAGCTGTTTAAGTGATCACTGCAAAAGTTCCAGTTTTTATAGAAAACTACCTAAATGTAATTGCAATTGGTTATTAAGTTTGAGTAGGACTTCCATTAATCTTGAAAGTCTGGTAATTAAGCATATAACAGCGCGTTGCAGTTACTATTATTATAGTTTATAATGCACCGACATATTCTGTAGCGCTGTACAAACATTAGGTTCAGACAGTGATAAATACAGATTAACATTTAGCAAAGGAAGGAGGGCCCTGTCTTTGAGCTAGAAATCCAATGTCTATGGTGAATTCCCAAAGTACTTAGGATAGAAACTTGCAGGCTTATTATTAACTTTTATTTGTAATGCTCCAACATATTCTGTAGCTATGTACAGGGGGATAAGCACAAGCACCCTACAAGTTTGGAAACTCGCTACTTACAATCTAAAGGGAATTAAAAGAAACCAAGTAGGAGAGGGAGTGGATCAGATAGAAGTCATTAGAGGTTAGCGTGTAATATTGTGTATGCCCCTAGTGGTCTGATAATATAACATGCAAGTGGAAATGTCAGGCGAGGGCCTGGGTTAGAAGATATATCTCCTCCGTAGAGAGAGAGGAGATGGGAATGGGACTTGCAGAAGTGTTTCTGCTTGTGAGCTTTAGAAGAGGGAGGAGATAGTGACTGGAGGACTGAAAGTAGCTCATAGGAGCATAAAAGAGGAGAAGAGCACATAAGGTGAGATGGTTATGTTGGAGCATGATGTGGAAAAGTTGAGGAGCCTGACGGAAATGCAGGAGGTTAACAGGAAAGAGAAGGCATAAGGAAACATTGTGTAAGTGATTACTTAGAAATAGCAGGTGTTGCTTATTGATCAGTTGTAAGATATTTGTGTGAATAAATACATTTAGGGTAAACTGGAGGGACGGGATTGTTTTGCAGATCAGTCAGAGAAGACATGGCTAGCAAGATGTCTGCTGGAGAGGGATGGAGAGATTGTTTCTTTCCCCCTCCACTGTGTCTCTTTCTCCCTCTCACCCCTGTGTCTCTTTCTCCCCCCTCTCACCCCCGTGTCTTTCTCCCCCCTACCTCCCCTTTGTCTCTTTCTTCCCCCTCCCCTCTCACTCCTGTGTCTCTTTCTTTCTCCCCCTCTCTCCCCTGTGTCTCTTTCTCCCCCTCTCACCCCTGTGTCTCTTTCTCCCCCTCTCACCCCTGTGTCTCTTTCTCCCCCTCTCACCCCTGTGTCTCTTTCTCCCCCTCTCTCCCCTGTGTCTCTTTCTCCCCCTCTCTCCCCTGTGTCTCTTTCTCCCCCTCTCTCCCCTGTGTCTCTTTCTCCCCCTCTCTCCCCTGTGTCTCTTTCTCCCCCTCTCTCCCCTGTGTCTCTTTCTCCCCCTCTCACCCCTGTGTCTCTTTCTCCCCCTCTCACAGCCTTGAAAAAAGGATACAGGTTTAATGACCGCCATCTTTTTTCAAGTCTGTAACTCTGAAGACGTTCCGAGGCTGCCAAAAGACGACAATTGAATAGCAAATTAGCTTGCACCGTCACTTACGGGCTCCCTGCATCTACCCCTGCTCCTGTAAGTGAGGTTGCAAGCCAATTCGCTATTCAATTGGCACCCTCCGAACGGCTTCCGAGTTAAGGGCTTGAAGAAAAACTGGCGACTGTTAAACCCGCAAAGCGAGAAGACGTTCGGAGCCTCTCCCCCCCCCCCTCTACCTTGCAGGCCTCTCTCACCCCCCCACTACTTTACAGGCCTCTCAATGAGCAGCTTTGCTGCTCATTGTGGGCCACGGCATGTGCTAGGCGCATGTGCGTGCCCGTAACTTTGCAAACGTTACTGACAAACCCGCAATTATGACCACTATATATATGATTTATATGTGTAACTTTCATTTCTGCATCAATTTTGGGGTTTGCTGTGTCAAATTAAAGGGACAAAAAGAGGGGATTATGAATTATCTTGTGATATTGGTTAATATCTTTTAAAAACAAAAAAAAAGTTACAAACTATAGTGTCCCTATTAAATGTCACACTTTCTCTTACATTTTTGAGTTTCGTTTAATATTAATTTTTATATTTTATTGGTTGCAACAGTTTGAGTCTATAAATATTTTTTTTTTTACTCAAGTCAGTGCTTTCTAACAGATGGCCAGTGGGCCAGATATAGCTGCTGCTTTCTGTGCCCCATGACCAAATCTTTCCTGTTTTCCCCCCGCCAGCACAGTGGCACGAAATACTTTGTTCTTGGAGTCGGGGCTAGAGTTTGGGTTAGGGTAGTGGCAGATGATTAGCATTACATAGTAAAATAGTGGCACGCTATTATTGTGCCACCTACTGTCCATTACACGTCACTGCTGGTGGGCACAAAACAGAAAGTTCCCCACTGCACTGAAAGTCTTTAAATGTTTTATTTTAATGATAGGTTTGTGAAACACATGGGAAATCATATATGAAATTCTCAAACCTTCAGTTATTTCATTATATACAGAGTGATCGATATATTAACATACATTTATATACACTAGCAAATTGCCGTCAATAGAAATGTAAGTCAAGGAATGGTTGTAAGTCAAGGAACCTCGTGGTGAGCGCCTTCGCCGTTTATTGCGATCGTGTATTGTGTTTTTTGAAGTGTTGTATATCGGTATGTTTTAATGATAATTACTAAATAAATGAAATTATAAATAAATATACTTTACCTATTTGTAATTAATATATGCAGCAAGCAATGTGCTCAAGCTGACAATCTGTTTTGATGTTCCTGCAGCATCCAGTGTAGATTTGCAGTGTTGTTGAGCTGAGGTGTAAGTGTGAGCAATGTGTGTAGTGTAAATAGGCTGCGTGCGTGAGGGGAAGACGTTTGTGTTGCTGGGTACTTCCGCATTCTGAAAGTTAGTGTTTTAAAATGGCGGTGAATGTGTATGTGGTACGCGGGTATGGATGATTTGGCGTCCTTGCTAATGGTGTATGTTGTAGGTTTGTAAAAGTTGTATGTGCACCCTTAGATTGTAAGTTTGCGAGTTTTCAATCTTGTGTCAGGCCTTGGAAACAAGCTCTATGTACATTTGATTTTATGCTCAAAAACAGGGCCCTCCATTCTTTACAAGGTGTTTAATTTGTTTTCTGCTATGTACTCAACCCCTGTACAGCGCTACGGAATATGTTGGCGCGATATAAATAAAGATAATAATAATAATAATAATAATATGTGCTTTGCGGTGTTTTGCGGCTTTAGGGGTCATGTAGCCTCGTTTTCGTTTTTGCGGCGGCCATTTTTTCTGTTGCTTAGGGGATTTTCGGGTCTAAACTTTTTTAATTGGACCGAAATCGAGGTGTAACCTGTCTTCCAGACGTCCAGGTTGTCCCCCCTTGCTGTGGGTAAGGTTTATATTTTTTTGTGTGTGTATTTTGTGTTTTTGTCATGTTTTCAGCTGTGCGCGGTTTGTCCGTTAAGGTCGTATTTTGCGTATATTTTTTTTTTTTTTCTAAGTCCAGCGCCTCGTATTTTTTTGTGTAAGTCCGTATTTAGTCATTGCATGTTTTTTTTTTTTTTTTAGTTCCGCTTCTGTGGGCATTTGTAGGTGCTTGTGAGGCAGCGTAGAACCTCCACCTCCGCAAATGCGGCCCCTCGCTTTGCGAGGGTCCGAAAGTCGTATGGCGCTCATCTCCACCAGCGCTTTGTGAGTGCCGCAGTTTCCTCGTTTTTGCCAAGCCCGCCTGCTGACAACTATATATGTGATTTCTTAAAATTATTATTGAAAATTTGAGCCAACGGGTTTTTGGACAATGATGATCCGGCCACCACACTAAGGCCCTCATTCTATTACCAGCCGTAAATCGGCCGTAAGGCTGCGATTCCTTGCGGGGGCTTAGTTAACTCGCAATTCTATTATACGGCCCCGCAAGGATCTCCCCTTACCGCCGGCCGCATATCTTGGAACCGGCCGTAAGCTCTGAAATCTAAAAACGCAAAAATAAATTCAAGCCTGCACTGTACAGCTCTGTAAATGCTAGGGATCATATTGGGGGACATGAGGATTAAAAGTACCCCACTCTCAAGCTTGCACATCAGCCCAAACCCGAGTTCGAATTAACTGTTTATTTTCCGGCTGCGGCGTGGGTGTGTCTGAGGTGCTCCAAGCACTCTGGACTTTTTACATGTATATTTTACGTATATTAAAAATAAAATATTTTACGGATTTGAGTATAGGGTAATTATGTGCTATTTTTTCTAACACCGAATATCCCTTTATAGTCTTCTCAAAGTGCAGGATGGCTTTATTTGAGCTATTTTATGTGCTTAATTGGTGCTAGCGGGACCTCTTTCCTGCAAGTAAGCTGCGGCTCGTTTTTAGCCTTGCAGACAGGGTTCCCGGTGCAATAGAATCGCAACCAGGCTTTTCTTACGGCTGATTTCCTTGGCCGCAAAAGATAGCAAGGCACCGGCCGCAAGCCTGCCGGAGTCCCCGGCCGGAGGGGAATAGAATAGCCGTAAAGCTTGCGGCCGGTCCTTGCGGCCCCGCATCGGCTGCGGCCGTAATAGAATGAGGCCCTATGGCTGGACAGCACTGACCTAAGTGATAGCTCACAATAGCTGTCAAAATTCTGAGTGTCATTTTCCATAGTTTTAGTCTTTTCCAGTGGTATTGATGTCCATCATATATATGATTTTTTGCACATTATATTTAGCAAAAATAACTTTTGGGTTCATGATAATCTGTAAATGATAACTGACGAAGCTCTGACAGTAGAGATAAATACAGTGGATATAAAAAGTCTACACACCCCTGTTAAAATGTCAGATTTCTGTGCTGTAAAAAAATTAGACAAAGATAAATAATTTCAGAACTTTTCCCACCTTTAATGTGACCTATAAACTGTACAACTCAATTGAAAAACAAAATGAAATCTTTTAGGTAGAGGGAAGAAAAAATATAAAAATAAAATAATATGGTTGAATAAGTATGCACACCCTTAAACTAATACTTTGTTGAAGCACCTTTTGATTTTATTACAACACTCAGTCTTCTTGGGTATGAATCTATCAGCATGGCACATTTTGACTTGGCAAAATTTGCCCACTCTTCTTTGCAAAAACACTCCAAATCTGTCAGATTGCAAGGGCATCTCCTGTGCACAGCCCTCTTCAGATCACCCCACACATTTTCAATCGGATTCAGGTCTGGGCTCTGGCTGGGCCATTCCAAAACTTTAATCTTCTTCTGGTGAAGCCATTCCTTTGTTGATTTGGATGTATGCTTTGGGTCATTGTCATGCTGAAAGATGAAGTTCCTCTTCATGTTCAGCTTTCTAGCAGAAGCCTGAAGGTTTTGTGCCAATATTGACTGGTATTTGGAACTGTTCATAATTCCCTCTATCTTAACTAAGGCCCCAGTTCCAGCTGAAGAAAAACAGCCCCAAAGCATGATGCTGCCACCACCATGCTTCACTGTGGGTATGGTGTTCTTTTGGTGATGTGCAGTGTTGTTTTTGCGCCAAACATATCTTTTGCAATTATGGCCAAAAAGTTCAACCTTGATTTCATCAGACCATAACACCTTTTCCCACATGCTTTTGGGAGACTTCAGATGTATTTTTGCAAAATGTAGCCTGGCTTGGATGTTTTTCTTCGTAAGAAAAGGCTTTCGTCTTGCCACTCTACCCCATAGCCCAGACATATGAAGAATACGGGAGATTGTTGTCACATGTACCACACAGCCAGTACTTGCCAGATATTCCTGCAGCTCCTTTAATGTTGCTGTAGGCCCCTTGGTAGCCTCCCAGACCAGTTTTCATCAATTTTGGAGGGAGCTCCAGTTCTTGGTAATGTCACTGTTGTTGCCCTATTTTCTTCACTTGATGATGACTGTCTTCACTGTGTTCCATAGTATATCTAATGCCTTGGAAATTCTTTTGTACCCTTCTCCTGACTGATACCTTTTAACAATGAGATCCCTCTGATGCTTTGGAAGCTCTCTGTGGACCATGGATTTTGCTGTCGGATGCGACTAAGATTTTTTTTTAGGAAAGACCAACTAGAGCAGCTGAACTTTATTTGGCGTTAATCAGAGGCACTTTAAATGATGGCAGGTGTATGCTGACTCCTATTTAACACGATTTGGAATGTGATTGCTTAATTCTGAACACAGCTACATCCCCAGTTATAAGAGGGTGTACAGACTTATGCAAACACATTATTTATTAATTTATTTTCTCCACCTAAAAGATTTCAGTTTGTTTTTCAATTGAGTTGTACAGTTTATAGGTCACATTAAAGGTGGAAAAAGTTCTGAAATGATTTATCTTTGTCTCATTTTTTTACAGCACAGAAACCTGACATTTTAACAGGGGTGTGTAGACTTTTTATATCTACTGTACTTTTTATCTAACACCGAGACACTACTTCTGTTTAGGAGATGTCTCATTGATTTGTATTTGTTTTTATTACAGATTTTTATTAAATATAATCTTTTGGAACCTGAATATGCCTGGAATCCATTAAATCTGAATCAACCTCTGGAGCTGAACAAGCTGTGTATCCATTGAGGAGAAAGGTGCAAATCGAGCACTCAACTTATACCCTTAACATACCTCATGTTGTGGGGTAATAACATGTGAGTTGGCATTTCTTATATTATTTGGCATTTGTGTATCTCACCATACCCTAACTGTTTGATACCATAAGTTTATCTGCACTAGGGTGGGCACCTATTTTCCTTTTTGTTTTAATTGATCTCCATGTGTTCGCATAGTAATCAAAATGATGGAGCCCTCGATCCATTCACCTGTAATAAAGGTAACTCTGCATCCTGTAAATTAACAACATAATAGCTTTTATATTTTTAACTAGTAACTGGACGGTCATATGTTATGTACCATTGTCTGTGCTCACTCTCCACGTGCCCTCTCTCTGTGCTCTCTGTCTCCCCCTCACTCTGTCAATTCCTCCATTTATCTCTCTCCCCTCTCCAATATTAAAGGGTATGTTTGACTGATGGAAAAGCTTACAGGATTTTTAAGCCAGCCCACCAAAGCTTTCCACAAAGTATTAACACCCTGGTTGGCCTTTATCCACGTGGTCATTAGGTTAATCTTTGCCCCCCTTTTTTCATTCTCATCCCCATCCCCTTTGCCAGTTTCCTCCATATTCATTTTTATTATTTTACTTAAACATAGCCAACCTGTAATTAATTTTTTACTTTTAAAAATAAAATAGATTAAAAAAAGGCAGGCAATGGTCAGGGATACCACCCAGAGAATATTATGTTTTGAATATTATAATTTGGGTACCACTTCATAAAAAAGACATTTTAGAGCTGAAAAAGGTACAGAGGAGGGCAAAACTAATTAGGGGAATGGAGGGGCTAAGTTATGGAGAAAGACTAACCAAATTAAACTTATTTTCTCTAGAAAAAAGGCGTCTAAGAGGAGATATGATTACCTTATATAAATACATCCAGGGTCAGTATAAAGATTTGTCGGGGGAGCTTTTTGTGCCAAGAGGTTTTCAACTGACAAGAGGACATCCCTTGAGGTTAAAAGTAAAAAGATTCCCCCTGAAAGAAAAGGGTTCTTCACAGTAAGGATGATTAATCTGTGGAATTCTCTACCACTGGAGGTGGTGACAGCGCATTTGATAGATAACTTTGAAAGGGAATTGGATTTATTTCTAATTAAAAAGGGAATTCAGGGTTATCCTGGATAATTAGAGAGAGAGAGAGTATTGATCCAGGGAGAAATCTGATCGCCAGTATCTGGGGTCAGGAAGAAATTATTTTTTTTCCCCTTTGAAACGATTGGCAAAGTTTCACTTGTTTTTTTTTTCTGTTTGCCTTCCTCTGGATTAATTTATAATTAAAAATGTTTTTAAATTAAAAATAAATAATTAAATATTTGATTAATAATTAACTAATAATTAATAACATCCGCATATTGCAGATCAGAGGAGATCTTAAAAGGTTGAACTGGATGGACTGAAAGTCTTTTTTCAACCTTAACTACTATGTAACTATCTAACATAAACCAAAATATACTGTCCCTGGATGGCCTGTGGTACTGTCCCTAGATGACCTGAGTGGAATGAGCCTGCTCGAATGATATCTTAAAGTCTATATTTTTAATCATACGATAAAGGAAATGACCAGATATAACGAAGATCTTGAATTAAATTTTAGTTTTAATGCAAGACATCTGGGCAAGCATGACTAGAGGGCCCATCCTTTATATCGAGTGGGCAAGTTAGGTCTTGGAAGGCCACACATAGGCCAAGATTTGAGGGTATCACTGCTGCATACAGATGAGAGTATCACTTCTTCAGTCATCCTAATCGACACACCTATGCAGAGAAAAGAAAATGCTCACACCCCTGCTTTATATAGTTTTGAAAAGTATGTGGGGGGATTATAATACATACTAAATGATAGGGGAATATTAGGAGGACATGTAAAGAGGATTTTGTGTACGTATATCAAGATCAGCATTTGAATTCTCCTGAGGCAGAAAGATTAGCAGAGACAGAAGAAACGACAATACAGCCAACCGTAAGTCTGCTTTCTGACACCAGAATCATTCATTCCAAAACATCTTATAAAAAGAAAATAGTTTCTAGAGGCAGTGAGAGAGTTTGTGATAAAGAGAGACCTGATTGCAGTACCCTAGTTACAAAGAGATACCATCCCCACAGTCTAAGGATGGTATTTTATACAAGTCTACTACAATGACAACTCAAGATGGAACTGCTAAAACAACTGTAGCTTTGTTAAGAAAAGGAATTCTTATGTGTTCAGTAGATCTAGAAGACACGTACCTTCACATATCAATGGCTTCAGTAATTTTTGAGGATAGCTATTCGGAAGGCAGTGCTTTGAACGGCCAGTGGACTTCTTGGACTCTCCATCTCCCAGAGAGTTTTTGCAAGTGTATTAGTAGTTATACCTATATATACAATTCTCTGATTATGGCTCCGTGAAGAGAGAAGATACATTCTAGTCTAGAAATCAGAAAAGAGTATTAATGATGTCAGGCTGGTTAACCAACCACAAAATGTAAAATGTCAGACCTTACAGTGTCTTCAGCTAGACTCCACCACAGGAAAATCTTACATAACTTTGTGGAAGGTAATGCTATTAGTAAACCAAGCGAAAAAAAATAACTGAATAGAGCATCAGGCTTTTGGTCTTTACTAGAACTGTGTGCCTCAATGCCAGACATTCCATGGGCATAGGCGCACTTAAACCCATTTCAAAACACCGTTTTGCAGAACTGGACTCAAAGTCTCCTTACTAGATTTTCTTAGATTCCCAGCTTGTGTATAATCCAACCTTGGCTTTGCAATAAAGCTGTTTAATGCAGCAGGCATACGCTTAATGAAAGCCATGTTTAAAATAGTTATGGATAGAAGAACAAAGCATTTCTGGGCACATTTGCATGTCCCTGCTTCCCAGAATGCAGTGTAATAACTATTTTTCAAAATTCTGAGCAGGAAACAAGTTTTTTTAACTTGTTTTATTCATTCAAATATGAACACAAATGTATTATGTATAGATTTTTTTTTATAAAGACACATTTAGAAAAAAAGTGTTAAATGTGAAACTTTGCAATGGAAGATTACACATGCAAGTGGATCTGGTTGGGGTGCTCATTATATAGGGACACATGCAAGGTCTATGGTCACAGAAGGAAATAACCTGGTCCTGTGGGAAGTGAAAGCAGACTTTTTGGCTTAACAAGCATTCCAGAACGATTTGAATGGTCAGCCTGTGAAGGTCCAGTCAGACAATGCAACAAGGGTCATCTTTATCGACTAACAAAGAGAACCAGTAGTACATCACTGCAGTGATGGGGTGTAGCATAGGAGGATTTAATGGCCACTTACAAGAACAAAAGGTGAATAAATGTATGCATTTACAAAGAAAAGATAGCTTAGCCTTGCATGCTCTAGCACAGCCATGGTCATTCCAACCGAGGAACATCTTTCCACCATTTCTTCTATTGTCAACAGTTCTGCAGAAGATTTGGAGAGAAAAAATGGATGGCATTCTCATAAGTCACGTTTTGCCAATGAGGGCATGGTTTTCTCAGCTCAGATGTTTATCCATAGATAATCCAATTCAACAAACAGATCTTCTCTGAGAAGGTCCACTTCTGTTTCATGTTCATAACCTCTAATTGATAACCTGGAAACAGACAGTGTTTGAAGAACGGAAGCATGTCGTTAAAGTAGCCGATAACTTTATAGTAAGAAGCAGGTATCATCACTCATATACTTAAGAACATGGACGCATTTTGTACAGTGGTGTGCAGAGAATGAAGCAGATCCTGGATCTCCTAATATTCCTCAAAGTCTAGAATTATTCCATACTAGTTTAGATAAAGGTCTTCTTCTAAGAACTCTAAAGGTTCAAGTATCTGCGCTAGGTTCTTTCCTTCACAGACCACTGGCAGAGAATATATTAGGGAGATTTATCCAGGCTACTTGGAATTTAAGACCAACTGTATATTCATATTTCCCCAGTTACAATTTAATTGTGTTATTGAAGCTCTAACCAAGCAGCCCTTTGAACCACTTGAAGAATGTCCATTGACATGTCTCACAATCAAAGGAGTTTTCCTTGTAGCAATAACAACTGCACAAGTAGGACATATTCAAGGACATTGTATACATACACTATAGTTACCAATTAATTAAAATCATGAGGCCCGGACTTCCTAAGGTGATCAGATTTTCATAAAAATCAAGACATCTGACTACCAATTTGTTTTCCTAATGCAAAAAATAATAAAGAAGAACATTAATTATTTGGATGTTCAATGTTGTTACAATATATTAAAAATACAGCATCTTTTTGAAAATACCAGAAAAGATTTGTTGCTTTTCATGGTGACAAGAAAGGCCTACAAGTTTCCAAGCCTACAATTACTAGATGGATGAAATAAGTATCTGGTAAAGCTTACTAATTGTTGCAAACATAAATCACCAGCTCAGATGAAGGCACATTCTACTAGATCAGTTTCTACATATTGGGCTGAGCAGCTACATGGGGCCTCATTCTATTATCGGCCGTAAATCGGCCGTAAGGCTGCGATTCCTTGCGGGGGTTCAGTTTACTCGCGATTCTATTATACGGCCCCGCAAGGATCTCCTTTTACGGCCGGCCGCATATCTTGGAACCGGCCGTAATCTGTGAAATATAAAAAGTCAAAAATAAATTCAAGCCTGCACTGTACAGCTCTGTAAATGCTAGGGATCATATTGGGGGACATGAGGATTAAAAGGAACCCCCTCTCAAGCTTGCACATCTGCCCAAACCCGAGTTCAAATTAACTGTTTATTTTCCGGCTGCGGCGTGGGCGTGTCTGAGGTGCTCCAAGCACTCTGGACTTTTTACATGTATATTTTACGGATATTAAAAATGAAATATTTTACGGGTTTGAGTACAGGATAATTATGTGCTATTTTTTCTAACACCTAAAATCCCTTTATAGTCTTCTCAAAGTGCAGGATGGCTTTATTTGAGCTATTTTATGTGCTTAATTGGTGCTAGCGAGACCTTTTTCCTGCAAGTAACTGCGGCTCGTTTTTAGCCTTGCAGAGAGGTTTCCCGGAGCAATTGAATTGCAAATCTCTTGCGGCCGTTTTAGATCAAAGGCTTTCCTCCGGCGCGATCGGCCGCAAGAGATAGCAAGGCACCGGCCGCAAGCCTGCCGGAGCCTACGGCCGTAAGGGAATAGAATAGCCGAATAGCTTGCGGCCGGTCCTTGCGGCCCCGCAGCGGCTGCGGCCGATAATAGAATGAGGCCCATGGAGTTTAATCCATACCTTACATAGAACACCATATGCTTGTACCATATACCTTGGTCATTACATCATACTTTAGAGCAGATTTAAGCAACATTGTTGCTGGAGTTGCAAATATTGTACTAGATTTCAGTATATGGATCTTTCCTCTTGGCTGGCTGTGTGCAGTGGCAGCCTTCGGCCACTAGGTGGCTCGACCAAGATGTCTGTGAATTTCTTCTCAGTGTAAAGGGTATTATCTGCCAGTACCCTCACCCTAACACCTAATGCCCACATCCTAACTCTAACACCCCTAACTCATGCTAATACCCCTCAGGTTGAGAAGTGTTAGGCTAACCAGTAACACCCCTAACCGCTCTCACCTTAACATCTAACCCTAACACCCCTCACCTTAACACATCTAACCCTAACACTAAACCCTAGGAAATTCATGGACACCTCAGCCGCGCCACCTAGTGGCCGCCAACAGGAAATGTCCCGGTATTTTCCTGCTGAGCATTGGTGAGAAATGACTGACCTCGCCTAGGTATCACAAGGAAATTCTGAAATCCAGGACTGTTGAGCAGTACTGTGGTCCTTTAAAATTAAACAACATTATTCCAGTTAGTGACATTTTGTCTTCTAAGCAGTACACTAAAGAAACAAAAACAAGATGCTTTAGCTTCAGGCTTGGGCATACACAAGAATTTTCCATTTGGTGTCAAAATTTAAATCAAATGTCCCTACCATCACATATAATAGTTGTCAAACTACCAGACATTGTCAAAGCTCTCAGAGATAACACTTACCTTATCAAGTCAGAAACAATACTTTATAAAGAGAGGTGCAACTCTCAAAAGCTTGTCACTATCTAAAATGTTTGTGCGATAGTAAAAGGTATCACTACATTCTGCAATATGCTGATTACTGTATTTATCTAGATTACTGGACATTCATGGCTACCCCACTCTTAATTATTTTTGAAAAAGTTAATATTAATGAATATATATAGACTGTAATGTATTCTCTTTTATATCATGGGTATACTTAGATGTTTATGCCCACCCCCAGTTACTACTACTACTACTAGCTCTTTGCTATATCCCAAATCCTAAATAGAAATGTCACCGCATATATACATATTTCTATACATGTGAACACATTATGCCACCAACATCTTCAGGCAGCTTGCTGCCCCTTAAACAGGCCCTAGGCCTGGACCTTGTTGGCCTAGGTCTAAAACCACTATCTTATATGCATGTTTTGTTGTTCTACCATTGTCTTTTTGAGCATAATGTGTCCTTGCAAACCAATGAGATCTCTATTACTTCTAATAAAAGCACTGCTGCTTTGAATTGCCACATTTTGATTGCAGCAGTCAAAGCTTCCTCTGCAATCAAGGTCTCTTCCATCTGCAGAAGTAGATCAGCAAAATCCAAAATGACTGCTTCCATTGCAGCTTAATTGCATGTATTCAATAAGAAATTACAGTGGTACCTTGGTTCCCAACCTTAATCCGTACCGGGCAGAGGGTTGAGTACCAAACTCCCATCGGGCAGCAGGTTGAATACCAAACTCCCATAAGTATTAATGTAAATTGGTTTAAGAAAATGCGATGAGTTCCAAGGTAGCATGAGGAGTACCAAGATTTGCTCATTCAGACAGGTTGAATATCGAAAATGTTGAGTTCCAAGGAGGTTGAGAACCAAGGTACCACTGAATATGCTCCTTTTTTTTCTTCCATTTTTGCCCATTATCAAGTGCAGTTCTATTTATAGAACGTAATTGTAAAAGTATCAGTGGTTCTTTCATTACTGCAGTTACCATACCACGGTTTCATTTAATTTATTCCTATTCAGAGGCTGTGTAGTAACCAGTTGGTCTCCTAATGAAAAAGCAATGGCGACATTTGATTTTTATTCAATGTAAACTCGCTAAAGCAGAACCATCACAATGTTTTGAGTTTATTGCATTCATACTAACATTGAGCCCTATGTAAATCAGGTGCTCTAAGTTAGGGCACTGCCATAAATTGGCTGCGGGAGCATTTTTTTCCCTAAGTTCTACACTAATGTAAATCTTTCACTCCCCCAGATTAGATCACTCAGTACGCAGCCGTAAATCCTGCCTTAGATGGAACAGATTTCTATTCAGGGAGCAGCCAAACCAAGCCTTACAGATGAGACAGGGCTGTAGGATCCAATATAAATATTATAATGAGTGGGAAGTGCAGTACGACTGCCATAACTAGGCTGCTGCAAGGGAAAACATACATATACATACATATACTAGCGACTTGCTCTTCAAAAATTGACGGTCAATAAAATTGTAAGGCTGGGAATGCTGTTTGGCACACAATGTAAGGTTTTTGGTCATCTGAGCACCTTTGGTAGAGTTTAAAGACCAACAAAACCCTGATGCACATACTATATAAAAAAAACTGATGCAATTAAGAGAGAAAAATAAGTCCAAAAAGGAAAATAAGAATTCTGAGCCTCTCTGCTCGTGTAATTTTGGTGGTGTGAGCACCTTTGTCAGTCATTGCAAGGGGCGCGCTGATTGGTTTTGGCGCTTATTGCGACACTCTCACTTCGTGTCATTTTGCTCCTCTGAGCACCCTCGGCGCTCAGTGTGAACCCCACGCTGAACTCCTTAATGGCTCATTGCGATCCTCTCCCCTGGTCCTTTCTTTTTTCCCCATTAATATTTTTTAATGCTAATTAATTAATTAATGAAGTAATAAATGAATATACTTTACCTATTTGTAATTAATATATCCAGCAATCAATATCCTGAAGAGCTAACAATCTGTTTTGATTTTCCTGCAGCTTACAATGTACATTTGCACTCTTGGTGACCTGAGGTGTAAGTGTCAGCAACGTGTGAAGTGTGCAGTGTAAATAGGCTGCATGCGCGAGGCCAAACCGTTTGTTTAGCTGTTTAATTGGGCATTTTGTAATGGTAATGTTATTAGTTGTAAGTTAGTGTTGTAAAATGGCGGCGATTGTCTATGCGTTACGCAGGTGTGGAGCATTTTCCGTTGTCCCTAATAGTGTATTTTATACCTCGTATGTGCCTGTGTAAAAGTCTTATGTGCTTGGTGGTGTTATGAGTGTTTAGGGGTTGTGTAACCTCGTTTTCTTCGGCCGCCATTTATTTTCTCGCTTAGGCAATTTTCGTGTGTTGAAACTCAGCAAGTTGTGGTTAAATTGTTGTGCAACCTGACTCCCAGACGTCGTGCCTGTCCCCCCGTGCTGTGAGTGGCGTTTTTTTTTTTTTTTTTTTTTTTGTTAATTTTGGTGGTGTTATTATTGTTTTTGTATGTGCGCAGTTCGGCCGTTAACTTCGTATTTTTTTGACCTTGCATTTTTTTTTTCTAAGTGCTGCGGATCGTATTTTTTATTTTTTTTTGTTGAGTGCCGATTTTGCTTTTTGCAAGTGTTACGTACTGTAATTTTTGCACGCATTATTTTCAAACTGCTACGGGTCTTGCATTGAGAATGCTGTAATTGAGATTTAGTTCCGCGGGTCATAGGGATGAGCGCCTATGGAGCTCATCTCCACCAGTGCAGTGAGCTCTTTCGGCGCTCCCTGCCTAAGTCATAAGGGGTTGTAGGGATGAGCGCCACAACTATATATGTGATATATATATATATATCACATATATAATTGTCAAAAGTGCGGGTAGTCAAAAGTTGTTGCTAACGCTGCGGCCCTCGCAAAGCGAGGGCCTCAGTTGCTGACATACAGCGCTGAAGGCGCTCCTTGCCAGCAATGGTGGACCTCGCAACATTTACAAACTTACGACAAACAAATACGAGATGCGGGACTAAGAAAAAAAATCATTAAGAACTCGCAAAAATACGACTAACGGACGATCTGCGCAAACCTGAAAACATTAGATGCACAATAAATACACACAAAAAATACCCACAGCAAGGGGGGCACCCAGGACCTCTGCAAGTGAAGTTACACCTCAATTTAAGTCCAAATTCCAGAGTTTAGACACCCGAAAATCCCCTAAGCGAGAGAAAACATGGCCGGCGAAAAAAGAAAAAGAGGCTACAGGACCCTAAACACGCAAAACACCACCAAGCACATACGGATTTTCCAAAAAGCCGTATGAGGTACAAGATACACCATTAGCAAGGACGCTACATCATATACACATTCGCCGCCATTTTACAACACTAACTTCCACAATGTGGAAGTACACAGCTGCACTAACGGATTTCCCTTGTGCACGCAGCCTATTTACACTACACACTGCACACATTACTGACACTTACACCTCAGCTCCACAACACTGCAAATCTACATTGTATGCTGCAGGAACATCGAAACAGATTGTCAGCTCTTCAGCACCATGCTTTCTGCATATATTACTTCAAAATAGGTAAAGTACTTTAATTTATTAATGTCTTATTTATTTGATTACCATACACCAAACAGCATTAGCTCACTTACAATTTCATTGCCGTCATTTTTTGACGTGCAATATTCTAATGTGTGTGTGTGTATATACATATATATTGTAATTGTTTTTTATTTATTAACTAGCGACTTGCCTGTGAAAAATGACGGCAATAAAATTTGAAGCCATGGCAATGCTGTTTACCACACAATGTAAGGCTTTTGCTCCTCTGAGGACCTTCAGCGTTCATTGGGAACCCTGTGCTGAGCAACTTCATCGCTCATTGCGAGCCTCTCCCCTCGTGTACTTCAAGTTTCCTGCTTTGCAATGATCACCTTCGGCACTCATCGTTAAGACAGATATGTAAAATATACACTGTCATTTCATTTTTTGGAGGTCTCAGAGCATAGTAAAGTGATTTACAAACATAACTGCTTTGAGACTCCTATCGCTCGCTGTCAGCCAATGAGCAGTAATACAGATATATAAGTGCAGTGCAAAATTTAAATGTTTGTTAGTGCAGTGGAAAGGATTTTTTTTTTTATTAAAGAGTGCGAAGCATTTATGTATTTATAAAGTAAGGGCAGTGTAAAATATATTTATTTTTTCAAATTAAAAAAAAATAAATAATGAATGAATAAATTAATATACTTTACCTATTTATAATTAACTAGCGACTTGCCCGTCAAAACATGACGGCAAGAAAATTGTAAGTCAGGGAATGCTATTTGACACACAATGTAAACCTTTTTGTACTGTGAGGGCCTTCGGCGCACATGGCGAGCCTCTTGTCTAGTCAATTTTTGCTCCTCTGAGCACCTTCGGCACTTATTATAAAGAGAGATATATATTCATCTATATTTACTTAATCAATAATGAATTAATTATTGTAACAGAACTATGATGATGCCTGTATTTTTTGCCTGAACCGAACCAACTATACTGCCGGAGGGGTTAAACAGAACCGAATGGCTGGTGTTCGTGTGACTATTGCATACAACTCATACACTTGGTCAGGAGTTGCCATCTGCCTCTTGATAGTATCTGCTAAAACACACAAGAGATAGCAGAACAAAAGAGTTTTAGCCGACAAGAGGGCACCATGAACAATGGGGGTAGGGGTTGGCCAAAGGTAGTCACTGCCCCTACTGTGTATGTGAAATGTTTAAAAATGTTTTTTTGTTTCAATTAAAGGAGAGTTTTACTTGACCCTTCAAAACGTAGCATCGTCTCGTTCTTTGGAGGGGATTTATGGTACAGTTACTCTGCCACATTTTACTGCACTCCGGGATTATACAATGGGATATCGTGGATGGGAATAAACATTTCATTACTGCACAGCACCTTGCTTCAGAAAAGGACGTCTCCAACGGCTGATACCCTCTCACTACCGGGGTAGCCGTTACAATTATTTCTTGAATAAATTAATATACTTTACCTATTTGTAATTAATATATTCTGAAATTAATAGTCTGAAGAGCTACCAATCTGTTTATATTTTCCGGCACCATACAATGTACAGTGAGTGTTGTTGCTCTGATGATAAAGTGTAATGAATGTCCTAATTGTGAATTCTAAATGGTTTGTGTGCGCGAGGGAAATCCGTTGGTGTAGTTGTGTAAATCGCCATTGTAGATTGGTAATGTTAAAAAAGTAGTTTTCAAACTCTTGCCGAGTCCCCTAGAAGCATTTAAAGTGACAGCATAGCAACAAAAAAAAACACAACACAATTATGACATTTCAAAATAATTTGGCACTTAATCCAATATCAACGTGTGTAATAAAAAAAATATGAATGTTTTACGCTGCTCACATGTATTTGCGGTGTGAAAGTGCTACGCGTTTGGCAGTGTTTTGAGTGGTCCGGGGTCTTGTAGCCTCGTTTTAATTCTTTACTGCGCCCATTTTTTTTCTTGCTTAGGCGACTTTCGTGTGGTGAAAGTCGTCGAAATCGTCCTGTCTGTCCCCTCGTGCCTTGGGTGATGTTTTTGTTGTATTTCTTTTTTTTTTTTGTGTGTGTTTTTATTGTTTTTTAGTTGTTTGCGATTCGGCCGTTAACCTTGTACTTTTGCTCTGTCGTATTTTTTTTTTCTAAGTCCCATGTCTCGTAAAACGACATGGAAAAGCGCTACGCGTTTGGCAGTGTTTTGCGCGGTCCGGGGTCGTGTAGCCTCGGTTTCATTGGCGGACATTTTTTTCTGTCGCTTGGCCGATTTTCGTGTGGTGAAAATCGTCGAAATCGGCTTAAATTCACTTTGCACCTCACTCCCAGACGTCCTGCCTGTACCCCCGTGCTGTGGGTGATATTTTTGTTGTATTTATTTGTATTTTCTTTGTGTTTTTTGTGCTTGTTGGATGTTCGCGGTTCGGCCGTTAAAAAAAATACGAGATAGCAAAAATATGAGGTTATTTCAAAGTCCTGCGTCTCGCCTAAGGCGAAGCCGCATTTTGTAGTGTTTGTAGGCTAAGTCCTGTGTGTTTCATTCCCTCCACTGCTCGCCTCGCTTTACTACGAGTGCACAGAGTCTAACGCCTTTGGCGCTCATCGCCTAAGAGCTCAGAGTTTAACGGGGCTCATCGCTAGGTCGTACGCACCACGCAAAGTGTGACGACTTCTCATAGTTAGACAATTATAATATGCGATATGCAGCAATCAATATCCTGAAGAGCTAACAATCTCTTTGGATTTTCCTGCAGCAGAAAATGTAC
Organism: Discoglossus pictus; assembly: GCA_027410445.1. Lineage (NCBI taxonomy): Eukaryota > Metazoa > Chordata > Amphibia > Anura > Alytidae > Discoglossus > Discoglossus pictus. The sequence goes on from CM050163.1 coordinate 110,000,299, forward strand.
AGTTGGACTGTTGATCACCTAAAGGAGAAAGTGTCAGCAATGTGCCTAGTGTGCAGTGAAAATCGGCTGCGTGCACAAGGCCAACCTGTTAGTGTAGGCGGGTAAAGCGCCATTTTAGAATCCTAATGTTATTAGTTACAAGTTAGTATTGTAAGATGGCGGCTTTTTTCTATGTGTTACTTGGCTCGCGAGCATTTTCCATCTGTTGTAATAATATATATTGTATCTCCTACGTTCCTGGCTAACTCGTACATGCCTGGTGTTGATTTGCGTGCTTCGTTCTCCTTTTAATTTTTTTCATCAGCCATTTTTTTTTGGCTTAGTTGATTTTCGAGTGCCAAAACGTGGCAAAATAATCTTAACTTCGCGTGCAACCTTACTCCCAGGCGCCCCCCCCCCGTGCTGTGTGTGTGTGTGTGTTTTCAGTTTATTTTTTTGTCTTGTTTTTCGATTTCTGCGGTTCGGCTGTTAAATTCATATTTTTGCGAAATCGTTTGGTTGGAATTTTTCCTTAACTGCTTGCAGGCTAAGTCCCGCGTGTTTCAATGCCTCAACTACTTGCCTCGCTTTGCCAAGCTCGCAAGCGTGACAACAACTTGCATTTTGACAATTATTATATGTGATATATTTTGATATTTAAAAGATGTGACAATTGTATTTAAAGCTTCAATAAATAAAGATGTGTTTATTTTGTGTTATGAATAATGCATTGTCTATAAATATCGGAGTGTTGTTTCTTTGGCAACGTGTTTTTGTGATGCATTAACCCCTTGAGTACTGGGTTGTTAGTTACCCTGGCATTTGTATCATAAAAACAGGCTTAATACCATTGTATAAATATTTTTTTTTATTACACACGTTGATATTGGATTAAGTGGCAAATTATTTTGAAATGTCATAATTTTGTTGTGTTTTTTGTTGTTGCTATGCTGTCACTTTAAATGCTTCTAGGGGACTCGGCAAGAGTTTGAAAACTACTTCTTCCAGTTACAGCACTCCCCTGATTTGCGAGCGATCTGTAAAATCTTATTAGCATAGGGTTTGAGTGTCAGTGTCAGGGAGTAACCCATAATTTGTCAGTGCAAAATTCAATGGAGATGTATTCCTTACTTTTTCGGCTTTGTTGTGAAGTTCATGCTAGGCAGTGAACCGTAGCAGTTCTCTCCCAATGTTTTAGGGTGATTAAAATAGCTAGGTAGATTTTTTTTTGTGTGCTACTACGGCACTCATAAATGATTTTGCGGGGATTCACATAGGGCCCTTAAGTGCAAGAAATGCTTACTGTATGGAGCTATTCTGGTGCCCTACAGATCAATGGGTATAAACAGTCGATAGTAGGACTGGTGCCAGTGCCTGAGACCTTACCTGCTGGCTCTCATTGGTGAGGAGAGCCTAAAACTCTATACATACCATCATAATTAGTTATAGGTATACAGTTAAAATGTACTCCATTCAAAGCAAAGCTAGGTGGCAATGTACTATGTCACATGGAGTATCACATTGGTAAACAGATTTTGGATCTCACGGCTGGTCCTCTTGCGCATTGGAAGGTAACCAGGAGGTGACCAAACAAAGGTGATGAACCACTGCTACCATAATCATATATTCTGTTTTCAACCAACCTCTACCTGTATTAGTTTTTCAGTAATATATACACAAATAATCACAAATTAAAATATTTATTCTCGCACCTAGAAAAACAAGCAACCCCCAAATTAACATGTAAGATCCCCAAATATATTCCTATTAAAATGTCTTTGTATTTTTACAATTTCTACAGAAACATACAGTGTATCAAAATCTGCATAAATCAAACTTAAAAAAGATGAGTAGAAATGCATAGTGATGTTATCAATTTACAAAGCAAAACCATGAGATTGCTTCCAGTCAACAGTAGGAAATACAACATACAGAATCAGCTTACACTGTATTTATGATTAATGAGATGTGCATTTTCAATATACATATTTAAATTCACAGATAGTTTTAGTTTTCATTGCACAAAATACCCATTTTTTTTAAATATACACAATCGGCACAACTGGTGCCACCTTTCTTACAAGAATGCATAGCGAGTGATACAATTATCTACCCAAAGCAGAAATGAGTCAGTTTTCATACATACAGAGTATCCACATTTTCCAGTTAATATGTTTCTTTGATATTTTTGACATATGGTAAAAGTAACAGATGGACATCCCTATGTTGTGGTAACTTAATTGTCCTTAACATCTTTGCTGCTAGACAAAATCGCAATTCTTTATTTCACACACTTTGTCAGCTTAAAATAAAATGTTTTTTTTGTAAATTTCTTTGGTTTTTCCCATTTTATGACATATTGCTTTCAATCGGCGCATCACCTTTGGGTTTGGATGCTTTGTGTTGTTTTACCATAATCGCCCAGCAGCAAAGGGGTTAAGGTTGTAATTATATGTCTTTATACTTTGGAAAACCTTTTATAGGGTAACCTACTTTCTTGCTCTTCAAACACAAACCGGTTCCTACTAGAAAGCTGTCTTAAAGGAATCTAGGACAAGTGCAGTACTGATACCACTTCTTTCATACATGAAGACAATCTGGGGCACTGGTAACAGTTGACGTGGTCTTCCACATCTACATGGCCCTAGCTATCCTAAATAAACATTACAAAAACACAAAAGTGCATAGGATCGTGCAACAAAACAGGTTTGGTTCTCTAAATTGTATGTTCGATTTTGCAATGCCAAGCCAACAAATAACTTAAAATACCAGCAACATTGCTAGACACAAGCATCTACAAAATATTCGATTCCCATAAATTTTGACTGGAGAAGAGTTTAAAAGTAAAGCTATGCATAGGGGTCTAATTTTGGCACTCTGAGCATTTATCTTATAGAATGGTTGTGGTCTTCACACATGGTTTATGTTCCTCCAGCTTTGGCTCAGGAGCAACATTTTAGGAGTTTCAAGTTTGGGCACTCCGATTGTTTATTTTATGAAAACTGCAAGTGCAGTATTAAAACAGATGATTCAGTGTACTCAAACAAAAACAAGGTGTTGAAAACTTGCCCTGAAAGTATCAAACATGTGCACTCCAAATACTCCCCTCACCCCCTAACACCTCACCGGTACACTGAGAATTTCATGTGTGATGCATCTTCTGCAAGGACCAACAGAATGTGAAAAAATGAATTTGGGTCCAACTTACTACATCTGCAAGCATTTTTTGGTAATTTAGTTCCTCTGTCCTTTTATGACTATTTAAAGTGGCAGCAGAGGCTCCAAATTTAAAATTATAGGTAATAATTACTTTTATCAATTCAATGCAATAAAAAAAATCCATTCTTACACAGTACCCCAACATTACATTTTGCAATTTTTAGCTGTCCGTCTTTCCGATCAATCTCTTGCTGATGAGGGATCATTTCTTATAATTACGGATTACCACCTGTGGCTTTAGTCCATTGTCTTCAGAGTAGCTCATCTGAAAACCAAAAGACTGGGCATGCTAAACTAATTGTTATTACTTATCCTTAAATTATACCATATTTAGAACCTCTGCTGTGTGACTTTCCAACTAAAATTAGCTTTACTATGCTTCCTATTTGGTGTCCCTGTAGGAAAACCTTGGAATACTATGAGTTTGGAATGTCTTTTTTTAATTTGTTCTTCATATTTTCAAATTATATTTGATGACGATAATGCAAAGAGAATAAAAACTAGTATGGAGTTTGTTGGAGTGAGGCATTACCTGGTTGAAAGGAAAAGTAAAGTAATTGGATTTTATCCTTGCACAAAGCATGTGTGGTTGAATAAAATGACCATTTCCAATAATAATCATATTGTTATGTGTTCCATAATTACACCACAATGTATAGCTGGAGTGAAAATAAATGTACTACTCATTAGTTAGATCACTAGAGTGGTCTCAGAAGCAGCCATACGCTAAAACCCCCCCAATGTATGATAACAGCCGAGGATACAATATCTGGCACTTCGTGTGGTATGGCTGTCTATAGTTGCTATGCAATTCCTCCTACAATCCAACATTCAAAGCAGGTTGTTACTACGTAACTTGCATTTTCCAGCACAACAGCTTAGTACCTATGTTTATCAGCGCCTAGTTGTTCTTCACCAGTATCTTATATTTACCAAATCTGCATCCCTTCTGGTAATTATGCATCAACTTACCTTCCATACACCTTTTATTATCTTATCACATTAGCAGCCTTTTCTATACCTACATGTTCCATCATATTCAGGAATGCAGAGAGTGTTATAATAAAGAAGAATGTTGCATTGTTTGCCTTCTATGCACTTCACATTGAATCCAAAAGATTAGATGTCGGAGTGTGATTGGTTACTCACCTCTCACTATAAGCAACATAGCAATGCACGGGGTGACTAGCTGTTAAATTAACAAAGGGCAGACCATATACAGAATTATTTTATCCTGGCTGGAACACGTGTCAAAATTGATCCTGAAATCTATATTCATTCCAGGACTGAATTTAACCTGAGATTTGCTTGTGTGTGACATTAAACCATTCCTGGTAAAGTTACTACAACACATTGGGAAATCTGCATCGAGTGTTATGGACAATATGTCAAGTGTTATGGTGCTAGGAATATTTTTGGAGTGGCGCAAGAAGATTCATGGGATACATAGTGGTGCATCACACTTGTATCTATAGATTAATATGCACATCTAAGGTGGTAAGGACATTGTGCCTATTTGCACCGTATATTCACACAAGTTGTGTCATTTTGATACACACCTCTCATTGCGTTGCAGGTTGGTCTAGTGAATATACCGCATGCATTCCTCTGCAGTGTAGACTCTCTCCATAGTTAGAATCGAGGACTAAAACCGCTTTCTTTTAGGCTTAAACCTATTACATATTATTATAATATATCCATATATTGTACACAGAAATGAAAGAGGCACTAAGATTTTTTTCAGATTTCACCATTCAAAACAGCAGCACAGACAAAGGCCACAATAGCAAAAAGAAAATGTGGCAGTGCTTTGAAAAATAAAGTGAATATTACATGAAGAAACTGTCACCAACAATTATGAATGTCTGGCTAACAAAATCATTTTCAAGTGTGAGTTAAAAACTACCTTCCAACCCCTGAGTATAATCCCAAAAAAATATTGTCTTTAGCTTTGTTCCTACAAACAGAGCTAGAAGCACTTTTGTTAACATTATCTTGAAAGAAGATGATGTAAACATCTAAAAAAAGTTTAAGGTAAAAGCAGTCTTGTAAACATTAACTGCAGGATGACACTATTATATTCTCATAGGTCTCCAATATCCTTCATTGAAGTGAGAAGGTTGTAGATTGTACAGTTAGTAATTGCAGCAGGTTCCAGGCCATCTTCAGCCATGTACAACATAGTGTCTTGTAGTCCTATACACTAAGGATGTTATTCATCTCCCATTTCTGTGTTGTTTTGCTGGAGTCACAGTCTGATAGAAATACTTGATGGAGAACCTCGGAGCGATCCAAGCACTTTCCTGAAGGAATGTAGATGAATCGGTTCAAGTTCTGGAAACAAATTAAGGAGGGTGAAGTTTAGTTTCATGGAATCGGTCAGCAATATCAGTGCAAAATATAAACAATCATACAATATTAACTATGGCTGATTATTGTGTTTGCGTCGCTCAGTCGTGTCTGACTCTCTGTGATCTCATAGATCACAACACACCATGCACTTGGTTTTCATGACGGACATTCTGGAGTGAGTTGCCAATGTATCCTCTTCTAGCCTGGCATGAGTAATAATATCATGTCAAGTGCTTGTGTAACCAATTAGCCGTGTTTGTTTAGCTTGCTTTCTATTCCAGGACTAGTAATTCACAACCTTGTTAAAGGGTCACTGTACAATGAAAGAGAAGTGTATGCTTGTAAAAGGTTGACTAAGAGCATAATTAACGGGAGCATAATATTAAAGCTTATAGTGTCACATAATAAGTTACATAAACATTCATAAATACAATTCATTTGAGTAGTATCATTTTCACTAGTACAATATTTGTTTAATGTTTTAGATATTCAATTTTTACATTGGGGTCTTATGCCTTTATTTACTTTCACACAAGGGTATTTTATATATATATATATATATATATATATATATATATATATATATATATATATATATATAATCACATATATAGTTGTGAGCATGCGAGTTGTTGCTAACGCTTGCATGCTTGAGTGGCGAGGGTTGCAGTTGCTGGCAAGGAGCGCCTTGCGACCCTTTGCAAAATTTACATTGTTACGCAATAAAAATATGAGACACATTACGACCCATTACAACCTCGCAAAAATCGTCCGCAATACGCGCACATGAAAAATACAACAAATACACACAACAAATACATAAAAAGCTTACTTACAGGAAGAGGGAGCATCCAGGACCTCGAAAACTAAAGTTACACCTCAATTTAACTCAAATTAAAAGAGTTTAGACACAAAAAAATTCTCTAAGCGAGAGAAAAAATGGCCCCTGAAAAAAAATGTATACGTATTTGCCGAAAAACACCTACGAGATTAAAAAACAAGGACGCAACCTGCGCAACCCCAAAAACATTACAAACACAATAAATACAAACAACAAACACATAAAAAGGTTACTCACAGCAAGGGGGCACCCAGGACCTCTGCAAGTGAACTTTCACCTCCATTTAAGCACAAAAGTTTAGAGACCCGAAAATCACCTAAGCGAGAGAAAAAATGGCCGCCGAACAAAACTAAAACGAGGCTAAAGGTCCCTAAACACGCAAAACACTACCATAAACACGCAAAACACCACCAAACAGCTACGGATATTCCGAAAAAGTTGCACGACATAGAAAACGAAGGACGCTAAATCAGCCACATTATATACACCAAACACCATTAGCTCACTTACAATTTCATTGCTTTTTTGACGGGCAATTCGCTAGTATATATATATATATTATATATATATATATATATATATATATATATAATGTTATACTATAAGCCACCTATATATTCACAAAATCAATTAATTTGAGGAGTAATTCATTCTCACCAGCACAATATATGTATAATAAGTTATAGTCACCTATACATCATAATTAATTGGATATCACCTTTTTCCTATATGGGATTTTATGCTTTTGTTTTTTACTATTCATATATACTCGCATTGTTCATTTTCCAATAATCGATCTAGTTGTTGGATGAAAAAACATATATAAGGTAGGAGAATATACTTACATGCCATTATATGCTGTTCTTGAATTGCCCTAAATCAGATATTTGGATTGGGTTTGATAGTCCACAGTAATGGTGTTGGATTACAAATGGTTGTAAGTATTTCAATGAACAGATTTTTGATTGGAAGAAATAATCCTAACATATTATTGACAGGCTTGTTGGGGTCTAATGAATAAATATTTGGATACTATGTCACTCAGGATATCTATATGGAGTAACATGCACATAAGAAATTATTTTTAAATGGCAAGATCACAGTTTTTATTTATGGGATTCACTTATTAAATTACTAGTTTTAAGCAGCTGGGATCCGTTCGATAATTATAACTGAACACTTGAAAGCTAATTAGCCCATCACGAGATTATGTGTTGCCTAATTAAGGGTAGATCTAATATGAATACTAGTTAAGAATACTTACCTGAACCTACCAATGTATAGTGTCCATTGGATGAAGTTGGGGACGTTGAATGTTAATATGATCGGGTTTGTAATCGGAGTAAGAGTTTGCAATGTAACAGACTTATTGATAGCTATTGTTTATACCTTTAAAAGAATTCCTCCAAATACTCCATGTTTACTCACAGAATCGGCTCTATCTTTGTCTTTGATGGGCTGGCAATGTCATCTCTATACAGCCTTTGAATTGAATTCCACTACCAATGATGATTGATGGCAGCACATTGTAATTTATATTGGATGACACAACATTCAATTCTACAAAGATCAATCTTTTGCAATATACTTTATAAACGAATGCATTAGTATCACCTCTGGATCATATTCACGCGCCAGATAGGGGAATGTAATACTACTACACTTGTGCTTTAAACAATATTTTGCAACAAAGCAGATTCTTCTCAATTGCTGTTGCTTATACCTATAAAATAATACCTGAGTATTTAGCAGTTATACACATGATCGGATCAATCCTTGCTTTGAATTGGCTGGTAATGGTATTACTGCTCTCGAGTTTCTATTGATATTCTTTGATACAAGTCCAATTGTATCTTAAATTGGATAAAACAGCATTTTCATGTATAATGACAAGATAATAAGCTTTATAATAAGAATATGTCTGTATCACTTCAGGATTGTACCCCTGTGATAGGTACAGCCAATCACATTTGACCAATTATGACGTTATCATGAGCTATTGGATACGTTTAACACCACTTACGGTTTCCTTGAAAACACGTTATGGGCGAAATGCGTCAAAAATGGGGGAACCTAAAACAAAGGCACTCCACACATCTCATATGATAACTAACTTATTATATTAAAACTCTGAAAATAATAAATCCCAGGATTTATTCAATATGTGACTCATTTTCTTATCAAATTAAAAAATGACTAAGAGAAACCAACTTTCACAGTATTTTAAGAATTTGGGATTAAATTTCACTCAATGTGAATAGTATAACTATGTATATAGTAGAGAGTAATTAGTCTGAGTGTGTAATGTAATATCATTTTGTGAATACTAAGTAACAGAGATGGGTTGCAACCACTTTGTTGGACCCTGTAACCAAGTTTTTGTTTTTACAATGTAACTATAGCTATCGACCCTAAGGTCATTCCAGGGTAAATGTACGTGATTAGAAATACTCATTAAGGACACTGGATCACAGGGTTTCCTTTTTTAATTCATCACATTTGATTGCAATGAGGTTAATGTGGATCTAACAGTCTATACTATACATTGTTAACCCTTCTCCTCTCGGGTCATGTATTTTATATACTTTTCCTCTAATCCCTTTCCTTTTTATACATTTTGAAATAAAAAGCTAAATGTTAGACCAAAATGCACAAAAGCTATCAGTGCCAAGTGAAATCTGTAACTTTTTCTTCCTGCCTGTCTAGAAGTCTTTATATACATGTGTCTACCCACACCAACATTTAAAGTGTTTCAGTTTGGGTTAGGGATCAAATAAGTATAATTAATCCAGGAAAAAATACACTATGTCTGTTATTAATAATAATAAATAAAAAAAACTGAAGTCTCTTCTGGACCCTGCCGGCATCCATGATACATTGGTGGATGTGTGAGAGAGGTGTTTATATTTCTGGAGAGCTCTGGTTGCATCTACTTCTGGGCCTGTAAGGGGAAGTGGTGTGGTATCATTTCCACTCCAATTCAATAATCCAACAAAGACCTTTGAGTTTTCCCTGCTTCCTGCTCCTCCAACTCTCCCTTGTCTGATAGATAAGAAAACAAACCAATGATCCAGCTCTCAGGAACCAAAATAAAGTGTATTCCTTTAATCAAACAGTTATACAAATTATAATTTTTTTTCCAAAAAAGTTTTAAAGTTCATGGCCTACAAAGCTGCTCATGATGGTGTTTTGTTACATACTTCACAAATAAGTACCATTTTTTTCTTGAAGTACAGTGGCCATTTAACATAAAAAAAAAAAATAATAATAAAAAAAAATATATATATGTGTATGTGTGTGTGTGTGTGTATATATATATATATATTATATATATATATATATATATATATATATATATATATATACACACACGTTTGAAAAATTAGTCTGATTATGGGCAAAATTATCCATGGTGAAAACTACTAAGTAGTTCTTAATTAGAAAAGAAGTAGTGGCTCTGCTGGAACTTGGAGTCATCCACGATACTTTGGTGAAGGTTGTGTATATGAGAGGTGTGTTTGCATCCGTAATGGCAAGTCCTGTTCTCTAGAAATGTAAACAGCCCGCTTGTAAACTTGTGGAGAAAGAAAGCTGGTGTCTAATTCAATGAGTTCCAATCATCTAACGAATCCTACTCACGTCTCACTTGCCCTTCTCCCAGTACCTCAACAGACAGATAAAAAAAAACAACACACTCCATGTCCCAGTTCTCAAAAAGTGATGAAACATGGAAGAGATGGATTTTCTATACATAAAACATCTATTTAGATTTTCTAAAAAAAAAAAAAATTCTTAGCTTACACAGCTACATACTTCACCAATAAGTGCACTTTTTCTTTAACTACAGTAGTCCTTTAACAAGTCAGACAAGCGGATGAGAAGATACCCACTAAGTCTTCTACTCTACAAGCCATTTATTCTCACAAAAATGTTGCCAAAAATATTTGTTGTGATATGATGAAAATCTCACCCAAATGATAAACATGGTTTTTTTATGCATTAACCCTTAAAAGTCTGCATTTTGCAAGAGATGGGGACAGCTATTTGTTTTTGTCAGTGGCACAAAAGTGCACACAAAATTAGAGTTATAGTTTGATTGTCTAAACTGGACTACAGCTCTTATTCAGAACTATGGTATTTTGATATTTATTTCTATGCAAGTTCAATGGCTCACATCACCTAAACAGCAGAACATGAACACAAATTAAATTAATACAATATAAAACAAACCTTACCTTAAAGTATTGCCATTCCTTATATTCATTTAAATTACAATGAGTAATCATAACTTTTGATGCATCAGCCCCTTTTGTAAGACACTGGTCATATTGCATCAACTGATTTGCTTCGTTAATGCGGAAAAGCTAAAATAGGAACAGAAAAATAGAATTATAATATGTAATAAATATATAATATTTACTTATAAGGAATACCGTATATACTTGTTTTCGGCTTATACTCGAGTCATCCTGTGTCTGCCCCCCGTGTCTCTTTCCCCCCCTCTCCCTCGTGTCTCTCTTTATCTCCCCCTCCCTTATCATCATCCTCCTCCTCCTCCCTCCTTAACCCCTCCTCATCCTCAACCCCCCTCCTCATCCTCCCTCCTTAACCCCTCCTCATCCTCACCCCCCTCCTCATCACTTTACCCCTCTCCCCTTCCATCAGCTGCTGCTCCGCACGTCTTCCGGTTGCGTCGGGACCCGGCCCATGCTAATGACGTGACGTCATTAGCATATGCCGGGTCCCGACACAGCAGGAAGACGCGCAGAGGAGCAGCTGATGAAAGGTATGACAGGGGGAGGTAATTAGAGAGGGGTAAAGTGATGAGGAGGGGGGTTGAGGAGGGAGGATGAGGAGGATAAGGGAGGGGGAGGGAAAGAGACACAGGGGAGTCACTAAGGTTTCCCAGTAATTTGTGGTAAAATAGGTGCCTCGGCTTATACTCGAGTATATACAGTAATATATGGATTTTTTACTGTTATAAAATTAACAAGAAAGGAAGGAATACAGAAATTTTAGAGAAAATATATAGTAAAATCAATATCCAAACCAATCATGATTAGTGCAGTATGTTCATCCAAACAGATCAGATGATGACTTATTGGCCATCCACCACATAAGATCACGTGTCTCACAATAGTGAATAACACTTTCATTTCATACCATTTCTAGGGTATACAAAGTTACCTGGTTTCCTCCCATTCGATGACAAGGCCCAAGTTCTACAAGTCCACCATTAGTGTGTCCCATGCTGTCTATACAGTAGCTGGACTCCAAGCCTCTGATCTGTGAAATAAACATATCTACATGTAATATTCGTATTTTATCTTACAGTTCACTTTCTGCGACCCCTTCAGTATAAATGTTCTCTCTCCGACTCGCACCATCTCTGCCTCCAACTGGCCTCAGGCAGATACAAAATACCAGTAATAAAGTCACCCTAAAAGGGATTCTTTAGGAAATGTGTTTCGATTTCAAATAAATGCTTTGTGTATGTTTATTTAATGAATTCTATGAACATTACCTTGATTTGAATACAACATTTTCACTCTACTTACTTCTAAGAAGCCAAACAGCCTGTCAGCTTCTAGAAATGATGTGGTCTTAGATTAGCCTCATCCCCAGAATGCAGTGCTAGAAGGTGACAGCAATATTTGGTGTCTTTTAGACGCTGACAGGAGGTTAGTTGGTTTCTAAGCGTAAGGGACATGTACATTTTAAAGTGACACCACACTGATTCCAAATATGGTATCATTTAAAACTATAGGTAATGACAATCAAGTGCTATTAAAAATGATACTTTCCCAAAGTAAACTAACAGTGACGTTATAATATTGGGTTCAGACACAAATACAGATTCAAATTTCCTGCTAATTAAAAATCATTACCAATAATTATGTATTATCCACTAATGCTTTGGGTTGTTTGTCTTTAGCACAAGTCAACTGCAAAATAAAAGACAGTGCATGCTCCTTGAATCTTAGCATGTCAAGTCTTTGTTTTTCTGCAGTTGGCTAGCACTGAAGACAACAGACCCAAAGCTCCAGAGGATAATCACTAATTATTGGTAATGATTTTGAACTTACCTAAGTTTAGACGGAAGGCTCAGCTCATATTGCAACCTTCTAGGTTAGTCTATTATATTGAAATTCAAATGTTTAAATAAAAAAAAAAAAAGTCCAAGGAGTCACATCTAGTATTCCTCAACTCAACAGTACTAGGATTAGATCCTGTTTATCACTCAATAATGCTTGTTGACTAGGAATTCTGTGGGAACTTAAAGAATTAAACACACACACACCATAGTTCAGATATTAAAAGAAAGCGGTACATACCTCTCCCCATTCCACATTTTTGGGTGGTAGTGGATAGTGTGACGGGATGTCATAAGCAATTTCTTCCATAAACCATTTGAAGCTTTTGCAGTTATGGTCCTCACGGAACTTTTTCAGCTCACTAATATCTCCATATGCCAGGGCTTTTGTTTCCGGACGACTGGCGTAAAAATAATCTTTATATTCATCCCACCAAACCTCCACTACCCTCACATAATTCTAGAGAAAAAAAAACAAGTACTTTAGATTAATATGGGATTTGGTTTTTATTTTAACAAAAATATAGTTTTGAGATAAAAAATAAATTCTTTATTTTATATAGCAACATTACATTTGTCAAATATTTTAAATTTATGTGAAGATCGGTTTCAATATATAAAAGCAGGGGCACCATGAGTGCTTTCAGAAGCAGAGATGCAGCATTAGAACAGCTTGAGGAGAGCAGGGAATGTGGGAGCTGAATGAGAAGAGAACAGGAGGAGAAAGTTGTCTGAAGATAGCAGAAGAAATGTGAGGATTATTTGATGACAGCTGGGATAGAGAGGGAGCTGTATAAGAATATCAGAAGGGGAGCAGGGAACATGCTGGGCCCGTTTTGAGGGAGAGCGGGGACTGGGCTAGGCCCGATTTGAGGGAGAGCTGGAACCGGGCTAGGCCCGTTTTGAGGGAGAGCAGGGACCGGGCTAGGCCCGTTTTGAGGGAGAGCAGGGACCGGGCTAGGCCCGTTTTGAGGGAGAGCAGGGACCGGGCTAGGCCCGTTTTGAGGGAGAGCGGAGACCAGGCTGGGCCCGTTTTGAGGGAGAGCGGAGACCAGGCTGGGCCCGTTTTGAGGGAGAGCAGGGACCGGGCTAGGCCCGTTTTGAGGGAGAGCGGAGACCAGGCTGGGCCCGTTTTGAGGGAGAGCGGAGACCAGGCTGGGCCCGTTTTGAGGGAGAGCTGGGCCCGTTTTGAGGGAGAGCAGGGACCGGGCTAGGCCCGTTTTGAGGGAGAGCAGGGACCGGGCTAGGCCCGTTTTGAGGGAGAGCAGGGACCGGGCTAGGCCCGTTTTGAGGGAGAGCAGGGACCGGGCTAGGCCCGTTTTGAGGGAGAGCGGAGACCAGGCTGGGCCCGTTTTGAGGGAGAGCGGAGACCTGGCTGGGCCCGTTTTGAGGGAGAGCAGGGACCGGGCTAGGCCCGTTTTGAGGGAGAGCGGAGACCAGGCTGGGCCCGTTTTGAGGGAGAGCGGAGACCAGGCTGGGCCCGTTTTGAGGGAGAGCTGGGCCCGTTTTGAGGGAGAGCAGGGACCGGGCTGGGCCCGTTTTGAGGGAGAGCAGGGACCGGGCTGGGCCCGTTTTGAGGGAGAGCAGGGACCGGGCTGGGCCCGTTTTGAGGGAGAGCAGGGACCTGGCTAGGCCCGTTTTGAGGGAGAGCAGGGACCGGGCTAGGCCCGTTTTGAGGGAGAGCAGGGACCGGGCTAGGCCCGTTTTGAGGGAGAGCGGGGACCGGGCTAGGCCCGTTTGGGGGAGAGCGGGGACCGGGCTGGGCCCGTTTTGAGGGAGAGCAGGGACCGGGCTGGGCCCGTTTTGAGGGAGAGCAGGGACCGGGCTGGGCCCGTTTTGAGGGAGAGCAGGGACCGGGCTGGGCCCGGTTTGAGGGAGAGCAGGGACCGGGCTGGGCCCGTTTTGAGGGAGAGCAGGGACCGGGCTGGGCCCGTTTTGAGGGAGAGCAGGGACCGGGCTGGGCCCGTTTTGAGGGAGAGCAGGGACCGGGCTGGGCCCGTTTTGAGGGAGAGCAGGGACCGGGCTGGGCCCGTTTTGAGGGAGAGCAGGGACCGGGCTGGGCCCGTTTTGAGGGAGAGCAGGGACCGGGCTGGGCCCCCTTTGAGGGAGAGCAGGGACCGGGCTGGGTCTGGTTGAGGGGGGCAGGGAAGCTTTGGGCTTATTTGAAGGGGAGCAGGGACATTATGGAGGCTGTCTGCAAATCAGTGGATGTTTGATAATAACAGATTGGGGCTGTTTGAAGATATCAGGAGCAGTTTGAGAACACAGGCATTATATGGCAGCTGTTTTGAGAAAAGCAGGAGCTGCACCAGTGATATTTAGGAAGAGCTGGGACAGAGTGACAGCTGCAGCAGGAGCACCACGAGAGCTGTATAAAATGATTGCTTGGAGTTTAAGACATATTGCTTCATTTGGGGCCTCACTGAGCAGGCTGCTAACCCTCCAAAGCACAGCAATGACTGGAAGTTGTAACTAGGAACAGTAAAAACAAACTTATAGGAGTGCATGCAAACGTTTTCAAGTTTCTTTAGAATCTGAAATGTGCCACTGACTAAGATGTAAGTAGGAAACAACTGCAATTATGTGTGAGATAATGTCCCTGGGATGACAAGTTGTGGCAGGAGAACTACTTTTTACTGTATGTAACAGTAGAAGCTTTTATGTGAAATAACTGCGGATTAAACAGGGACACACCTACCCTTATTGCTAGAGCCCTATTATCTTGCCACAACCTGCCATTTGTATGAACATTGTTTTCGCCATGTCTCTTATGTATCATGTGCATAAGATAGAATCGCACATTTTGCTGATGTTCAATCCTTAAAGCACCAGTCCAAGCTCCACACAGCCACATTTATCCTGCAGATCACCACCAAACATAAAGAATATATGTGCTAGGAACAGTACATGTAGGCTTTATACAATTTTGTTTTTAAAGTTAACATGGCATAAAGATGGCCACTTCCCTTTGTAGGTGACACAGATGACAAGCTGAGCGACCATGTTGTATAGTGAAAAATAAATGATACAAGCAGACATTGCCAGTAATAGGGTCCTAGACATATTAAGATCTGGCATTTTGGAAGATAAGCTCCTAGCCTTCTGACTAATTTAGAATGATAGAATTATCATCAATAAACAGTGTGAACCTATAAAAGATAACAATGTTACAGCACTGCATGACAGGGTATTGTGTTATATGAAAGAGTCTCTTTTGTTCACCCATACAAATTACATTCTCAGTTTAATTCTGCAGGTTTGGTGCTCAAATTATGTGTCTGGTATGAGGTATTCCGATTATTGGAATAAAGAATAGTATATTACATTACCACGTTACACCAGGGTAAATAAAAGTATTTATTTACATGGGAGCATGGGGGGGTCCTTTAACAGCCAAAACATGGGAGAAAAAGTACGAATGATCAATTTATTTCAGAAATATATACTTCTCTAGTAACTAAACACAATCTAATTACACAGAGAAGTATTTTCCAAACAAATTCACACTAGGAACTTTTGTGCACCCTAAAGTTTTAGCAGAACAACGGACCCCCAAAATGACTCCTGTTGAACTCATCCATTCCCCATTCAGCAAAATGTCAAAAATCAGTCAACGTAACTCATTTTCCCAAGAGGAAGTTTAAAACTCCACCCAGACCTGCAAGCTTTCCTGTACTCATTGAGGGACACCCCAATAAATGGAGAAATAAATATTACATGGATTATTGGGTTCCATGGAACGTTACTGGGAAATATTAACCTGGAGAAATAATATAATTGTTTCTTTTTTGACACATTTATCAAATGTGACATCCTACGGTCTCTATTAATGTTGTTAATAAAACATAAACATTGTATAAAATTACTGATAGTTATATTAGGAAACTGCTCTAGGAAGCAAGAAAATGTGTAAAGACATTATTTGTGGGATTATTGTCACAGGGAGCTAATAACTGCTCAAGGTAGATTGAAATATGAGAGTATCGTATTTACCTGAATCTAATGCGCACCTTTTTCATGAAAAATCGGGTGCCAAATTTGGAGTGTGCATTAGATTAAATGTTTTAACCCCTTTTTCGGGGTTAAAACATGGAATCTAGTGCTCCATCAATAACATTGCATTAACAGTAATAGCAAAAAGGGAAGCACAGACCAGGACATACCGGTATACAATGCGACACCGTCATCTCGCTTCCCGGCTCTCTAGGGTGGGTGACTGAGGCTCTCAGACGGGCAGACGGCGGCGTGGGGCCTCAAAGACTGGCATTAAGAATGCCGTGAACTTCCTGCAGAAACTGAGCCCCCCGCACACTGGCACGCAGAGTATGGCACCCAGAGAGCCCCCACACACTGGCACGCAGAGTATGGCACCCAGAGATTCCCATGCAACCTGGTACGCAGAGCCTGGTACACAGAGTCCCATGCACCCTCGCACGCAGAGCCTGGCACCCAGAGAGCCCCACGCACACTGTCACGCAGAGCCTGTAATCCAGAGAGCCCCAGCACAGTGGCACGAAGAGCCTGGCACCCAGAGAGCCCCCCCACACACTGGCACGCAGAGTATGTCACCCAGAGAGTCCCATGCACCCTGGCACGCAGAGCCTGGCACCCAGAGAGCCTCACGCACACTGTCACGCAGAGCCTGTAATCCAGAGAGCACCAGCACAGTGGCACGCAGAGCCTGGTACCCAGAGAGCCCCCCACACCCTGGCACGCAGATTATGGCACCCATAGATTCCCATGCACCCTGGCACGCAGAGTATGGCACCCATAGATTCCCATGCACCCTGGCACGAAGAGCCTGGTACCCAGAGAGCCCCCCACACACTGGCACGCAGAGTATGTCACCCAGAGAGTCCCATGCACCCTGGCATGCAGAGCCTGGCACCCAGAGAGCCCCATGCACACTGTCACGCAGAGCCTGTAATCCAGAGAGCACCAGCACAGTGGCACGCAGAGCCTGGTACCCAGAGAGCCCCCCGCACCCTGGCACGCAGAGTATGGCACCCATAGATTCCCATGCACGAAGAGCCTGGCACCCAGAAAGCCCCACGCACACTGTCCCGCAGAGCCTGTAATCCAGAGAGCCCCAGCACAGTGGCACACAGAGCCTGGCACCCAGAGAGCCCCAGCACAGTGGCACACAGAGCCTGGCACCCAGAGAGCCCCAGCACAGTGGCACACTGTTCAGTACTTTTTGTACAAATGACAAATGCGCATTACATTTATCAGCAAAAACATT
Source organism: Discoglossus pictus (assembly GCA_027410445.1). Classification (NCBI taxonomy): domain Eukaryota; kingdom Metazoa; phylum Chordata; class Amphibia; order Anura; family Alytidae; genus Discoglossus; species Discoglossus pictus. Next base: position 110,018,026 of record CM050163.1, read on the forward strand.
TTTTTGATTCATGGGTTCCAAATTTGGAGTGCGCATTAGATTGGATGGAGCACTAGATTTGTGTAAATACGGTATTAATAACATTCATTGCTTCCTAATATTAGGTAAGGACAGGCTTTCCCAAGGTTGGTCCTCAGGGGCCAGATCTAAGCCTCATTGTCAGGCTATCCCTGTGGGTTAGCAAAGTTAAGAAAATAAAATGTACTTCGACAAGATATTTTAAAAAATTTGCAAAAACAGCAAAAAGTGCAAATTAAAAACATCAATATTATTCAAAAACAATACTGTGGCAAGGAGCTAGTGGAAGTCACAACAGCTTTTTTTTTTTTTTTAAGTGTGACAAATTTCTTACAATGACTTGGTGGCCAGCAATAGTGTAATAAATCATTTATTTAAAAAGTTACAATTTCAGCTAGTAGCAATGCTCAGACAAAACAAAGGGAACAACCAGTGCATAGATTAGATAAGGCCCCGCCATGATAAAGTAATGACTTAGCCCTTCTTAGGTGTAGTAAACAATCAGAACAAGTACTCTTATAAAAGTCATTATAGTGTAATATATCAGAACTAGCTTAAATCCACCAAGTTGCTCCCAATCTGAAGTGGTCCACTGGTTAAATATACACTACTCAAAAAAATAAAGGGAACACTAAAATAACACATCCTAGATCTGAATGAATTAAATGTTCTTATGAAATACTTTGTTCTTTACATAGTTGAATGTGCTGACAACAAAATCACACAAAAATAAAAAAATGGAAATCACATTTTTCAACCCATGGAGGTCTGGATTTGGAGTCACCCCCATTCTGAAAGTGAAAAAACACACTACAAGCTGATCCAACTTTGATGTAATGTCCTTAAAACAAGTCAACATGAGGCTCAGTAGTGTGTGTGGCCTCCACGTGCCTGTATGACCTCCCTACAACGCCTGGGCATGCTCCTGATGTGGTGGCGGATGGTCTCCTGAGGGATCTCCTCCAAGACCTGGACTAAAGCATCTGCCAACTCCTGGACAGTCTGTGGTGCAACGTGACGTTGGTGGATGGAGCGAGACATGATGTCCCAGATGTGCTCATTTGGATTCAAGTCTGGGGAACGGGCGGGCCAGTCCATAGCATCAATGCCTTTGTCTTGCAGGAACTGCTGATACACTCCAGCCACATGAGGTCTAGCATTGTCTTGCATTAGGAGGAACCCAGGGCCAACCACACTAGCATATGGTCTCACATGGGGTCTGAGGATCTCATCTCGGTACCTATTGGCAGTCAGGCTACCTCTGGCAAGCACATGGAGGGCTGTGTGGCCCCCCAAAGAAATGCTACCCCACACCATTACTGATCCACTGCCAAACCAGTCATGCTGGATGATGTTGCAGACAGCAGAACGTTCTCCACAGCGTCTCCAGACCCTGTCACGTCTGTCACATGTGCTCAGTGTGAACCTGCTTTCATCTGTGAAGAGCACAGGGCCCCAGTGGCAAATTTGCCAATCTTGGTGTTGTCTGGCAAATGCCAAACATATTGCACGGTGTTGGGCTGTAAGCACAACCCCCACCGGTGGATGTCGGGCCCTCATACCACCCTCATGGAGTCTGTTTCTGACCGTTTGAGCAGACACATGCACATTTGTGACCTGCAGGAGGTCATTTTGCAGGGCTCTGGCAGTGCTCTTCCTGTTCCTCCTTGCACAAAGGCGGAGGTAGCGGTCCTGATGCTGGGTTGTTGCCCTCATACGGCCTCCTCCACATCTCCTGATGTACTGGCCTGTCTCCTGGTAGAGCCTCCATTCTCTGGACACTACGCTGACAGACACAGCAAACCTTCTTGCCACAGCTCGCATTGATGTGCTATTCTGGATGAGCTGCACTACCTGAGCCACTTGTGTGGGTTGTAGACTCTGTCTCATGCTACCACTAGAGTGAAAGCACCACCAGCATTAAAAAGTGACCAAAACATCAGCCAGATAGCATAGGAACTGAGAAGTGGTCTGTGGTCACCACCTGCAGAATCACTCCTTTATTGGGGGTGTCTTGCTAATTTCCCATAATTTCCACCTGTTGTCTATCCCATTTGCACAACAGCATGTGAAATTGATTGTCACTCAGTGTTGCTTCCTAAGTGGACAGTTTGATTTTACAGAAGTGTGATTGACTTGGAGTTACATTGTGTTGTTTAAGTGTTCCCTTTATTTTTTTGAGCAGTGTATTTACATTTTTTTGTTGTTTTTAAATAGGTAGGATCACATTCCCCTTGTCGTGGTGAAGTAGCTTCCAATGAAGCTGTGAGCTACACCATGTAGGGTCACCTAAGATGGGCAAGTCATAGCAGAGACGTCAGACAAATGACAGTGAACTGGACAGGGATCTGCCTGCATCTGTATGGTCACTTAGTATCGAAACAACAAAGTCAGAGGTGCTCAATCTGAGAACGGACAATACCTGAAGTAGGTTTGCTCTATAGGTCTAGTTACCTACTCAGAGAGCATCCTCTTATCTCACTTGTGCCCTTCACAGGTAGAAATATCCTGTAGTATATCAGTCTGGTATCACTCAGAAAAGTTACCCAGCCCCGAAATACAAGGCAATTCTACTCTGAACAGGAGAAACAACAAACCGCAGAGGCTTTTCGGCCTCCGCGGGCCCGTCAGTGAGTTGCAGCTTTACTCCCTAAAGCACAGTGAGCAAGGAGTCCACGTGTGGTTCCCCTATCACCCTTAGGGTGAGAAAAAACCCTAAGGGTCATTTGCATACACAACAATGAAATTAGAGGTGCTCAATCTGAGAATGGACAATACCTGAAGTAGGTTTGTCCTATATGTCTGGTTACCTACTCTGAGAGCAACCTCTTTTAGCTTCCTTGTGCCCTTCACAGGGAGAAATATCCTGTAGTATATCAGTCTGGTCTCACTCAAAAGAGTGACCCAGCCCCGAAATCAGATATGACTGAAGGACTGAACAACAAAAGTATCACATTACTGCATACCACATGCACCATTCTTTTATCATGAGAGTGTGTTCTAGATCCACTCCCTGAGGACTAACATTGGACAAGCAAGAGCAGATTGGACATTATCTTTTTCCCTAAAACTGCTGTATCCTTTAGTATAGGGAATGTAATATAAAAAAAGAAAGAGGGAATAATTGCACTATATATATATATATATATATATATATATATATATATATATATATATATATATATATATATATATATATATATATATATATATATATATATATATATATATATATATATATATATATATAAATATATATATATATATATATATATACATATACACACACATATACATATATATATAGCCTTGCAGATGTTTAGTTTCCTATGCAAATTCCTTTATTTTACTCATTATGTTTTAGGTATTAAGTTTCTATGGTTGTTAAAACTCCTCACCTTTAAGGTTGGGGATGATCCCACATAAACCGGGGGAGGATTTCCTTGCCAGCCATGCAGACGATAGATGTGTCCAACCCGGGAACATGGTGTGAATAGCAGCTTTCCTCCACACTGCCAGATCTGAAAAATAAATAGTGTTCAGTTGTACAGTGCCATCATCTGACAATGTATGACCAATACTAGTCCAAATCAAATACTTCCCTTGTCTCTTTGTCAAACTTTACCTTGTATGAAATTTCAAAGTTCTCTCCACCCCAGATCTGAAGACCTGGATCATAGAGACCCAGTTCAAAGAAGTACTCTCTTTCAATGGCAAATAACCCTCCAGCCATTGCAGGAGACCTAGAAAGACGACCAACACAATAAATTCCTCCATATCAAACACATTTGTGTTATCATCCACAAAAAAGGGATATAAAACAAGAAACAGTATGCCTAACCAAAGTACTTACAAGGAATGTGAAAATAACATCAGTATGTCCAAATTCAGTAAATAAGAGGTATTTCTGATAAAGAAGAGTGAGGTATAGAGGGAGAGTGAGACAGAGAGAAGGCTCCCTGTTCTGTAGTATATGTATGTATAGAGAGCCCAGGGCTGTGTCTGTTCTGCAGGATATCTTAAATCAGGATAGAGCAGATCTCTAAAACAGACATTTTTTCTCAAGCTGATGTCATCAAACAGGGTGCCTGGGACAAAAATGGAAGGGTCTCTCTTTTTCCCCTTTGAAGCATTTGGGAGTAACTGTTTATAGATATGGATTTCCACTTCAGCTTAGATGTCCACAGTGAAACCATGCGGTGTCCCAATGAAAGCTTAAGAATAACTTGTGCCATATTTGCATGCAGAATATTGCCTTGAAGTACAAATAGCTAGGAGAGGGGCTTATGTGATGAATTTAAACCGTGATTTACAAGGGACCTGCAGCACGCAAAAAACAGGCAATTTAGGAGAATGTGTGAAATGCTTTGTAATTAAAAAAATAAAATGTATGTTTAATAAAATGCTGATGAAAAAACAACAACCAGCAGAACCAAAGCAGTGAATATATTGGAGTTTCCACTAAAAATTTCAGCCACACTATTTCTACTAACTGATAAATGTAACACAATTTCAGTGTCGCCCACATTACAAAATACTGTTTGAACAGAACACATTAACATTTGGATATAAGGGTTATCATTGACACTTTGTTCAAGAACTATTCTGAAAAGCTTTGCAATTGGCTGCGTGTTGTATAGGTTTCCATTAAAATCTCTGGTAGAGCGGCATTGCTATAGATATACTCTGAACTCATCAATACTACTCTGCATCATCATTTAGAGGAGTCAAGATCAAGTGAAGAAGTTGTTTAAACTTTTTCATTCAAAGGTCTTTTTACTGCTTTACAAAATGTTTTTTAAAGGTATATCTAAGTTTCCCTGTTCTTACCTTTCTCTAACACATGCTGCTTATATCAGACACACACACATTACATTGAGTTATTCTATACACGTACCGGTTTATTTTATTTAAAAATAAAACTTGTTTTCCACACCCCTAGCGCTAACATAGACACAGTGTACCTACCAATAGAAACACTGCATTTGGGTATGGATTTAAACTCTTGACTAACCTTCAAGCCAGCAGCAGCTCAATGCAGAGATCTACAGATCAGTGTCTGACTCCTCCTACAGGAAGACTACACATCCCATGATTCCTTCCTGCACAAACTGCCATCACTGATTGATGGCAGTTAAAATGTATTAAAAATAAAATGTATTGGCTGCCTGTGATTGGACAAAGCAAATTATGAATTTTATGCTAATTTTGGCCGGAAGCATCAGGGGGGTCAACTCACAAAAGCTGCTGCTTGAAAACTCAAGAGATTTAGCAAACAGCAGGGTGAGTTTGTAAATGTTTATTTTTTTGCTTTTTTCTTGCAAAAAAGTGTTTTCATACACTACTGATTCTACTCTATCAGATGCATTCATAATCCAGGAAACTTAGATATGGGTTAGAATACCTAAATGCTGATTTGGTTTATTTCAGGAGGCAGAGGATATTGCCACAGCAGGGGACTTGTAATTTTTGGTGCTTTTAAAGGCTGCAGAGGCCAAACAGTCCTTTGGCAGTAGTCTGGGAGAAGTACCGAATGTTTAAATATAGTTATATAATACCAGTTACGTATGTTTGTTCACTTGCTTTTTAGTGCTATGTTTGATAATGTAGAGGTTTATAGGTAAGAAAATAAACTGTTCAGTAGCATGTAAAAGGGTAGCTGGCAAACCTTCAAATATGTTACGGAAATGAGGAAATGTTTTTTTTTTTTTTCATATATTTTAGACCAAAATTGTGATTCAGAGTCCGTCTGCATTCTAGGGTTCAAATGGTTTCAAAAGGTATTTTTACAAATGGCAACAAATTAAAATACAAATACATTTTTACTCCAATTTCTTATATATATATATCCTGTAAATTGTAAACGATCTTGCAAATTTAAATTAAACATAAATATTTTAAATATATGCATTAATTTTATAGACATTGCTCATAATGGTTAGTACAGTGCAAAGATATGTGATTTAGGAAATTGTTAGAACAAAAATGAGGCAGGGAACGAGTTAAATAGCGCTGCAGATTGAGACCCAATATACTAATTAGAAGCCCAGAACAGGAGCTGCACAAAAAGACAACTGCTAGAGGGATCTTTCATTGAAGATCCCTCTGTCAGGTATAAGATGGAAAATATCAGTCCCACATAAAGGCACAAAATATACAAGACGTGAATATTTTGTTTCTAGAAACAAAAGTTCAGCTTTTCATTTTCTTTTGCAATAATATGGAGATTTAACAATCATGTATGTTTATGGGATTTTCATTTTTATTATGTATATGGTTTTAAAATTTAAATAGGACAGAACTATAATTTTGGTTGCTCCACAATTTAAAGTGACACAGAAAATGTTCCATGTATAAGTTGCATTATTTCATGTCCTTTTCAAGTAAACATTATATTCATTAAGATGAGATCTTTTCTCCAGTGAGAGAAATCTAATTTTTATTTTATTCTTTGCAGCTTATTAAAAATCCAGCGCCGTACAATAAAGCGACTGGAGGTTCTCTCGTTGAAGAAAAAGCTCTAACCTTAGTGAAGTGTAAGACTAAGAGGGACTGCACCAAAAGAGTGATATAAGAGGAAGCAGACATGCCATAATTTAGTAGTTCAGTAATTTAGTTGGAAGAGAAATCAGTAAGTGGTTTAGTGATTACCGATATGGCTCAGTTTTTGTTTTTCTGAAAGCCTTCTCTTTGTTGGTCAAGGGCACCCGTTTCCAAAGCATACTCCAATCCCATGCTCCTCTAGCATACCCATCTTCATCACCACCCCCTTGTGGTATTAAATGATAAGTGTTGCCATCTATGACATCTATCAGAGGCACAGTGCTTATGGTTCTGCAGAGTTGTGGTGATGCGGGATGAAGGGATCGACATGACGAATACACACACGTGCAGGGGAGGAATGGAAAAGAAAAGAAACAAAAAGGTTTTAACACACGGATTGATAAGATAAACCACATTCTTTACCAATAAGGTTCAGTTCTATGCTTTCTTTTGGCCTTTTCATTGTCGTTTAATGGAATGCGCTTCCATAACAAGCTCCAGTCCCAGGCCCCTCGAGCAAAACCATCTTCATCCCCACCTTGCTGTGGCTCAATGGTATAAACATTGCCATCAATGTAATCTATCAGAGGAACAGTACAAGCAGTTCTGCCGTGTTTCCAGGAGGGAAAGAATAAAACATTTTTAAAAACAGACAAACAGAGACATGAACAAGATTAAAATGTAATAGAATTAGTTAGTGAACATGACATCCGAAAGCTGTGAGAAATTAAATTACAGTAGCTTAAAAAGATATAAAATACATTTCAGTTCTCTGCAAGACAGACATTTCTGCGTTATCTTCCCTATATATAGGGTGCAATTCTTATTCCTTGCATCTCTTCTCCCCACGGCATTCATTGAACAAGCCACAATAATAACATAATTTATTGGTCTTACTTCTCCTAGTGTCAGATTTATTCTCCATGCCAGACAAGCTTGCAATGCTTTACAGTCCCTTCTGGCACTGAAAAAGCTTTGCTGGCAAATAAGTATTCATTCACACACCATATGTAATTTAATCAGAAGTTACTCACTAGAATGAATATAATATGCAGGGAGTTGAAGGGAGGGGTGCACCTGAATACATAATACTATGCCAGAGAGGATATATACGTGATCATATAAGGGAAATTGTCATGCTACAGTAAAGGTTACATTATAGTTGCATTTGGCTTTTTCCAGGATAGCAGGAAGCACAATGTGTGAAATAGCCCTGCTGTGATTTGAGACAGTAGTTTTCTTTGATCTTATTGCAAAGTCACAATTGAAGAAAGATAAAAGGAGTAGAGGTGTATGGGGACATTAACATTGCCTAAAACACAACCTAGGACATTGAGTTTTACAGAAAACAAAACAGTCTGGTGTAAAATGATTAAACGTGTTAGATGTGATTTCTGGAGCTTGTAGTAAGTCATTTAACAAGAATTGTATTTATATCCGGAAAAAGGTACATTATAGTTAGTTGCCCACAGAAATTATCATAGGCATCTGAACAGAGGCAAGCCAAAATACAATCTATAATGAGGACATGTCATTTCTCAACCTCTATCTACTAAAATAAGTATTGGGTAATTCACTTGAGGATAGCTTATGATTTTGGGGGGAAAAAACAACTATCGGGCGTTCCCCAACTTATGCTGTACTAGGAATAAGACACATTTATTCATATAAACCTACACAAATAAGCATGCATGCCTTAAGCACATTAAATATACATCACAAGCACAACATACAATAAATTGAACACACTTTAAAGAAACTATATGAACACTGCATACTGAGTAGTTACAAACAAAGCAGAAAGTTTATGTTTAGTAAACAGCTCATGTAAAAAGCTTTAAATATTTGATACTTTCCAAATCTATTTATTAATAGACAGCATGACTACACCATAAATATGCTTTTCCACGTGATATACAGGCAAATAAAATGTAGTTGTGCTGTGCAGACACATGCACCAAATAAATATTCACACATGACAATAAGCTGCAAGGAGACAAAGGTATTACTTGAAGGAGCTGCCCTGCTGCTCCATCTGGTGGCTGGAATCTATCACTGCATGCTCATTTCCCTAAACTACAAACTGTGTATGGCCTGGGGGCCAGTTGCTCCTCTGCTGGGCTTGCCTGCCTCTGGTCATTGTTACTGCACATGATCAATCAGCACCCAGCTGAAGTTTTATGAACCATCATGTGACAGCATTTATTTGAATGTCAAATAAATGATCAAAAAGGGGTAAAATGATGTGGTCAGACCGACATTATCTTTAGATTCTATGGTAATTATTAGAACTACATATTTCTCCTCTAGCATCTTCAGTAATAAACTCTTATTTGCATACTAATACAAATATTTTTCCTGCAAACTTGCAGAGGTCATCTAATGTAAAATCAATACATTATTATTAACTAATTCTGAAATCATTTCTTGATGTATGTAGGTCTTCAGAGATAAGCATAAGTTTACCTGTCCTTGGCAATCGGTGCTATTAACGGTGCATACCAGTTAATTCCCACTTCACAATGCGCATCAAGGTAAATTAAAACCTGGAAAACAAAGGGTAAAAAATACTTATAGGCCACAAATACCGATGAGAGTCATTGAGATTCTTATTTATGAACATATATGTACAAATGTATTTTTATAGGCCATATATAACTTTAAAATGTAACTCATTGTGCCAGAATCTAATGTAATTATCACTGATGAGCAACATGATCACTTGTGGAAAATGATCATTTCCATTCCAATATCATATTCTCTTAGTTGCGACAACTCCTCTATGAATCTACTGAATGAATCGTTTGCCCTTTCCAGTAAAGCAATATTTGTTCTTATTTTCTCAATAAAAAGAGGAAAAAAGTAGCAGGCTAAGACAGAGATAGGAAAAAAAAAACCATTAGGTTCAGGCAAATTGTTCAGAAAATACAATTCGCTAACAAAAACACAACATCCCTACAGCATCAACATTACACACAGTTTTGTGAAAAAGAGACTGTCCTCTCGTGCGTGCCACACACATCAGCCACATTAAATTCCCTCCGCATGTAAAACCGTAGCCCGTAACGTAGCCTGCAAGACTTACAGCTATTAAATTGGCCTCGTAAAGCAACCCGGCAGGTCATTTGCGGGTACAGGTGGAAAAACCCTACTGGGCGCCGAAATCTGACCTACATTGCAGCAAACCCTTTGATGTGTCAAGCCCGTAACTGTCAGGGTAGAAAATCACTATTAGATTGCTAGGAATCCACTGGCCTCCAAATCCATAACCCGCAAATGGAGCCAAAAAGCCTACGGGTACTAGAGAGGACCCGCAAGGGGGTTAAAGTCCTATCCATAGCACTGTAAATGCAAACATGCACACACTTATGTGCTTAAAATTAAAGTGAAAGTGATGTCCGGTATTCAAATTAATAGCACAACATTCTCAAGCTCGCAAATCTGCAATATAAAATACCCTTTATTTCTGTTTAATTTCCGTGTTATATCGATCCCGGCAATCAATGTGTTAATACATATAATGGAACTCGCATGGACTAGAATATCATATTTACTGATTTATTAATATTGCATTATTTCTATAATACAGGTCCAATTGAAACTCGTAATTGAAACCCGTAAGGGTTTGAAATCTAACCACCATTTTTCAGTGACGTAATAATGATTTCATTTGCCATTGGCTCCGTCTAAACCCGTAACTACGGGTTTGACTAATTGATCATGTTCACGATCGTGCATGCAACGTGCGCAAAAATGATTTACCGGCTTCCGTCCCCGGCCCGTTGAGCCGTGGCATGGTTGAATGTAACAGCAACCAAATTTCCAGCACGCAGTCTTTGCGGGTGTCCCATAGCGGTTACGGGCTTCAAATTTAATGCGGCTATGAGTGTGGCTATAAAAATGGTCTATGTGTTAACCAATACAGGAAACTACAAAGCATATGAAAGTTTCATATAGTTACATTTGTTTAGAGCAACAGACCATGTAGTAAATATGCAGTGTATATGGGCGAGATGACTTGTAAGGTTCCTGCACATGTTTTCTGTGCTCTTTTGCAAGTCATCCCAGGATACATAGTCACAGATACGAAGTTTAAATTAGCAGCAGCATGTAAACAGTTATTTCTCAAGACAGAGTAGAGATCTACGTGAGTTCTTGTAATGTAATTGTCACAGAAATCTCCAGATTGTTCACTTACAGTGCTGTAAGCAGGAGCTGGGTACATTGTTAGAACATTTAACAGTTTAAAAGCAGTATAAATTGTTCCCAGCAGATTAGTCCGGTCTCCTCCTGCAGATAGAGCTGGACTCACCCGTGTAAGGACACATGCCAGAGACATGCAGTTCCTCATAAGCTTTATAATAAAAACTGAACTGGTAATGAGAACAGACTGTCCCTTTATATTCTCACAGTCACAGGTTATAATTGGAGCAGTCAGGGTTTATAAAGACACACGTTTGATCTCAACGCAGTATTTAGCCAAGTGTTCATGTTTCCACTATATCAGTCCAGGTCAAGAGGAATCGACACGCATCCTACCCAGCTTCTGGCACCGTGCGGGGTGTCCGGCTTGCTCACTGTTCCAACACGGACAGAGAATGCAGAGATGAATAGAAGCCACGCAGGCAGGTTAGAGAGGCCTCCTTTTCACGGTCAGACTGTGCTGTAGTGAGTATTGGTAATGGATGTGGTCTGGTGTAATTGAATCATTATCAGAAGTCAGTAATGCAGTGAGATAAGAAGTACTATTTATCGGATACACACATAGATGTGATGTTTACTTTGTGCTATGTAGTATTGGTTAGCATAGTTCCATGGGCAATCATGGGATAACCTTAAAACCAAAACCGAGAAATCAGTTGTAGCTCAGGGTTTCTTACACTCCATACAGTATCAGACACCCTTGTCTGATACTCTATGGAGCCTCCTGTAGTTCATTTGAGGAGCCATTTGCGTGTATCCATTTATTGAAAAAATTGTTGGTGCGCACCTGTAATAGGAGGACGGTCCTCAAACTGAATTTTGAGGGCAACCGCACTCTGGTTAGTGGAGGAAATTAGATCACAGAATGTAACCAGAGGCTGCTCTGTTCATTGTGGTCGTTGTGGGTAAGTGGCACTTAACTCATCATGATGAGTAGGTGTAGAAGGTGAAGTTGAGATAAGCTACACATACATCTGAAAGGTCCTTGTGGCTTGTCATCTCATGGCATAATATGTGCAGTCACTTATGCCATGAGATGGCACTTGCCCTAGTTGATGATACTAGCAGGTATGGTGGCAGAATTCATGACAGGTACACTTGATGTGGAGCCCTGATATTTTCAAGAAGTGTTGTAAGGATGCACAATAGGTCTTCATCCACTTGATACTCTACCACAGAAGGAAGCGACATGGCTTCTGACAAATACACAACATAAACCACTTATAGTATCTATTTAGTATTAAACTACCCTTTCAAAGAGGGCCCTTGGAGAGACTGTAGGTGATTGATTGACAGTTTCAAGTCCTGTAATGTGCTAAGCCAGATGTGCCTTCTGATGAAAACTCACACTACGCCTTGGCTTGGTAAGGCAAATTCCTGCTTGATTTCAGACATGGATGGCTATGTCTATGTAAGATTTTAGCTGGACTGAGAAAGCATGCTCAGTTCTCCTGCGACTATCCACCAAGACAGTTCACCTGAAAGTTTTGTTTTTAAAGGGCCACTACAGTTTTGGATTACCTCAGGTTTGTGAGGTATGTAATAAACCAAAAACATTAGTATCTATGGAAGTTATGAGCACAACTGGACCAAATCTAAATTTGGCCACTAGAGACTGAGGGTCATTTGGTTCAACATTGGATGGAGGAGGTAAGGTTTCAGAGGAGAATTTCAGGTTTAATTTGACACCTTCACCTCTCACAGACATATTCAGAAGCAGGTAGTTTCACTACAAAGTGAATATCCAGATTTCTGTGCCCTATACTCCCCTCCATGCACTTGAAAGGGGCCCTGATGGGATCCATGATACACAGAAGGTCTTGTGTGTGTGAGAGGGGCACCTACATTTCTGGAAAGAGATGTTTGCATTTCCAGAAGCAATGGGTCTGCTTCTGGTTCAGTGAGAGGACAAGGGATGTGGGGTCAGTATCAATCTTATCCAACTATCTTAAAATATATTTTATTTTCCCTCCTCCACACCTCTCTCCACTGATTGCTAAAGCACCCTCCCACCCCCCAATTTTTCAGCTCTGAGAAAGTGATATGATAAACAAGAAATAGATTCTTTAACTCATAAAAACAATATTCATAAATGCCCGTTAATATTAATATTGTTAGTTTGGTACATAACAAAAAGGTGTCTTTTTTCTTTAACCTATTGGTCCTTTAAGGTTACTTTGATACATGTGAAGTTTTTAGTAAACTAGATAGGGGCTGAACACGAAATGGAAATATTTGGTTTCAGATATAGAGGCCCAAGCGCTTGGTTACCGAGGGATGCAAACAACAAACAGATAAGTACCAAGAGATCAATACAAACATCACTGTCACCAGTGTCACTGAAAGTGTGAAGTGCCACACGTGAGTGGCGGGAGGGCTAGTTTAATATCTTTTTGACCTGTGATGTTAGAAAAATGTAAATGTGAGTACACAATAATACTTGTATACAGAAGAATTTTCAGTCCTGAACAGTGGACTTGGAGACAAAATAGATGTCCTTGTGGTGTGATGGGTGTAGACTCCAGCGTCAGTGATCTGCTGCTTCTCAAAATACACTGGTAACTTGGGTGTATCAAACTAAGGAAATCTGGAAAGGGTGGAAGAGAAAGTGCAAGGATCTTCTGGCGCAGATTACTTCTATGACTGTAATAGGACTCAATGTGTTGGACTCTCACCTGCTGCGACCTCGGGGTTATTATAAACGCCTGTGTCGTACTTCTCAAAGTGGATCTTCTTGTCGTAATCCAGCTTTTCACGATTTCCTATGAATCCTTCCAATCGGCAGTGTTCTGAAGCGCCCTGCGCCGAAAACTCGGTATGTACTCAAATAGCGTGTAATACTGCAAGGGCTAAGTTGTATCTCTGATACATCATTAGGCAAACCGGGGTAGGAGTGAAAAAACACAGGGCCAAGCTAAGTAAACTGTAAAATAGTTTATTTAGCAAAGTAAAAAGCGCAAACGCGTTTCGCTGTGTCTTGTTACAGTTTCATCAGTGATCAGGGTCTTTTCATTTCAGAGTGAACCTCTTTGTAAATTAGTATTCATCCTTAATCAGATCACTGGCCTCCTCTCTGCAGTTGTGTGCTGGTCCTAATGGCGTTTGCTTTCAGGTCTTTGGGCTTTTTACTAGTTTACTTTTTTCACACTGGCTCTTCGTTTTAGCTTATGGTAACTAATGTTTTTCAGTTTACCTGTGATTCTTCTATGTTTAAGCCTGCATATAAATCCCTTTCTACAACCAAAAAGACCTGGCAGTTTAGAAATAAAGTATAATAATTACTGGGTTGTACTGAATGATTGTATGTAGAAACACTTCTTACCTGTCCAAGTTTGGCCTTGTGGGCACCGATGCTTCTAGCTTGAATCAGTCCTTCTCTGCGCTCGTTTCTAAAGATCTTAACAAGGCCATTCCACTGCTCAATATATTTTTCTAGCCTTCCCTTCAAATGTTCTGTGAGAAAACGAAGTGCAAATGGTATTATGGCAAACTTATCTTAACTTGACAGCACCTTAAAATCTCATGGAAACAGAATTTTCTGCTAACACTTCAGTTAAAGCTAGCACACAGGTAGCAAAAAACACTAGATTGTGTGTCATAAAGGAGCTCCGTAATGACATTTACACTAAAGGCAGAAGAAAAGCATCCGATGGCCTATTCACAGTAGCTGTACTGATTTACATAATGCTCTGAATAGCAGGGTACACATCTATTCATTGCACAAAACATATGCTAAATGTGGTCTGACTGGAGTAACAACATGAATAGTTACTAGCTGAACAATTAAACGCAGCAGCAGCACAACTACTATTGGGCACTACTATGTTGAAAATTGCTATTTATATCAGGTCACCTTAAGACTGCTCATATATATTCTATAGAAGCGATCTCTGATCGACACCATACAGTCCAAATGAAACGTGTCATGAAGTGCAGGGTTGTTTCATTTAACATTACCTTTCTAAGAGAGTAATATGCAAACAAAGAGAAAACTATATAGTCAAAACCAAAGACATGTCTGCCAATAATGGGCACTGTATTCTGAGCCAATCAAAAAGATGTTATTAAGGACCAGTGGGAAGTGTATCTTATATTCAAGCTTTCTCGAAGTTGTGAAGTTTTAAACACATATCATTTGATAAAATATTGTCAAGTTTCTGTTTTCCTTTCACAGCTTTCTTAAGAACTATGCATGTGAATGCCTGGAAAACATTACCTTGTGTGCAACTTGTTTTCTTTTAATTCTGATCTCAATGCTTTTATATATAGCCTAATAGATTTAATAAATACAAAATGGACACACAGTACTGTGGGCAATGTAGTCCTTTTCACGGTGCTGCAGATATTAATTATATTCCTTTAACTAAACCTTCTTCTCAATATTTCTGATAAATTATACTATACCAAGTATAGTGCTATGAAATAGGTTGGTGCATTATATATATATATATATATATATATATATATATATATATATATATATATATATATACACATATATATACTGTATGTTGGATGGCTATGACAACATAATAAGTACTTTATCAATTGATTATTTAAAAAGAATACATTAATTTTGTTCAGATGTATCAGTCTTTTTAACCCATTCACTAAGGACAAACTGAAATCTTTTTAATTAATTGAGTTAGACCATGGGGTCTGAGCATGTCCAGTCTTTTCATTTTCCTATGGCTTTACATTGAAAACAATAGATTTGAAGCCACGAAAAAATCTGCAATTAAAAGTTCTTCTAATATTTCTGAATAATTTTCTTTCCAGATGGTAACATGCATCAAAAACTGTTGTAACATATTATACAGCTTCATGTATTATGAACTGGGTGTTGTAAAGTACCTTGTGTTACATCTTATTAATAACGAGTCATATATAATATATGTCTATAAATGCTTAGAGATAAGCTGTAACATATATTCTACTTTGTATATTGATATTTTCTTTAATAGAAAACATTATGAAAAACATTAGTTGAGCAGCATCTCATAAAGGGACTCCCATTCCCACTTAATGTTTGCATTACATAGGATAATTATGCATAGAAGTGTTAAGTCCAATCAAGACAAAGTGAAATGCTGCATTTTGTTCCCATGCACGTACCTTTGTTGCTGAAGTCATCAATCATGACTATCTCGGCCAGGTATTTTCTTGGTGTCCTTTTGATAACACTGTGAACAGTTCTCATGAGAGTCGACCATCCTTCATTATGAAACACAATGATCACACTGGACGTGAGCAGAACTTCATCGTAATGCCAGTACTTGCACCTTGAGAAATAAAAGTAAAAATATCAATATATAGTCCCAAAGAAAATGCAGGGATTTAGTAACCATAAAATGGACTCCTACTCTCGTTATACAACAAAAACAAATGAAACCTAATAATTCATGATTTAATATATAAATGTAATGGAATGTGATGCCACATACTTTATAGTAAGAGTCAGAATACTGGTTTGCAGGAATTATTATGTACAGGTCAGTCACTTTCCCTGGCTTGCAGCCATAACTCTGCACAGAGGACACAGAGCCGGATACAGACAATGGGAAAACTAAATACGGAGTGTGTACAGTTCCATGGGCTGATACCTGCGGCACCAGGATGTTGTTTATCAGTAATTCTTCTATGCAGGTATGTAAACAAGTTTGCCAAGGCATATTCATATTTATGGAGTGCAAAGTTCACATTTATTGAGCATTCTGAGCATGTGCATAGCAAGGGGTTTAGGAATCAAAGCCAATTTTAGAGCAAATCTCCTCAACCTCTTCTCACTCTTGCCACTTTAAGGGGCATTTTATACACAACAGATCAATCATTTTTACATAAAGTGTAATGCTGACAACACGTCCCTTTAAATGGATTTTTCCTTTCTCAAAAAATACATGCTAATGGCTAGACAGTACTGCAAGCTAACATAAAGTGCCATTTTGTCAAAATAAGTTTAATATACTTGACTTATATCAATAATACAACATGCCTCACCCATAGCACAACAATCCACGTGTCTATTTGTGCATAGTAGCCTGCATCAAAGCATAATGCTTTTACCTTCCAGTTAACAGAGAACTGGAATGAGGATAACAACCTGCATCATATTTCATAATGTTGCTCGTTGACTCCAGACGCCAGTCAATCCTGAATCCATCCACTAGACTCATCCACTTCCCCCAAACCCATCTGCTGGCCCCTGTCACTCCCTATACTAGCTCCCCATTTCCTCAGGAATAATTTTCAAAATCCTTCCCCTTACTAACAAAGTTGTCAACAACACAGCACCTCCCTACATCTTAGCTCTTGTCTCCAAATACACACCAAACCATCCTCTCCATTATTCCCAAGATCATCCTGTACAGGGCTCGCCTGTTAGGCTTCTCAAGATCAACCCCATTCTTTGGTATTCTCTGCCACGCTCTGTAACAATCTCCTCTAGTCTTCAAATGTTCTCTAACAACTTACCACCTTCCTCCTTAAAAGGGACATGGAGGGATTCTGTATTTCACTACAAATAAAATATGCCAATGTATCTATTTAATTTCATGTACTTTACTTTATTAATAAGTACTTAAAAGCTATATCTAAAATTATACAAATAGTACCTGCTTGGGTATACTCTCTGCAACTCATGAAGACAAATGCTCTGAAGTGCAGCGTTTCAAATTAACCTATCAGGTTGCAGAATGTTGCTGAGAGATGGTCACGGATTGGCTAGTATGAGACACTGCACAACCAGTACACCCATACCGTATCTTCATGAGCTACAGAGGGCAGACCCAAGCAGGTACTATTTGTATGATTTTAGACAGAAAACAAAGATGTTAAGCACTTATTATTATTACCCTTTTTTTGTAACGCACCAACATATTCCTCAGAGCTATACATGGTACAGTGCCTTGCAAAAGTAATCACCCCACTTGGCATTTTTCACAACCTGGAATTAACATGGATTGTTTGAGGATTTGCATCATTTAATTTACAGAACATACCCACAACTTTGAAGATCTTTATTTATTTTATTTTTTTTTTATTGTGAAGCAAACAACAAATAGGACAAAATAACAGAAGAAGTCAATGTGCATAACTATTCACCCCCCTAAAGTCAATACTTTGCCGCAAAAGGTGGCTCTACAATCACAGCTCCAAGTAGTTTTGGATAAGTCTCTTTGAACTTGCCACATCTTACCACTGGGATTTTTGCCCATTCCTCCTTGCAAAACTGCTCCAGCTCCTTCAAGTTGGATGGTGTGCACTTGTGAACAGCAATCTTTAAGTCTGACCACAGATTTTCTATTGGATTGAGGTCTGGGCTTTGACTTGGCCATTCCAACACATTTACATGTTTCCCCTTAAACCACTCAAGTGTTGCTTTAGCAGTGTGTTTGGGGTCATTGTCCTGCTGGAAGGTGAACCTCCATCCTAGCCTCAAATCACGCACAGAGTGGTACAGGTTTTGCTCAAGAATATCCCTGTATCTAGCACCATCCATCTTTTCTATCTTTCTCTCAACTCTGACCAACTCTGCTGAAAAACATCCCCACAGCATGATGCTGCCACCACCACCATGTTTCACTGTGGGGATGGTGTTCTTTGGGTGATGTGATGTGTTGGGTTTGCGCCAGACATAGGGTTTTCTTTGATGGCCAAAAAGTTCAAATTTTAGTCTCATCAGACCAGAGCACCTTCCTCCATACATTTTGGGAGTCTCCCACATGCCTTTTTAAAAAATCAAAATGTGCCATTTAGTTTTTTGCTGAAAGTAATGGCCTTCTTCTGTCCGCTCTGCCATAAAGCCCAACTCTATGGAGCATACGGCTTATTGTCGTCCTATGTACAGATACTCCAGTCTCAGCTGTGGAACTCTGCAGCTCCTCCAGGGTTACCTTAGGTCTCTGTGCTGCCTCTCTGATTAATGCCCTCCTTGCCCGCTCCGTGAGTTTTGGTGGGCGGGCCGTCTCTTGGCAGATTTGCTCTTGTGCCATGTTATTTCCATTTGGTTATGATAGATTTGATGGTGCTCCTGGGGATCATCAAATATTTGGATATTTTTTTATAACCTAACCCTGACTTGTACTTCTCAACAACATTGTCCCTTACTTGTTTGGAGTGTTCCTTGGTCTTCATGGCAGTGTTTGGTTAGTGGTGCCTCTTGCTTAGGTGTTGCAGCCTCTAGAGCCTTTCAAAAAAGGTGTGTATATGTAATGACAGATCATGTAACACTTAGATTGCACACAGGTGGACATCATTTCACTAATTATGTGACTTCTCAAGGTAATTGGTTGCACCAGAGCTTTTTATGGGCTTCATAACAAAGGTGGTGAATACATATGCACATGCCAATTTTCTGTTTTCTATTTCTAAAAAATAGTTTTATGTATATATATTTTTTTCTCATTTCACTTCACCAACTTAAGTCTATTGTGTTCTGATCCATCACATAAATTCAGATTAACAAAACATTGAACTTAAGGCTGTAATGTAACAAAATAGGTAAAAAGTCAGAAGGGGTGAATACTTTTGCAAGGCACTGTATACACTAAACTACATAAAAGTAAATAGGCACATGTATGCTATATTTCTAATGAAAGTCAAAAACCTTCAATTTCCCTTTAACTAAATAATCCACAATTTATAATTTACCCATTCTGGTTTGCATACCTCTCCCTTATCATTAATCCAGCAGTCCCCTTACCCCTTCTTACCCCCATCCCCCCTTCGATTGTAAGAGCAGGGCCCTCAGCTACTCATTTAGCAGTGTGTCTGCCTTCTAATATATAGACATTGTTTATTGCATTACTATTGTTAAGGTAGCTACTAGCGCTTTAATAATCACATATATAGTTGTCGTAATTGCGAGTGTTGGTCACACAATGTTAAAAATTACAGGCTTGGGCATGCACAATGAGCACCAAATGCGCTTATCGCAAAGCCGTTCGGAGGCCCCAAAAAAAGACGCCAATTGATTACAAAATTAACTGACAATCTTACACACAGCACAAGGATGCCTGTAAGTAAGGTTGAAAGCTAATTTGTTATTCAAGGCCGTAATTTTTTTTTCATGGCCGCAAATAGGAAGACCATTTCGGGTTTGGGGAAATTGATCAATTTCCCAAGTCCGCAAATGGTTTCACACCCACAAATGGAATAAGGAAGGGGAGGGAGAGGGGGGAGAGGATGGAAAGAGACACAGGGGAGGGAGTGGTGGTAAAAGAGACACTGGGATGAGAGAGGGGGGAAGAGACACAGGGGTGAGAGAGGGGGAAAGAGACACAGAGGTGAGAGAGGGGGAAAGGCACAGAGGTGAGAGAGGGAGGAAAGGCACAGAGGTGAGAGAGGGGAAAGAGACACAGGGGGGATAGAATGGGTAAAGAGACACAGGGGTGAGAGAAGGGGGAAAAAGAAAGAGACACAGGGGTGAGAGAAGGGGGACAAGAGACACTGGGGTGAGAGAGGGGGGAAAGAGACACAGAGGTGAGTGAGGGGGAAAGGCACAGAGGTGAGAGAGGGGAAAGAGACACAGGGGGGGAGAGAAGGGGAAAAAGAAAGAGACACAGGGGTGAGAGAAGGGGGACAAGAGACACTGGGGTGAGAGAGGGGGGAAGAGACACAGAGGTGAGAGAGGGGGAAAGGCACAGAGGTGAGAGAGGGGGAAAGCCACAGAGGTGAGAGAGGGGGGAAAGTCACAGAGGTGAGAGAGGGGAAAGAGACACAGGGGGGAGAGAAGGGGAAAAAGAAAGAGACACAGGGGTGAGAGAAGGGGGACAAGAGACACTGGGGTGAGAGAGGGGGGAAAGAGACACAGAGGTGAGAGAGGGGGAAAGGCACAGAGGTGAGAGAGGGGGGAAAGTCACAGAGGTGAGAGAGGGGGGAAAGTCACAGAGGTGAGAGAGGGGGGAAAGTCACAGAGGTGAGAGAGGGGGGAAAGTCACAGAGGTGAGAGAGGGGAAAGAGACACAGGGGGGAGAGAAGGGGAAAAAGAAAGAGACACAGGGGTGAGAGAAGGGGGACAAGAGACACTGGGGTGAGAGAGGGGGGAAGAGACACAGAGGTGAGAGAGGGTGAAAGGCACAGAGGTGAGAGAGGGGGAAAGGCACAGAGGTGAGAGAGGGGAAAGGCACAGAGGTGAGAGAGGGGGGAAAGGCACAGAGGTGAGAGAGGGGGGAAAGGCACAGGGGTAAGAGAAGGGGTAAAGGCACAGGGGTGAGAGAAGGGGTAAAGAGACACAGGGGTGAGAGAAGGGGTAAAGAGACACAGGGTTGAGAGAAGGGGGAAAGAGACACAGGGTTGAGAGAAGGGGGAAAGAGACACAGGGTTGAGAGAAGGGGGAAAGAGACACAGGGGTGAGAGAAGGGGGAAAGAGACACAGGGGTGAGAGAAGGGGGAAAGAGACACAGGGGTGAGAGAAGGGGGAAAGAGACACAGGGGTGAGAGAAGGGGGAAAGAGGCACAGGGGTGAGGGGGGGATAGAGGCACAGGGGAGATAGATAAGGGGGGCAAAGAGACCCTGGGGAGGGAGTGGGGGGAGGAGACACTGGGGAAGGAGATGGGAGCAAAGAGACATACGGCTCTCAAAGTTACAGGCTTATGTGAAGACACTCATTGCGGGGCTCGCAATGATCTCCGAAGGCGTTCATCGCGAGGCCCGTAAAGTAGAGGGGCTCACAATGAGCACCAAATCCGCTCATTGTGAGGCTCACGATGAGCACCGAAGGGGGGGGGCAGCATTCTGTGGCAAATAGCATTGCCATCCTCCAAAATTGTATTGCCGTCATTTTTTGACGAGTAAGTCGCTAGTAGTAGTAATAATAATAATAACAACAACAACTTGAAGTGAAAAGCCATGCTCAGACTCCAGGGAGTACCTAGGCAGATTAGATAAATTACTTTCAGCATTCTGAGCATGGCCATGCTTTCCACTGAAGTCAATAGCCCCAGAGGATAATCAGTAATTATTACCAATGATCTTCCATTAGCAAAGGCATCCGACGGTTCTTCGTGGATCCAGTGAAAATTGCAAACAAACACGGAATACCCCGTTTAGCACTTCACGTGTTCCTGCATGCAAGAGTGCTATGTGTAACAGCGCTAAACAGGGAATTTTAACTCCAGAGCATTAAGCAGGGATTTAAAGGGCTAAATGCGATTTGGTGAGTGGGGAATTAGAAGGGGAACATAGCGCAATAGCACATCAGTGCATGGTTTACCTGTATGCATTTATTGTAGGAAAATACAACACAAGTAAACATTCAATTAATAAAGTACTTTAAAACCTGCTGTTTTTAATTAGATTAATGATAAAAATAGAAGTGCAGAACACAGTGTCTCACACCTGGTCACAGTGTGCAGATAAGCCTCTCACATATGTCCATGCGAAGAAGCCCTTGTTCCCTGTAGTATTAAGTTACTCGGTATCAGTACACAGAGCAGCGTGTTCATTTTAGGCTTGTTCAAAGCAATTTTTTGGTAAACATAAAAAACTGCCCGTTATGAGCAGCAGCCACAGCCTGAATGTATTTGTTCTACATGCGGTCGGCGACACCTCAATGTGCTGCTGCTATGTTTAATTGTTTTTGTCCTGTAATGATAGATAAAGTATGTCAGTCCCTTCAATGCTCAGACAGGATTTGTCGGGAGAAAGGTTTAGAAATGATGGGCTGGTACTGCAGAAAACAATAAGTGAATAAGCCAAGTTTTAGTAAGAGCTAAATAATATCAAAGCTGTGAAAGAATGAAAAATAAGTGTAGAGAAAATCAAGTAAAAAAGCAATAAATCAGATGCAGACTAGCACAATGTGAGCACGCTGACAATGCCCAGAAACATCTGCTCCGTGTTGTGTTGCTGAGCTAGGAATGAGGTGCTAAGAGAGGAAGCTGACAGCCAGGGCCTTGTACAGAGAAACAACACAGGCCGAGGAGACAGACAGCGACAAATGTTTCATTCTTACAACAGCCAGAAAAGCCGCCTCTTGAAAATCAATCTTGCAGAAAAGCCTGGCATTTGCAAGCATCTGCAAGCAATTTATTACACCGGGTTTTCTTCAATGACTCTTGAGCCAGATTTTAGTTGCCATATAATCTTAATGCGAGCAGGGAGTCAGTAGTACAATGAATTGAAACATGGGTGTTAACATAAATTAAGAAAGTTTAGATTTACTTTGGGGAAAAAGGGATCAGGAGGGACTTTAAATCAAATATTCGTTATGCTATTATGTTTATAGGATCAGCACAAAGAAAATGTATTAATATTTTTGATAAACCAGTCTGACAAAAGGGTATAAGTAGGGAAAGGAAAATAGATGGAGCTAGTTTATACATTTTTTTATTTTTTGTTATACCCTGAAGGCTTATGTGATGCTTGAGGTGGGTGATAGAGGCGGTACAATGTGCACATCAGGTCTTGCGTTTAATGATACAAGATGCTGGCTTCTGGGCATGACTGGGGAAGTGGGTAGGTGTCAAATACAACAAGATCCAGTCATCTAACACATCATCTTCACCTCTCCTTTCTCCCCACCCCCCCTCAACTGGTAGATAAAAACACAACCCTCAGGTTCCTGCTATCAAAAAGAGATTAAACAAATACAACATCAAATCTTCTATACATATATAACAAAATCTAATTTTCTTTATGTTTATGGATTACACAACTGTGAATGTGGCTTCTTACACGCTTCACAAACAAGTTTTGTTTATCTTGAACTGCAGTGGTCCTTTATACTATCCAGATTATATCATACTAGTTCATCTGTGCGTCATTAAAGTGACAATTAAATATTTTTGGAAAACCTTTTTTTCTAAGCCCCCCTTGCTTTCCCCATAATTGTGAATATGTGTGTGTGCGTAGAGGCAGAGATGCCCTTGTGCCCGCCAAGCCTCACTGGATCCCCCTGTTGAGGGCTTCCCTGACGGCGAGTGTTCTGGCTGGGGCAGGGAATCCCAAATAACATCACAAACACTAGAAGTCATTCAAGATTGCCTGCCCTAGTGGGAACAAGTGCCGGGAGAGTAGTAATGGGAGGCCCTCAAGTGGGGGATGCAGTGAGGCTGATGGGGCACAGGGAGAGCCCAGGACAGCTCAGGGGAGCACGGGGCAGGCTGAGGGGGGCGACTGCACTGGCCCCAATGCATTGCACTGTCTGTAGCTCCGCTTGCATGTGTCAGAATATGACACTGTATGAGAGAGGCAGGTCATTATAATGTGGAAAAAATATATAGCTTTTACATTAGCTCACAGGCACTTTTCCGTCTATTCAAGTGGTTCCTGTGTGACATCTTTACCCTTAGAAAGCATGATTGTTCGTGCTTCCTGTTGGGACATGTGATATAGTCCTCCCCAGATAGTCTAAAGAATATATATATATATATATATATATATATATATATATATATGTATATATGCGATCCTCTCCTTTTGTGTACTTTTGTTCCTCTGAGCAGCCTCTGTGCTCATCACAAAGACAGATACATATGTCTATCTTTTTGTAAATACTAATTAATTAGTTACTTAATGAATTAATATACTTTACCCATTTGTAATTAATATATCCATCAATCAATAGGCTGAAGAGCTAACAATCTTTTTTCATTTTCCCACAGCATATAATGTCCAGTTGGACTGTTGCTGGCTTGTGGAGATAGTTTTATGTCCCAACTGTGCATTAGGATTAGGCATCGTGCGCGAGGGCAAACCATTGGTTTATTTGTGTAAAGCGCTACTGTAGATGCGTAATGTGATTTGCAAGTTCGGAGTGTAGTGTAGCGTCATGTGCTACGTGGTTCACGAGTATCTAGCGTTCTTTGTAGTAGTGTATTTTGTATCTTGTCCATCCATGTGTGAAAGTGGCGTTGTGTTGCGCAGTCCAGGGTCGTGTAGCCTCGTTTTCATTTTTTTGGGCCGTAATTTATTTTCTTGCTTAGCCGATTTTCGAGTGCCGAAACTCTTGCAAATCAACTTAAATTTGCATTCCACCTCACTCCCAGACGTCCTGGCTGTTCCCCCGTGCTGTGTGTGATGTTTTTTTGTGTGTGTATTTTTTGTGTTTTTCGAGGTTCGGCCGTTAACTTTGTATTTTTCCTACCTCATATTTTTTTTTCTATGTCCCTTGTCTCGTATTTAATTTTTTCTAAGTCGCGCGTTCGTCAACTGTTCGCAGCCTAACAGCCTTATTAAATTGCAAATCAGGCAATTGAATAGGGCTCTATATAAGCACATAGCATATATATATTTTTTTTTACAGAAGTGTTTATTTAGTGATCTTCTATGCAAAAAAGCAAGGTCTTCAGTAACTAAAAACTTATTTTTAAAAAAATATGCTATGTGCTTATATAGAGCCCTATTCAATTGGGCGAATGGCAATTTTAAAAGTCTGTAAGGCGATCCTGCGTTTCCTAAGTATCTGTAGGCTAAGTCCCGCTTGTTTCATTGGCTCGCAGGAAATGAGCGCCTTTGGCGCTCATCCCCCAGGTTCTGGGAGTTGTAGTGCCTTAACGGCTCGCCTCACAGGCGATAAGCGCTCATCGCCTAAGTGCTGTGCTGCAAGTTTTAGTGCCTTAACGACTCGCCTCCCTATGTGAGGCTCACAGGCGATGAGCGCCTAAGTCGTACGCACCACGCAAACAGTGACGACGTCTCGTAGTTCAACAATTAGAATATGTGATAGATAGATATATATATATATATATATATATATATAACCTAATAGCAAAACAAACTGTTTTGATGCCAACTGAATGAAGTGAAGATTTATCCTGAATGTCCATGGAGCCACTATTCAAATTCATGCAATGCAAAACCCTTGGGTAACCCACAATGCCTTAGGTCTTCTGGAATTTGATAAACAGCGAGACAGATATACTAAAGTGTGAAGTGTTGGAGAACTATTTGACATTCTCTCCATTCCTGTGTAGCATTTGTTCTACAACACGTCGCCCTTTAGTACATCTGGCACATCTTATGGTCTGGTTTTGAACACAGATCATGACTACTTTTTGTGGGTCTGCTATAACAACATATGTTATTTAATGAGCATGAATAAGAGTAAAACGTAATAGTTCTTTAAATCTTGGTGTATTAATATGAGTCTATCAGACCATTATGGAATCAAACATTAAACTATATATAACAGTTACCGGTCTCTCCAGCAAGCAAAGGATTAGAACAAGTCACACAATTAGTACATACAATTCTCTGCATATACACATAAGTCATCAAACCACAAATATTATAGGGGAGTTATTTTAATGTGCAGTGAAACTGGGTGAAGTAGTAAACCTGTGCTATTATTACCACATTTCATCTTAATGTCTGCAACCTTTCCTGCAGTCAAACTGAGTTAATGTGCGGATAACAGCTGCAATTAATCTTACCGTGCTAATCCTGACTCAGACATTTGTAGGGTCTTTTTTCCATCTTAAGGAAGACAACCTGAACATGTTGGGTCTCAATTGTTACTAATGCCCGAGAGATGTTAAGAGAAAAAATAAATAAAAAAAGACCTTCACCACTGTTCATTATATTATTTTATACATTTAAAGGGACATGGAATGTATCAATATTGCTCTACATCATCAAACCGAGCATTGAAAAGCAAGTGAGAAAATGTTTTTAACTAATGCATATTTCACGGTTTTATAATAACGATCATACAATAATAATCTACTGTATCCTTCAACTGCCTGCCTCGCTCTGCAGATAATGGTTCTGCAAGGACCAAAAATCACAAGCACCCTGCAAATGGCAATAAATCATTGCTGCAAGAATGTAAATTTATTCTAATCTCAAAGGGAAACATGCACTTTACTAGTGTAGTATGGTAGATCCAATAAGTAATGAATAATGGGCTTGTTCAACAGGGATAGGACAAACTTTTCTTATATATATATATCTATATATATATCTATATATATATATATATATATATATATATAACACACACACACACACACACACTGTGAAACATTATCAAATACCATCATTGTCTGTTCTAAGTTGCATTTTAATTTGCATGAATATTTTTTCCAAGCTTATTCACTTGCGTATTAAAACACACTAGAACATGCAGCTTATATATTGCAAGTAAGATAATCAATTTTAAATATGAATTTTGTTACTGCATAAATAATGCTCCAAACTATTTCCTGTGAATACCTTTAATGTGATGAAACTAAAATCTGAGCAACCGTACAACCCGGTCCTCCAAACTGGTGAAAGGCACAAAGTCATTTTGAACAGGATCAAATATATAACATTTTATAAAAATTCCTTAAATAAAGTCTAGAACATGATGTTGCATCCAAGCATTACTGTATAATACAGAGCACAGAATAGTTTCTAGTCCGAAGTCCGACCAACAACCACGACCTCCGACACGTAGTGCTTGGCAATTCCAGTGTTTGGTTTCCATTGGATTTAGACAGAATACATATTGTTGTTATTCAGTCGAGTACGACCATATGGACCACAGCATATTAGGCACATCATGTGTCCGGTTGTGCCAGTCCATTTGATGTACATTACATTTGTACTGCAATGTGTCTGACCTCTCTGCTATGACCTGCCCATCTTGGGTGACCCTGCATGGTATAGCTCACAGCTTCATTGAGGTACACAAGCACCTTCACCACGACAAGGTAGCAATCCAGAAGGGGAGAATAAATATTGCCCAGGGTTTAAACTAATAAATCAATCTTAAAAAAGTGCAAGTATTTAAAATACTGAAAACATACCTGTATTCATCTGATATCATTGAATAATAAAATAAATTCATGAAAATTTTAAGCAGACTCAGAAGCAATAATATTTATTAATGACAGGGTGCGGGGAACTCCTGTGAGGCATTTTTACTAAGACTTCACAAAATCCACACCCTTAAACATTTGTGGAAATATGATTTTAGATTAAAAAAAAATAAAAAAAATAGCATTGCAGAGTAAAATACTGAGAATCCCAAGATTTTACTAGTAGTGATGGTCATATGACAGTGCTATAGTGGCCTTTTTATAACCATTTTTGCTGTATGTTGCCATCTAGTGGACACATTTAGCACAGCAAGTGTCACCCCCCCCCCCCCCCCCAAAAAAAAAACACAGCACTGAATCACTACATCAGAAATAATATGAATATCTATTAACAGATTTTGAGAATGTAATTGCATATCTATTTTTAGATTTTAATTTACATTTATTTTATACTTTAAAGACCACATTGATAGTGTTTCGTTCTGAAACAGACTCGATGCCAGGCAAGATGTTAACTATTATAAACAATTATTTGCGGTGGGCAGCCATTACAATAACTGACGTACTTGACTGAGCTGCTTTTACAAATGGGGCTCTGTAGAATGATACATTTCCCACTAATCCTTTAAGTCTACTTAGCACTGCCAGATTTAGACCAGACACTAAATATGTTATCGCGGGTAGAAAGGGGATTAAAAAACTATCCACGGTATATCCAGGAAGTGAACAACAGATCATCCAGAGTACACTTATTACAGGTCTCTCAGAGATCAAACAACCTGTTTCTTCCACATATCTTCTCATTTATCAGCATTTCCACTGTTGCTAAGGATTCTGGGTAGTGATATGCAAATGAGGCCCAACATGACCACCATTTTGCTTCAGACCTACTAACACAGGTATCCAATTAGGATACAGGGCCTACTCTCTGGCAGGCTTCAGAAAATATCCATGTACTGAGGTACAGTGCCAGAACCCTCTCACAGGCTGCAGTTTTGCCCTTATATGGGGCTCGTCAGTGTGAGGCGGGATCTGGAGCTGTGAAACGAGGCTGGAGAGGGACTAAATATGGAGGATAGAAAGGGGATTGCAAAGCCCTCCACTGTATATCCAGTAAGTCATTATCTGCAAGGCTACCTATAATTGGTCCATTATCAAAAGAAAATATTTCCCCACAATTATACAGTTTTAAGAATAATTATTAAATAATTGATAATAATAATTGGTACAGTAATTATTTCAGAAGGAGCAATTCATGTTAATCTGTAGTGAATGATGTAGGAAAAGTAGTATGTGGCATTGCTCATTCTCATGTAGGTGAATTGCCAAGGAGAAACACGCGTGTAATAGGTCAATGTTGAAATATTAATAGAAATAGATTCACAACTCCCCAAATATGTAGCTGTGATTCAGAAACCAGGTCCACCCTATACATAGCTATCAATAAATATATATATCTAGATCAAAATCTAGTAACTTATTGTGCAATAGACACTAATTATACATAATCTAGTGTTAGGGAGAAGCAGAGAAAGCATCTTATTTGTGACCTAGTTAAATTAAATGAGCAGCAATGATTCAAGTGGAGCTTATTTAATACTACAATGGTTTTATAGTGTGGTGATTTAAACCTAGCGAGAGCTACCACTTCTTACAGGAAGGGCGATGAGAAAGGAGAATACGCTTCATGCGTTTCCGTACAAACATACAGCAACAATCAATTGAGGTTTCGCGAGATCCGGTAGCCCGTAAGTGAAGTCGCAAGTGACTCTGCTATTCAATTGGTGTCTTTTTGTGGGGTCCGATCGGCTTCCGAGTTACGGGCTTTAAAATATTGAGATGGTTAATCTCGTAATTTACAGCCTCCTGAAGCCTTTGATCTGTCACTTTGGCAAGGCTAAAATCGCAAATCGCTATCCAATTGCTAAATTTCCCAAAGCCCGCAAATGTATTCAAACCCGTAAATGGCAAAGGAAGGAGAAAATCCCACGAGTGCTAGAGAGGACCCGCAAGGGGGTTAAACACCTGTTCGTAGCACTGTAACTGCAAATAAAAAATCAATACTGCAGTACTGCAGTATAGGGTAAGTGATGAAAGGCATTAGAATTAATTGCACAACAGTCTCAAGCCCGCAAATCGTCAGGAAATGAACATTATATTTACGTGTAATTTTGGGGTTAAATCAATCTCGGGTATCAAAGATTTAATACATATCAGGCCACCCACATGGACTAGAACAGTATTGGCATTCATTTTCATAATTCTTTATTTTGAGGGTTTGCAAGTCTGATTGCATATTGGACCTCTGAACCTAATTGATTGACATGTAATCTCCATGTTTTACTGTCGTAATAATTGGTCTCATTTTAATTGATCATGTTCCTGCCCTGAAGTGCTCCGAACCAGTGCATGGTTTACGGTTTTGGCTTTGGCCTTGGCCCAGAAACTTGCGTCCTTGAGCAATTGAATAGTATCACAATCGGAGACGAACAGAAGCCTGCAACACACCTGCAGACTTTCAGCCACCTGCGATCGAGTTGCAGGCTTCAAATTGAATGTGGCTCATACACAGCATTCCAAGAAAGGTCCAGACACACTCCCGATTGTTAATGGCACGTAATCACACCGATTAGGACCAAACTAAAGGGCAGGTTCTACTGTTTTGTTTTGCTTGTTGTTATATATATGAAAGTCCATACTTAGAGAAGATGAATCAGAAATTATGGAATTTGATTGTCTGACCAGTTTTTGCTCCATGATATAATAGATGGAACATATCGTGACAAAAATAAATAAATCGGTACTTATACCTGCGCGACCCCACCGCCGATGCGAGTGCGTGCAGTGCAATGCCATCTACCATCTACACAGTTTAAAATAGATTGCTCTAGGGGAGAGGGGTTAGGGTCTTGCATAGGGTTAGGCTTCAGTTAGGGTCCTGCCATTAATCATTTTATTTTTAATGTGTAGATTGCAATAATACATTCTTGTGGCGCAGAGCTCAGGCGCGCTCACTGTTATTCTTCTATTCACCAGCTCACATAATCTAACCTAAGGAGATACTGCAGCAACAAAAGGCAAGTACTATATTTTCAACACATATATAAGGGCATATAATATACGTGCAATTTACCCTTTAATGACAGGCACCACAGCAGTTAGGCTATGTTCCCCATCAAGTACTCAAGCGCGCATACACATACATTTAGATTGTACGTTTGCGAGTTTTTAATCTTTTAAGGTGCTTTAGTTTGATTTAAAACTCAGGGTCCTCCATTCTTTTTCAATGTGTTAAAATAGTTTTTGCCTTGTACTTAACCCATGTATAGCGTTACAGCATATGTTACTATTATTATTATAATACCTACATACAGGGATACCAAGATCAAAAATCCTGGCCTAAAACCTTGCCGACACAATCATGTTAATATACAAATAGCCAGATTGTATAAGTCTTGATTACTGTACTATTATATGACTCTGGCTGCACCTGCTCAGCCTCGCCCTGAGGTGACGCACAAACAGGTACCAGTGAATAGCACAACTCCTTGGATGTTACGCTGGTATCATTGCGACGCTCAGTGACAGACACGTTTCTGTTGTAGCGATGGTGGCTTTGCAAGCTCAGTATACGAGGCTGTGAGGGGGTGGCTGGCAATACAACAGATGCTATAAATAGGTGCTCCCAGCAATAGGGTGTGCTGCTGGCTCAGATTAGCCACAGGGAGACGGAAGTAATGTGACTACCCCAACTAGAGATACACACCCTACTGAGAAAGCAGCGCACAGAATCAGTACACAAAAGAAGCCTTGATATAAAAGTAAAACATGGAAAGGTTGTGTGTAAAAATGCTTTGGGCACTAACAAGTTAAGGCTTCAGAAGAAATAAACCACGTGACAAAACTCCTACCTGGTGACTGGACCATAAAATATATGTAGAGAGAGAGGGGGAGACAACCAGCTATTAAAAAGGTATATAGAAGTATCATCAATTATGGATGCATCTGACAGAGGAGAATCAGTAGTGTATGCAAACATTTTTTTGCATGAAAAATAAAACATTAATAAACTTACTCGGACATGTGCAAATTTATTCAGTTTTCTGGCAGCTGATTTTGAGAAAGGAATATCCCTGACAATCCATACTATATTAGAATAAAATTCCTAATGCATTTTGGCAAATTACTGGAAGCTATAAAATTGTTGCAATATCTGGTTAGTCAGTCTCTGCAGCAAAGCATCAAGGGATGTGTAGTATTCTTCCCCATCACACTCCTCTCCCTCCTCCCTTGAATGATGCAACTGCTCTGGATCTCTGCATTGTGCTGCTATATGCTGAAAGGTTACTATAAGGTTTAAAAAAACCATACCTGAATGCAATGTTTCTACTGGTAGGTACCAGATGCCTATGTAGGCACCTTTGGGGGTGTGGATTTTGTTTTTAAGATCAAATAAATCTGTGTGTGTTGTATAGGATGACTCCATGTAATGTGTGTGTCTGATATAAGCAGCATGTGTTAGCAAGGTAAAAAAAAACAGGGAAACTTCCAAATATCTTTAAGACATTTAATTAAATTCCTCCTATTGCCTAATAGTAAATCGTTTTTACACGGCACTGGTAGCTGACCTCGTTCTCACATTGTTTATTTGTAAACTGTTCTATTTTTTAAAATACAGTCTCTATTTCTGTCCCAGATTGTTATTGTCTTGGAACAGGTCACACATTTATACCAGGAACGGATTTGGGGGCATTTAATAAAGTTACTGAAAAACAAAGTGGAAGAGAGATCTGGAGAGGAGAGTGGCATCCTAATGGCATGAGTGTAGGGAGGCAGCAATCAGTGGGCATATTGGTCATGGACTGTGGGCAGCCGGCTTGGGCATCTGTGTCATGTTACTGAGTCTATAATAAGCAAAGATCACAACTTCCCAATCTTGTGGTGCTCGTACTGCTGCCTACACGGTGCTGCTGGCATATGGGCGCAAATGAGCAAGACATTCAGCAGATATGGAGCATAAAATCACGTCAGTAAGAATATTTATTGTGGTATCCGCTAGCACTCTACACGTAAACTATATCATTATCCGCAGCACTCGTCTTGGCTTGCAACCCAAGCACCTGTACAACTAATATGTCTTCTTCTTCAGCATGAATGCAATGCACTTACACAATACCAAGCTTAAGCAAATTTCCTCCTTAATTTCTTCTTTTAGACAGAACTTAAAGGGACATGGAAATAATATATTTGGTAATGTATCATAGAGAGCTTTGTTTTTTCAACTGAAGGTCTCAGAGCATAACAAATTAACCCTTGGGGCTTGTCCTCTGCCAGCTAAGCATTTACTGTTTGTTTCAATGAAGTTTAAACTGGTTATACTGACTATTATAAAAGTTACTTTCTGCGTGGGATAAGATGTTCTTTTAAATGGTTGAAAAACAGGTTTGTTCCATGGCCAGTGTAACTACTTCCAGCAGTCCTGTATAATTATTATTCACAAATAATTCTGGGATCTTTCTTGTTGGGTGGCCGGCAACAGTGTCGGTACCAGCGAGTCGAGGGGCCGCTAGATGGCCCTGTGGACATTTTACACAATTTTTACCTTAAACAGTTACCCTAACCCTACGACAACGCTTTCCAAACAGGGTAGCGACGCCTTAGTATGTTGGCTGCAATGTGTAGGTGTGTCGCTCTAATGCAATTTATGTATGTGTTTTTATCTCTTATAAGGAGTTAGTTTAACCCGCGGTTTAAATTACTGTGTCACAAAATGATGCATGTCTAAAAAATAAAAACAAAAAACAAAGTCAGAGAACGAACCAACCTTAATATGTGAGTTCTATGGCCATGATAACCCACTCTGAGAGCAACATCTTTTAGCCACTTGTGCCCTTCACAGGGAGAAATATCCTGTAGTATATGAGGTCTGGTCTCACGCAAAAGAGTGACCCAGCCCCGAAATACCAGGCAAGTCTACCATGATCAGGAGAAACCTCAAACCCCAGACGTACGTTTGGACCTACATTGGGCATCGTCAGTGCGGTGTGTGTGTGGGGGAGGACACAGGGGAAGGAGAGGGGGGAAAGAGACACAGGGGTGGGAGAAAGGAGAGAGAGAGTGGGGGAGACACAAGGGGAGGGGGAAAGAAGGCACAGGACAGGGGGGAAAGGAGACACAGGAGAGGGGGAAAGGAGACACAGGAGAGGGAGGGGGGGGGGGGGAGTCCCAGGGGAGGGAGGGAGGGAAGGAGTCCCAGGGGAGGGAGGGGGGGAAGAGACACAGGGGAGGTGTGGGAGAGACACGGGAGAGGGAGAGAGACACAGGGGAGGGAGAGGGGGAGACTTGCCTGTCATTTTTGACAGGTAAGTCACTAGTTAGTATATAATATGGGCAGAAATTAAAACCACGAGAGAGAAAAAAATATTCACAAGTAATAATCAAAAAATACCCACATAAATGAACCATAACCTATATCAGCAAAATAGACAAG
The DNA here is from genome assembly GCA_027410445.1 of Discoglossus pictus. Taxonomy (NCBI): domain Eukaryota; kingdom Metazoa; phylum Chordata; class Amphibia; order Anura; family Alytidae; genus Discoglossus; species Discoglossus pictus. The sequence goes on from CM050163.1 coordinate 110,052,026, forward strand.
ATGTAAGACAATCAATAATATGTGACAATATGTAAATATGTAATAGCAGCTAAATCAGTGTCAAAGACATAAGTATGTGAATCTATTAATAGTGATGCTATAAAAATGGGCCTTGACAGCCGATTAGATTTTATTATTTACTACATATCTGGGTGGTCCTATGATTATATATCATATATAGAGGATCACTTTTTTAATCTGGGTATTTTATATAGCATCACTGATCATATATATATATTATCCTATCTGGCACGGTTGTGGGTTAAAAATAAATATAAATGGACCAATCTCCTCTTGATCACCATTATGTATATTAATAGATCCAACTACTTATGTATTTTTACGTTCAATAAATCCACTGTTGTGGAATGGCTGTGGTTATTATTCTTTGAATATTTTCACGGATTTAGCTGCTATTACGTATATGTTCACTACTGATACATATTATTGATCTTCTATGACCTCTATTTTGCGGATATTTTTTGATTATTACTTGTGAATGTGGTATCCATTCATTTTTTTTTCTCTTTCTCATGGTTTTGATTTCTGCACATATAAACCATATTATACTCTAATGATCAGCTAAATAAAGATGTCCTTATTCATTGTTTCTACCCATAAGGCTAAAATAAATAGAATAAAAGATACATAGATAAAGAGAATAATGCTAAAATATGAATTAGTAAAGAGATAATAAAAACTAAATAAAACCAACTCAAGCCTGTCCAGCCGCAGTATAACTAACAATAGAGTGGTGACTGACTGGCTGAAAACTCATCTGGTGAAAGATCCTGCCGGCTGATGATAAGAGCGCTGCAGGAAGCAGCGCGGCTCAGAGATATGGCTTCCTGACAGGTAATCTCCCATATGTAGACCATGCTCCTCATACTGAGCAACTTGAGGCTGCAATCTCCAAATATGCAGGAAATCAGATGGTATTTGCACTAACCTGATCAAATACAAAATAATCAGCTAAATTAAGGACATCTATTTGTTATCATATAATAATTTAATGGGCAGACATGATGATTATTTTATACTAGTTACTTGCCCGCATTAATTACGGTATTATAGAATGTAATCTTGAATTGTCTGTGCTCGCCCTCTCTGTGTGTCTATGCACTCTCTTTCTCTCTGCGCGCTGCCAGCTTTGTACCCCTCCCTCTATCTCTATCTGTGCGCTCTCTCGCTGTTTGCACGGTCGGCCCTGTACCTCTCTCTCTGTGTGCTATCTGTCTGTGTTCTCTGTCTTCATGTGCTCTCGCTCTGTACCCCTCTCTTGCTCTCTCCCTCTCACTTTGCAGTCTGTCTGTCTGTCTTTCTCTCTACTTCCCTCTCTCTCACTTTGTGGACTGTCTCTGTGCTGTCTCCCCCCCCCCCCCCCCGTGCCTCTCTCTGTACCTCTCTCTCACGTTGCAGTCTGTCTCTCTGTGCTGTGTGTGTCTCACTCTCTCTGTACCTCTCTCCCCCCCCCCCCCCTCTCTTCGCTGTCTGTCTCTCTCTGTACCTCTCTCCCTCTCAGGTCAGTGTCTATGTGTAATGTGTTTTCTCTGTGCTGCCTTTGAATGCATCATGGCTGCCGGCTGCTATTAATTCCTGCTTTAGGCCCCGCCCCAATGCCATCATGGCCCTGCCCCTCAATGGCATCAGCATTACACACTATGCCAACTATTATATGCAATATGTGTATGACCTCCAATCTTTAATTTTTTAATCTGCACGTTAACAATTGTAGCTCTCATTTCCCATGCAAAGAAACATTTGCAATATCTAAAAAGCTGCTATTTTAAGTTAATACAAAGTGTTACTTTAATTATAGTACTTCATACTTTTTAGCAATATAGAAAGTTAATTAAATAAGTAAGTTATTTAATTTGCTGTTTTACAGTCTCCATTTGTCTTCCCCTTAGTCATTCTATACTGCGCCATTTTATCACCCAGTTTCCAGTCCCTTTCCCAATCTTATGATATTTGCCTCAAGCCCTTACTCTACCAGTCATTCTCCCCTTTTTATTCTGCCAGTCACTTATTATGCTAGTATATATCCCAGATCCTTTCTAGCTATGGTCCATCTCCGTTCCTTGCCAGTCTCCATTCATTGTGTTACCTTTCTCTTCCAGTACATTTCACATTCATTCCCAACCTTTTTACGATCCTCCCCTCCAAAAACTCCCAACCTCAAACCTCCGTTATTTTTCCACCCTTCATTTTACATGTCCCATCCTTAGCCTATTCTCTTACCAACAATTGTGCATCCGCCTACAACTGCAAAAATAAGACAAAAGTATCAGAAAGAACATGCTAGTAGTTTAAGTTTGATGTGTGCTTGCATGGGCTTGGCAGGTATAGGATATTTTGTCCTTGAGCGACTTATGAGATCATGCAAATACTAAGCCTCACAGACTAATGATCAATGCATATTGGACATGTGTACATATAAATGTAGGTGCTTTGCATAATCCAGTACTATACCTGGTTATGGCTATATAGTACTATAATTAATGACTAATTAGATGAAGCAGACCATCAAAATAGCACTGATAGGTGCTAAACAGATTATATTAAACTGCCATATATGACATATTTTAAACACTAAATGATGCCAACAGAGATTTTGGCAATTATTGCAGCTCACAAATTGTGTGTACATTGCCCCCAAACAATCAGGGAAAATTAGTTAAAATAAGAATTTCTAAAAATATTTTTTTTCTGTGGTGCCATTTTGGTCTAGAACCCGTTCTGACCATGCCAATCTCTCTCTTACTATGACACCACAAGTGGTAAAAGCCTGGACCCAAAGGTGTTCACTTTAATTCTAGGCTCCAATCTGGCACTATTTATAACAGTAATGCTCTCTCCTATATAATTACAGGTTCACACTGCTCTGCGGTTACTTTTTATAAGGCTCAGGCATAAGAGAAGGGAGGCCCCAAATGTCTGGTTGCCAAGGACTCCGATACCAAAAGTAATTACTGCCAGCTTATTTCATTAAGCAGTATCAGACATGCAATTATTGTAGTGATGTAATTAAACAACTCATCATATTCCTGCTGAAAGCACAAGCTCTATGGTCGAGCTGTTCTGGGCAATCTTCTTAGCCAAGACATGATTGACTGGAATATTAAACTCTGTTTAGAATAAATTCAATTCAATTTATGAGCTTGACTTAACAAGGGGACTATTCTGGGGGAGAAGCCAATGAAAGCGATTGCTTCGATGTACACAGGTAAAACTACAATAATACCATACAATCTATATCCTCTCAGTAATAAAGTGGTTAATCAATTCAGTTTTCTAATTTACCTAATTTTCTAATTTATTAACTATACTTCATTTTCTTGTTCAGAATGCTTATTGGACATGGTCGTTTTGTAGAGTTTAGGTTATAAGAAGCATAAGTCGTTAAAGAATACAAGCAAAATATTATTTTTTGAAGAACTAAATCTAAAAATATGTTTTCCAGTAATGTATTACTAATATGCAATTATGCATTTTAATTTGCATTGATCTACTTCCTGAGCTAGGAGGAGACTTTGCATCAGTCCTGATGATAACTCATCAAGTAGAAGTCGCACCCTACTGCGCAGAAAGAAGCTTCCTCTCCACATTCAAAGTTCATTAGTTTACGAGACAAAACATGCAACAAGCCACCTTGTAATGAAAATGGAAGCCTGCAGTAAAGAATAATTGAATGTAAAAGTTAAAGACATGATGGATGTGTTTAGTTACTCGAAAGATCATACAGAAACAAATATGACCACAGTGATCTTTTAAGAGTGACAATAGCTGTAGAAGGTGACAATTGTGAACCTTTATTACTGCAGTGCATGTCACAGTTTGCCCTTTGTGTCAGTATTGTTGCATGCTGATAGATCATGTCACAGGTATTTCCATTCAACGTCTTGCCTGATACTACTAGAGCAGCATTTCCAGAAATGTCTATTCAAACCCAATTGCTGGCACTCTGTACATACCCTACAATACTAGTCGCACAGGTACATGTGTGGTCAGTAACATGCACAGAAATAAGAATTACCACTTGAGTATCACATGGCTCAGATCCCATGTTAGAGCGCTTCTTCACACTTGAGTACCATTAAAAGCCCCATTTAGCACATTATCTGTTACCGTGAAATGGTTAAACATTGTGTGTACAGCATGTACATTTTAGCCAATTAATATTTCAGCATTGATGGCACAAGAACTGCTTGTTGAGACTTTCTTCAATTTGTTCATAGGGTTATGGTTAGATTTAGGAGTTAGATGTTTGGGTTTAGGGTTGTGGCAGATGATAAGCTTTACATAGTAAAGTAGTACTATGTACAGCTTATCATCTGCCTCTACCCTAACCCTAAAACTAACACACACTTAGAGTAATTGAACTATATCTCAGAGAGCAAACGTTGTGCCACCTAGTGGGCGCTGGCCGACACTGCTGCTGGGCACGAAATAGGAAACATCTAAGCAAAAATCAATGTATAGCCAGAATAAAATAAAATAAATAATTAATTAAATGTTCTACTTGACAATCTGCAAGCACGCAAATTGCACATACAATTAAAAAAACAAATATGGCCTTTTAACAGCTCACACATTATTTCATTTGATTATGGAAGCGTACCAAGGAAGTTCATATTCTTCAGGGTAGCAAAAAGAAAAGTAACTGCTAAGCAAGACATATTTTCACTAAATGTGTAATCCACAACCACTTATTGCCATTGTTTGATCTGGTTTTATCGTCCCTTTGAAGAGCAGGTAATCCGTTTTCCTGTGGGTTTTCACCTATAAATATGATGGATTTTTCTTTTTTTATGATGAATGGTAATAAAAAAATATTGTAGCCCAAACAATTATATGCATGATCACTAACACTGACCTATCTTGGAGGGTGTTATGTACACACCAAACGTTTCTAAATCCCTAAATCTAGGTAAAGCCTTTAAAATGACATATTGGGCCATAAACTTAAATACAGTCGATGTGCAGGAAACTATCCAAAAAAAATAAAAGCCAGCCAAAAATCACAAACAAAATCTAATTGGAAGAACGACAAAGCAGGATTTTCATAACAATGAAGTAATCTTCTCAGGAGCAATGCATGTAAATCCTTCTGAGATTCAGAGGTTAGAGGGATTTGCAACATTTATGCTTTCATTTAATTACTAAGCACAACACATTGACTAACCTTGTGTTCAAGTCTGGGTGAAGTGGAACATAATCAAGATGACTATTCCTCATTGTATGTCTGACACCAATTTCTCAACCTGCAGAGATATCTTACATCTAAATAAGAGCCAATAACACACGTCTATATTTCTGTACGGTGAAAAAAATGTACAAGGAAATATTGATATGGCTATAAACATGCTAAGTAGAGTCTGTTTTCAGTTAAAGGACAAGTGTGGCCATACTTTTAAATTCTTTAATTCAACATTTAATGTCTTATCTTTTATACCGTATGCAACTTTGCTTGCTGTGGAATCCACCATTTCGGCTTCAGCAGACCAAATTCCAGAGGTGGGAAGAGACTTTGGCCCCTATTAAATTCCAAATTTGTAGCAGTTATAGAGCGATTAGCGCAACTACATGACCCAAAGCCAAAACCGTAAGCCATGCACCCGTAAGTAGCATTTCAGGGCATGATAATGATCGATTAAGCAAGTTCGTAAGAAACGGTTTAGAAACAGCCAATAGCAAAAGAGACCGTCATCATGACGTCAGTAAAACATGGAGGTTAAACCACAATCAGTTAGTGTTTAGAAGTCTGATCAGACTCGCAATCCAGAAATGTTGCAATCTAAAAATAAATAAATCAATAAATCTACTATTCTAGTCCATGCGAGTTTAATGATATGAATTAACCCATTGATTGCCGGGATCAATATAACATGGAAATTACACATCAAAAAAAAAAAAAACTTGCACATTTGCGAGTTTGAGACAGTTGTACAATTCTTTTTAATGCCTTTAATTGCTTTCCCCATCTTTTAAAGTGCAGTATTGATTTATTTTTTTTATTTGCTTTACCCCCCTTGCGAGTCCTCTTCAGTACTTGTAGGATCTTTGGCTACATTTGCCATTTACAGGTTATGAAAACAATTGCGGGCTTGAGGACTTGTAACAATTTAATAGCGATTTGCGATTTTAGCAATTGCAGGCTTGACAGCTGGGTCGGAGTTACGATTTTGATAGTCATAGTTGTTATTCAGCCTGTAACCTGCAGATCGATTGCGGGTAGCTAAAAGACGCCAATTTAATAGCAGTCATTTTTGCGGGCAACATTACGGGCTACAGTAACTACAATTTAGACAATTTAATAGGGGGCTTCGTGTCTGCATAATGGAGATACCAGTGATCTCAGCAGGAGTAAATGGGAGTCCAGTAGTCTACAAAGACAAATCCACCTGAAAAAGTAACAGGCAGCAGCAAGGGAGAAAGCAAAATGGAGTCACACAGATAAAAAGATTGACCAGAACTGCTACTGCTGATGTTTTATATGTTCAGAAAGAGAATATCTGTATCCAGATGAAATAAATAGGATCACACATGAAGGTTGGTTATAAAAGAAACGGAATGCTATATAATTGTTCAGAAACACGGTATGAAGGTCTCTGTTTGTCAGAAAGTTTTATGAAGCTAAAGCCAAACAGTATAACAAAAACTGTCATGTCCGTATGAAAGGATACAATCCTGAAGCTAGATAGAGGATCCCCATTTAAATAGGTCCAAACACAAGAATTAAGTGGTAATAAATAAAGAGCATGGAAACAGTAACTGTAGAAGAAAAACAACCACAAGGACCCTTAAGTGACATATTTATAGTATGCAGTTTTGTAAATAATTACAGACTCATTTTTTTTATGGGTTTATTCAGTTTTGGTTTAATGACCGTCATTGTGTTCTGGTTTGTAAATATAGGGTTATGTATGTGTGAGGAGGAACTCTTTCAAATGAGATCTGTATTCATCTTTGTTAAAACATCCTCTTCAACTAGCCCCTTGACAACAGGACTCCATGGTAGAGTTAGGCCCCATAAGCTACAGACTAGCAGTGCAAGAATACTCCTCGACACAATCAAATTCACCTCAATATAACATTTTCGATAAAAAAAAACGCTTCAAGCATGTGCAGATTTCAGCAAACTACAGTGCTTCTTTAATATACATACAAGCATTAATGGCTCAACTAATCCTGAGGACATGCACCCACACCCACACACCTAATTACTTCAAAGAATGTATTGAAATAAGGAGGACGTGGTTTAGAGGTATTGTGAAAATGTTACTTTCAGCCAGGGAACCAGGTCATTACTTTATACAAAAAATGTCTGAATGACATCATGACCCACAATTACTTTAAGTGTAAGAACTAGAAGATCAAGCTCTCTGGTGGAACTAGATTGGCAGCATTCCTATCTATCCTTTTACATTATGTGCTACAACAGAACTGCTGCACAAAATAGTGCATTAAAGGGATATGGAAGGTGGCTGGATTTTACTAGGTATACAATATACCTATGTATCTATTTCAGTTTATGTACATTATTTTATTAAGAAGTGCTTATAGGATCTGTTTACCTCCTCAAATCATACAAAATGTACCAGTTTTGGTCTGCCCTCTGCAGCTTATGTAGACAGAGACTCTGTAGTACTGACTGGGCAGTAGTGACTATTACATAAACACAACATATCACTAGTATCTTCTCATACTCTCTTCCAATAAACATCTCATGAATGGGAAGGAACCTTTGGTTATAGTTTAACCTTTATCAGTGGTATGTGACAAAACTGCTAGATAAAAACAGGGTCATACACTCCACTATTCATACACAGAATAACAAATCCCTCCAAGAGTCTATTACATATTCACTACAAGTAGGGATAGGTGTGGTAAAATATAACTACCATCATTAACTCCAACATGTACTACTACAAACAATATATTCTAGGCCTGGCCATCTTTGGTTGGTCTTCAGGTCAACTATGAAAAGAGCACAGGAAGCTAGGTTAATTAAGACCACAACAAAATTAATACATGTGAAATTTAATAAAACAGATTATAAAAGAACATTAACTTTGGTTTTCCATAGATTTAATATCTATAATAAATCATTTGTATAATCAACTATCCCTTTGATTTTGTTCCCCTAAAAGATAGTATAATCCAGCCATAGATTTTGCTCATCACATACGGTATATAGTTGTGAGCAGGCGAGCCAGCCAGAGCCGTTGCTCACGCTTGCTGGCTTGCATAGCGAACCCGCGGCCCTCGCAAAGCAAGGGCCTCAGTTGCTGGCATGGAGCGCCGAAGGTGCTCCTTGCCAGCAACTGCGACCCTCACAAACTTTACGTCGCAACGCAAACAACAAACGAGACACGTTACCTCGCAAAAATCAGCCGCAACTCGCGAACATGAACAAATTTAAAACACAACAAATACACACAGCACATACATAAAAAGCTTACCTACAGCAAGAGGGAGCATCCAGGACCTCAAAAAAAGCAACTTACACCTTCATTTAACTAAAAATAAAAGAGTTTAGACACTAAAAAATTCTCTATGCGAGAGAAAAAATGGCCGCCGAACAAAACGAAAATGAGGCTACAGCAGTCTAAAGACGCAAAACACCACAAGAAACTCGCAAAACACCACAAAAGACCTACGGATATTCCGCTAAGACGCATACCACACATTACCCGCCATTTTACGACAATGCGGAAGTACACAACTACGCTAACGGTTTGGTCTCGCGCACGCACAGTGTTACACTGCACACATTCAGCACGCTTACACAGCAGCTCCACACCACTAATGCTCCAGCAACATCAAAACACATTGCCAGCTCTTCAACACAATGCTTCAAAATAGGTAAAGTATATTCATTTATTAATGTATTACATATTTCATTATTATACACCGAACAGCATTAGGTACCTTACAATTTCATTGCCGTCATTTTTTGACGGGCAATTCGCTAGTTGTGTCTATAAATCTCTAACAAGGCCAGAAAGAAAATCTAAATGTACCTCTGGGATAAGCAAGTTCTCTCTTTTTTGATGCAACCAGTCTGATATACTAAAGATATTTCTCTTTTGTTCATATCACAATGGCACATAATTCGATTTGTACTTAAGCTTTAATTGGTAGAGGGGCCAGATATATATTGCTTTGCATTGTATTGCTGGGGCTAATAGGTTAAATTCCACACATTTTTCCTCTGCATTTCTTCCGACTACATGTTTTCATACCTACATCGATTCAAGTGTTACGGCTTCTGAAGAAACTACTATACAAATACACATTTTCTTTGGTACCTCTTGAAATTGTAGCAAGAATAATATAAGTGGGTGATTAGGGTAAAGCACTCCACTCTTAGCAATTACATACACAGTATGTTAACTGAAGGTAATGCAAGCACTGCCACTAAAAGAAAATAACATGCGTTTATGGGATGGTCTACAGCATACAGTCTATGGCAAAACCTGCTTTACTGTATTTAAAAACTAGCACTCCAACACACTTGGCCAATATGGAGATCTGTCAACAGTTATGGGATCTTAAACTGGAGTATTTGGCTCCATTGCTATTGATCTTGTTCTTTTGTCTTCTTGTCAACTATAACCCTCATTCTATGAAGATGCAATGCTTGGCAGCTACTTATTGCATTGCACTACTACATTATTTTGTCATCCTATTTTAACTTTTACTGTGGGCATGTATTAACAACCTAATACTCTTTTCATTACGGTGTATTTTATAGATAGAAACTTCCTGTTTAATCAGAGTCATTTCCCACCTCAGGAAGTAGATTTCCAGAAATAAAAATGGCAGATCCCACAGAAGTGTAGTTGTATATATAAAAGGTGATATATGTATTTTAGTTTTCATTCTAGTGCTTCTTCAAAAATAGTTTAATTATAGGACCATATGAAAATTTTCACCAATTTTTTTTTTAATACTGTGGCTTTCATAGCTGCTAATGCTGTTAGTTTCTTGCATAATTCACAACCATTAACTTTTTGTTAATCTGCAATAGTCCTTTAAATGTGCCATGGTTGATCTCTGGATTTTAGTTGGTGCCATTTAAAAAAAATAATAATAATTACATGTCACCATAAAAGTACAAAATAATTAACAGAATCATGGTGTATAGGTTAAAATAGGATCATGGTGTATAGGTTAAAATAGGATCATGGTGTATAGGTTAAAATAGGATCATGGTGTATAGGTTAAAATAGGACAGTAACACTTAAACTATTAAGACTTTTCAGCCTGCATTGCACCTCTCAGAGACATCTTGCAGAGCTGTACAATATCCAATAGTACAAACCCTGATAAGGTTTATGCTCACACAGAGCACCCGCTAACCCATTATAGGATATATAAAATGGATCATATCAGAGCTCTATAAAAAGTCACAAAACATGAACATCTGCTTATTTTAAGCGTGGTGGAAAGTAATGCTTAGAACCCATAACGCTGCATGTATAAATTCAAGATTCAAGCTTTGGTTTCACAAAAGTAATAAAGCTTAAAATTGTTTCACATTTCTTTTCTTCATGGTATTATAGATATTTTTTTTGTAAGAAACAAGAAAATAAGCTTACTTACTCTTCATGGCGCAAGTCGTTGATTGTTCTATCTAAGGAAATCATGTCGCTGGCCACCATATTAAATCCAAATTCTTTAATGCTGGCTTGAACGGACTCCTTGTAGTCAGGTCCCAAAACAAACGGCTTTCCTCCTTCTCCTGGGCCATCCACCACTCCTTGAGGCTCGGGTTCTTTGGGTTCAAAGTTTCCCAGGACTCCTGATCGTAGCACAGGATCAGGGTACACATGTTTTTGAGGTTTGAAAGTAAGATATTGTCTCTGCACAACATTTTGCGGATTGTTAGCCTTTCCCTCCAAATGGTCTTGATCGTTTTTTACTTTGTTTTTTCTACGGATGGAGTCAAGGTCGACCTCCTTTCCTTCAACACGAGGCCACGGTACCACTGGCTGGAAGTCATTCCTAGGAGCTATATTGTCTACTTTTGCAGGCTGGGGAAGGTTGGCAAGGTTTTCTTCCTGTAGGTTACAAAATAATTCAGAAATATTTATTATGTACAGGATAATAAAGTAAGGCATAATATAGAAATAAACCACATCTACTCAAAAAGCTTGAGACAAATGATAATATACTCTGCCCTTTGCCATGGGTGTTTTAATTATATTTTTACATACATTCAATTATACACAACATACTAATAAAACAGAACATATTATACATTGCTTGATTTGCAGAGGAATCAGTAACAATGTTAACTTTCTGAAAATTAAAATATAAAACAAAGTTAATATTTGTTAAAACATTTATACAAGTCCAGGATCCCTATAACAGAGTCTAAAAAAATAATATGAGAATATGAAGTCAGTATGAGCCTATGGTTCTTATCTGTTTACAAAATCTAATGTTCGGCATTGTAATCTAAGAATTTAAAATACAGCCCATAGAAAATGTAAAGTTTATGTGAAGCCCATTGACCTTTTAGAAAGGCATCCGAGACACTATGTCTGATGCAGGGCTTGATCAGGGAGCCATGGCTCCTAAAATGTTATTGCTGGCCCATAACTTTTTAGTGTGTGTCACTAATATAGTTATCCTACTGCGAGTATGTGTGTAACGCTCGTATAGTAGTGAGTTGCTTATGCACAAAGGAGCTCATTGCGAGAGAGAGAGAGAGAGAGAGAGAGAGAGAGAGAGAGAAGGAGAGAGAGAGAGAGAGAGAGAGAGAGAGAGAGAAGGAGAGAGAGAGAGAGAAAGAGGGGAGGGAGAGAGAGAGAGAAAGAGGGGAGGGAGAGAGAGAGAGAGAGAGAGAGAGAGAGAGAGAGAAAGAGGGGAGAGGGAGAGAGAGAGAGAGAGAAAGAGAGAAAGATGGGAGAGGGAGAGAGAAAGAGAGAGAGAGAGAAAG